>JANHMN010000005.1:54735817-54771064 GCA_030674055.1 Rhabdomys pumilio
CTCTCTCTCTCTCTCTCTCTCTCTCTCTCTCTCTCTCTCTCTCTCTGAAACCCCCTTTCATGATCTTCAATTCACCTTTCTTCCTCCACTGCCCAATCATTGGCTCTAGCTTTTTATTGATCAGTTAAATTGGGGAGAAGTTTCTCATGCAATCAGTTGAATACATGAGCATCTGCCAGTCAGGAGTCAGGAGTCTAGATTGCTTTTGGCAAGATGCCCTAATTTCTTCCTCAGCATCCTTATCATTTGTATAAAGAAACAAGACAAGGCTGTCTACTCTCTCCCTATATAGTCAATATAGTACTCAAAGTTCTATCTAGAGAAATAAAACAAAAGGTCAAGAAAATATGGAATGAAAAGGATGAAGTCTAGGTTTTCACAGATGATATGATAATATACATAAGCCACCCTAAAAATTCTACCAGAGAATAAATACTACCAGGAAAGTGACTGGTTATAAAAATTAACTCAAACAAATCAGAAGTCTTCCTTTATATAAATGATAAGGAGGCTGAGGAAGGAATTAGGGCAACATCACCATGAACAATAGCCACAAATAGTATAAAATATCTTGGTGTAACTCTAACCAAGCAAGTGAAAGATCTATATAAGAACTTCAAGCCCCTGAATAAAGAAATCAAAGATAATCTCAGAAGATGGAAAGATCTCCCATGCTCATGAATCAGTAGGATTACCATAGTAAAAATGGCCATCTTGCCAAAAGCAATATAGAGATTCAGTGCAATCCCCATCAAAATCCAAACACAATTCACACAATTCTTCACAAACATGGAAAAAACAGTTGTTAACTTCATATGGAAAAACAAGAACCCTAGGATAGGGAGAATGATTCTCAACAATAAAAAAAAATAATAATAAAAATAAAAATAAACCCTTTCTGTGAGAATCACCATCTCTGACATCAACATGTAGTACAGAGCAATAGTGATAAAAAAATATCTCATGGTATTGGTACAAGGACAAACAGGTACAACAATGGAATAGGATAAAGACCCAGAAATAAACTCATACATCTATGGACACTTGAACTTTGTAAAAGAACCCAAAACCATACAATGGAAGTATCTTCAACAAATGGTGTTGGTCTAAGTTATAGTCTCCATATAGAAGAATGAAAATTGATCCATTTTATTACCCTCCACAAAGCTCAAGTCAAAGTGGATCACGGACCTCCACATAAAACCAGATACATTGAAAATAATAAAAGATAAAGTGGAAAATAGCCTAGAAAGTGTTGGCACAGAGGAATATTCCTTAAATAGAACACAAATGTCTCAGGCTCTAAGATCAACAATTAATAAATGGGACTTCTTAAACTAAAAAGATTCTGTAAGGCAAAGAAAAGGACAGACAAAATGCAACCTATAGACTGGGAATATATCTTGACTAACCTTACATCTACTAAAGAGCTAATGTCTAAAATACATAAAGAACTCAAGAAGATAGACACCAGAAAGCCAAATTAACTAATTAAAATTGGGCTACAGAGTCAAACAGAATTCTCAACAGAGGAATCTCAAATGGTCAAGAAGCACTTGAAGAAATGTCCAACATCCTTATTCATCAGGAAAATTCAATTTTAAACCACCCTGAGATTTCACTGTACACCAATATGAATGGTTAACATAAAAAACTTAAGAAGCATCACATGCTGTTGAGGATGTGGAAAAAGTGGAACACTACTCCATAACTGGTGAGATTACAAACTGGAAGAACAACTCCTGAAATCAACCAGGTGGTTTATCAGAAAAAATGAAAATAGTTCTACCTGAAGACCCAGCTTTACTGCTCCTGGGCATATACCCAAAAATGCTTAAGCATTCATAAGGACACATGCACTACTATGTTCAGAGCAACGATATTTCTAATGGCCAGAAACTGGGAGTATCCCAGATATCCCTTAGCTAAAGAATGGATACAGAAAATGTGATTTGTTTACAAAATGCAATACTATTCATCTATTAAAAACAATGACATGATGAATTTTCCAGGCAAATCAATTAAACTAGAAAATATCATCATGACTGAAGTAACCCAGACCCCAAATGATATGCATGATATGTATTCACTGATAAGTGAAAAATATTACAGAATATCAATGATATATCCCCAGAGACCATAAGAAATTAAACAAGAAGGAAGCACCAAATTAAGATGGTTCATTACCACTTATAAGGGGGAACAAAATAATCATGAGAGGCAGAAGGAGAGAGGAACATGGAGAAAAACAGGGTAGGGGCAGGATCAGGTATGGGGGTCCAGGAGAGAAATCCAGAAGCCAGGAAAATGAATAGAACTCTGCTGCCAGCAGTTGCATGTAAGTAGTAGGGGGATCCTCTAGAAATTCCATGACACTTGGGATGTATGAGACTTAGTGGGGGTGACCTTATATGAAATGCCTAAAAGTGGAGAGATGGAAACTGAAGAGACTACCCTCATTTGTTAAACAGGGTCCCCAGTGAAGCAATGAAAACACCAACCCACCTTCAAAATTTTCAACCCAAATATGTTCATGTTTCAAAGAAATTTAGAGACAAAACTGCAGCAAAGGCTGAAGGAATGTCTGACCAGTGACAAACCCAACCTGGTATCCATCCTATCAGCAGGCATCATACCCTGGCATTGTTGCTGACGTTATGCTGTGATTGCAGACAGGAACCTCACTTGGCTGTCCTATGAGAGGCTCTACCAGGAGCTGACTGAGACAGATACAGATACTGACAGCCAATAATTGGACTGAGGTTAGGTACCCCTATGGAAGAATTAGGGGAAGGATTGAAGAAACTGAAGGGGATAGCAACCCATAGGAAGACCAATAGTGTTAACTAACCCAGAGACCTAGGAGCTCCCAGAGACTAAGCCACCAACTAAAAAGAATACATTGGCTCGTCTGAAGAGCCCAGCACATATGTAGCAGAGGAATGTCTTGTCTGGCCTCAGTGGAAAAAAGTGCACCTAATTCTGTAGTGACTTGATGCCCTAGGAAATGGGATGCTCAGAGTGGCAACTTCTCAGTGGCAATGAGGAAAGTGGATCTGGCGAAGAACTCTGGAAGAAATAATGGAGGTGGGGGAGAAAACATTTACGGTATGAATAACTAAAATAGTTAATGAAGAATTGAAACAGTATTTTATCATATCACCTGGCTGTCATCCAGCCCTAGATAGTAAGACATTTTGCTGAAGATATCACATACTTTGGAACTATGAAGACTTTCCCTCGATGGCTCATTTCACTTTTGCTGATTGCTTGATCTTTTTTTTTTTTTTTTTTTTTTTTTTGGAATGGTAATTCTAAGCCTTTTTGGTTTTTTTTTGGATATTTTATTTACATTTCAGATGCCATCCCCTTCTCCCATTTCCCCTCCCTAGAAAACCCCTATCCCATGCTCCCTTTTCCATTTTGCTTTTATACATTTTTTTAAATGTTAATCAAAGGCTTTATAAGTATGGTAATGATCAATCAGAAGTGTAACTCAATACCCAACCTAGATATGTAAACTATCTTTGACTGGTGGAGACATGTGAACTTCTGCCTCCATGCCCCCTCTCTCTTTCTCTCTCTTTTTCTCTCTCATTACCTAGCTTCTCATCTACTTCATCTTCTCCTCTCCTTACTCCATCTTTTCCTCTCGGTGCTCCTTCCCCCTTAGCTCCTCCTACATATTGCCCTTCCTGTTAAAATAAAACTTTTCTCTCAAAATACAATTAGAGCATAATTATTCCTATTTGTACCAGTGAGGTACAAGATAGTCTTAATACCCAGTATTTCCTTATTTTATTACCTACTAAGTCCAATTATTACTGTCTATATGCTGATGGGTAGGGAGCTATCCTCTGGGTTATGGGAAAACTATAAATGGCCATGACTCTACAAAGAAAAGTGACTTTCTTCTTTAACATCTGTCAGCTCTCACTAGTACCTCACCTATGGGTAGACACTGGGAACCCCTCTCCACTCTGATGGACTTTTAAAGGACTTGATTTTGTGCAGTTTAAGGGCAGATAACTTTAGCTCCCATCTATTCATGTATTCATGTGTATAATAGCCAAGTCATATCTAGAGGCCAACACAGTGCTTCTCCTCATCCTGTGGCTGTTCTGTTCTTTCTGACCTATTTTCCTGAAAGTCTCCTGAGCTTTATGAGTGAAGGTCACTATACTCCATCTACAGCTGAGCACTTATATAGACTTAGTCAATCTTTTGGAACAGCTGTGTCTCTTCCTTACCTACCACCCTGTAGATAAAGTACTTTTCCAGAAGAAAAGGTGCAGAACTGCCTTGAACATATTGATACAAGAGAAAGATTCCTGAACAGACCCCAGTAGTGAAGACACAACAAAACACAGACATGCCAATCAAGTGTGCCCACTGATGCAATAGTGGCATTCAACATTTAATAAATGGGACCTTGTTAAACTGAAAAACTTTCATAAAGCTAAGGACATCATCAATAGGACAAAGTGGCAGCCTATAAAATGAGAAAGGATCTTTGCCAACTCTATGTCTGACAGAGGGATCATATCCAAAATATATAAAAAAATTAAACACCAACAATGCAAATAACCTAATTAAAATGGAAGATAGAGCTAAATAGAGAATTTACAACAGGTATGTTCACTGATTATTTCTATAGAGGATTATGAATTATTGGTTAAGTTTCCAAATACGACTGGAAAAAAATTGCTATCTTACCTTCTTGGCTTGCTACTACTAAACAACTGGTCAACATTCCAAAATCTAGCTGCTTTCTTCAGTGTTAAATTTTATTAGGGTTTCTAGAAGAGGATCATCTAATCAAATCTGCAAATCAAATATAGCTAAATTCAATTTCAATACTGTTAGATAGGGCTCCATGTATAATATCTTTATAGTCTCATTGCTTCCCCAAGAAGCATGACTATCTTTCCTTGTTCCAACTGTCTCCAAATGTTTGCTACTTTTAATTTCATTGACAGTTAAACTTAAAAATGAATGGTCTTTGCCTGTACTATTTCCTTACTACGAATGTCTTCGTTAATTTTGAAAGAATGATTAGGTCCTATCCTTCCAAGGAATTCTTTTTCTAAGATCACCAATGACCTTTCTTTTTTAAGTAAAATTTAATGACATCTACAAAAATCCTCCTTTGATTTCTTTATATTATATGACATGACTTCAAATTTTCTCACCCATAAACACAATGGTATAATATTTTCTGTCATCTTTGCTTTTATGCTGACACATGTTTTTAATTTCTGGTTTTTTTTTTTACAGCTATTCACTATAATAATGTTGAATACACCGTAAGTACTTTTATACTTATTTAGAATTACTAGAGAATAACATACAGGTTTTTAAAGAACAATCAATTTGAAATATGCCTAGTAATAAACAATGTAAAACCTGTTATTGTATGTATATAGAGGATATGGAGAGACAATGATAATTTTAAATAAAAATAATTGACCAGACTGAAGGAACTGAAAGGGTTTGCAACACCTTATAAACAACAAGGATATCAGCTATCAGATATCAATGCTCCAGCATAGGGGAATGCTAGGGCAGTAAGGTGGGAGTAAGTGGGTGGGTGGTAGAGTACCCACATAGAAACAGGCATAAGGGAATGAGAAAGAGGGTTTATGGAAGGGAAACAAGGATGGGCGATTTTATTTGTTTACATCATTGAAAATGAAAATAAATAAAATAACCAATAAAAAATGAAAATGGATCAGAGTAATAGGTGTAATGATGAACAGACGCACACTGGAGTCAAGAAAGTTCTGTTTATGCTGAGCACTCATGTGATGACAATTTGAGTAGGCAATATTTGAGTAGGGACCTAAAATTCAAAGAAAGTACCATTTTTTGTATGAGATTATGTATAAATGTACTGAGAACAACTTGCTATTCCAGTATGAGAATTGCTCAGCTTGTTAAAAAATTTGCAATTCCAGTTTAACTGCCTAAAGTAAGAGATGAGATCAGAGTAAAATACTACATTTAGCTCTTTATGTAGTATAAATTTTATTATGGATATAATACATTTGGAGTTTTAGCAAAAGGAAGGTGATCCACTCTGACTTACACTGTGATGAACAATATCTATGGTTGTCATATGGAATATAAGTTGGAATCAGAATCAAAACTGGAAGCAAGAGAGCATTTATGATCCTATAGTATCCCAGGGGAGTGATGGTAGCTTTAAAAGGCATTAAATATGAGATGAAATGAACTTGACCTATATTTCACAGGAAATGTTTACAAGTATTGATAATAGATTATATTTAATGAAATGATGAACAAAGATCTAATGAAGGATGTATTCTAGATTTCTAACTTAATCCGAGAGAATACTAAAGTGCCACTGGAAGATTTATTGATTTAAAAAATGGTGGCAAAAGAATTAAAATATGAATTTCGTATAGAAAGTAAGAGTATGAAATTACATATTTCTAATATCATTGACATCAGTCTTTGCCATTTTGATGTTTTCCATTCAAGTTCATCTGCTGGGATTCTTCATTTTTTTCTCAAGACTTTTAGGCTGGTTATTTGTAAATATGTATCTATGGTGAAGCTGTGTAGATCTCATTAGAGAAGTCCCTCCCCGTGTGGATGGTGTTTAATGCAGAAATCCATAGCCTGTCTAATTGCATAGAGAATTTGACTGTAGGGAGCCCATCCACAAATATAATATCTATATCACACCTCATATCCAAGACTCAAAGACCATCTCAGAGAGGGATGGAAAGATGTTAAAACTCAGAGTTGTAAATGATTAGAATAAAACAGTGTGCTCTGGTCATGACAGGATTTGCTGTGTTCATGAATTCACAACATAGTGGATACCTGTACAAGAATTTCACAATATCAAGCCCATCAATATTCCAGCATAAAGGGAAGAGGGGCTCATAAGCCTTTACATTGAAGTGGGAATATTGGAACAAATTTAGGATTCTGGGAGACAGAGAGTTAGTTTTCTTTAAGAATGTAGCCCGTGATCCATGATGTACTGAATGACTGCATACCAATGAGTAAACAGGCAGTAAAAAGTAGATTTATTTAAAAAAAAAAAAAAGAAAAAAAGTAAGGAAAGAAGAAAGGGAGGAAGGAAGGAAGGAAGGAAGGAAGGAAGGAAGGAAGGAAGGAAGGAAGGAAAGAAAGAAGAGAAAATAAAGGAAAATCCAATCCAGGTGTGGTGGTACATTCTGTTAATTCCAGCTTTCAGGAGTAAGAGGAAGGCAGAGGCAGATCTCTAATAGTTTGAGGCCACTTGATCTAAATTATTACCAAGCCAGCTACATACATAGTGAGACTCTGTCTGAAAATAAACAAGAAAGAAGATACAAAGTTTTTGGCATGTTAAATTTGAGGTCAGTGTGATAGAGGAGTAGATATTGAATACAACCAAAATATAAGAAATTATCTAAGAATAAAAATATTATATTTAAATACACATATCTTTATTTGATGTATATACATTTTGTTGTTTTACATAATTTTTGTTGTGGAAGCATGGCATAAAAAATTTAATTAATATTTGAAGTGATAGTGGAAAATACTGTTATTAAATTTATTGCCATTGAAAACATTAGCTTTTATTCTAACATGCTTACTATAATCTCTAAAGATTAATTAACACATTTAGTCTAGAGATGAAGGTCTATACTTTATTACAGAAAGAAAAGCATTGTTTAGAATACAGAACAAATTCAATAGACTATTTTTTACTTAATTGTATGAAATGGAAATGTGTAATCTATCTTATTAAACATTCTTTAATTAACCAGTATAGCATCAATCCACATATATATAAGCTATCCCAAATGATTATATAATTTCATTATGGTATTTAATTTCTGTTATAAAGACTTATTTTTCTACGCTGTATTTCAATCATAAGATTTTTTTAAAATTTTTACATATTTCTCACTGTAGTATTTTTTAAAGTAGTCTTAATAGACATGAACATGACATAGGGATTTGTAGAGTGGAAAATAGATGTTGACAAGGATGGAAGAAATATAAAAGAAGGTAGGTGAGATTAATTATAATGAATTATTCATATATATGAAATGTACCTACCTTTGTCTCCCAACCATAATAGATCTTACTAATTCCTAAAAAGTATATAGGTGTTCTGCACATTCTGATATTTTTGTCACATTACATCAACAATAAAATAATGAATATGTATTTCCTTAGATATAGAATAAAGCTTTTTGGATGATGTTTAAGAAGAATAAGATACCAGTACCATACTCTTACTTTGAAACCCATTATACTTAAATGGTAAGTCTTCTTACACAACTGAAATGCCTGTATGTTGATAAAGTTATTGGTCTCATCACAAACACTTAATTATTGACTAGAGTGATGGGTTTGTAAAACAGTAAATACATTTTTCAACATCATAGAAATACATTGAGATTTTGTAACCAGGGGGTCTCATGAATTATTGTTGTTGTTTTTAATACATTCATATCAATGAGTATTTTTAGTAATATTGAACAGTTTTGTATTACCATAGTCACACTCCCTTCAATAATTTCAAATGACCATTCTGAGTTTGCTTGCCATTTTGAGTTTGCTTGCCATTTTCCAAAAGCAGACCCAATGACTAAAATAATGATGGTATGATGGCATATATATATATGTGTGTGTGTGTGTATTATATATAACATACATATATATTACATACATATACATTATTAACAATTATTAAGTCTAGTTAGTGTTTGAATGTAAATTACCAGGTATACACACACTCTAATTTCAAGATGTACCTATTTTTTAAATATACCTTTAAAAATGTATACTCATTAAAGATTCATTTCTGTGTTTATTGAAAATTTCTTTAAAAGAGTTTAATTTGCTTTCAGTATTTCACATTGTTCCACTAGATGTTTATATACAAGTGGTGAGACTGGTTTATCCTTTAAAAATGATTAGAGTTCACAGATCAGAACACATATTTTGTAAAAGTCAACTCCTAACAATATATCTTAAATTGTGAAAAGTAAGTATTCCCTCAATTTTATTCTATAGCATTGATTTAGCTACAGAATAAAAACTACCATTTACTTTTTATAAACTAAAGCCCTAAAAGTACAAGCCAGATCATTTATATTTGGATAAACATATGTGAATTTCTGCTATTCCAGAAGCATTTCAATGTTCAGTGTTGTATACATTTTCTACATGGGCTTTCTATTCATGTATAAGCCTACATTTTTTCATGATGTCTCCTAAAACATTCAGATCTACTACCAAAAGTAAGATATTTAATCTAGTCTATCATTTTCCTAGTGATTCTTTGTAGGTTTCTTGATGCACATAGAACACAAATAGAAAGTGCACAGATAGTGTATTTACTTAATAACATATGTGGGTCTTTAAGTGATGACATTTACAAGAGTTTTAAAATTTACTCATAAAACCAAAGTTTAAAGTATCTACATTTTAGTATATTCAACCTTTAAAAATTCCTCTTTAAAGCCCCTTACTGTAATTGTCATAGGTAGAAAATGAATAGTTCTATCACTATAAATTTAAAATAAGTAATTAGCTTTTCCATTTAGTGTAAACATTTTTTGTACATAAAAAAATGTATCAGCTCCACTAACTGAATATCAAATATTATTCTTCTCAATGGGCTTTTTTTGGTGAGGACTATAAATTTTAATATTTTCTTCAAACTTTACAAAAGATATCACATCTAAAAACGAAATGTTCATTATATAGAACTTATTCCCCCCACCCCCTGGGCTTTAGCTTTTTCTCATCTGACACTGGATTCTTGAGGAAATTTTAATTTATATGGTCTTCAATTGTCTGATAGTCTAAGTGTTTATCTTTAGAATATCTTTTACCTGCAGGAATAGATGCTTCCTGGGGTCATAGAAAAAAAAATAAGGTGTTGACTTCAATCTCCTTATAATGTGAAGAAGACATCATGAAGTGAAAGAAACTCTAGCAGTAACTATTGAAGAGCAGCCTTAGGGGTGAGAGTACAGTCAAGAACAGGAGAGCCTGCTATCTTGAACTCACCCCAAGTTCTTTGTATTTTAATTCATTTTTTTCCTTAATTTATGTCTTTGTCTTTGTGTGCATGCACATATGAGTCCAGGTTTCTTTGGAAACTAGAGGCATTGAATTCTCTGGGACATAGAGTTACACGGGTACTTTGAACAGATCTTGAGTCTTCTGTAAGTGAGCAATGCACTATTAGGACTGAGCCAACTCTCCAGCCACACCACAAGGAAGAAAAATGATGCTCAGTACTTCAGCACCTCCTCAAAAATCATGATGTATTATTTTTTATTAATTGTATTCATTTTTACAGACCAGTCATTATTTCCCTCCCATTCTGCCCTCCTACAATTCCTCATCCCATTCCTCCTTCTCTGTCTCCAAGAGGATGTCTCACACTCCTACACCCCACACACTCTGCCAGGCCTCAACATTTCCTGAAGCCTCAAGTCTTTCCATAATTAGGTACATCTTCTGTCATTGAGGCTAGACCAGATAGCCTCTTCTATATATGTGTCAGAGGCCTCCGACCAGCTAGTGTATGAGGCCTGGTTGGTGGCTCAATGTCTGAGAGAGCTTCAAAATCCAGGTTTGTTGAGACTGCTGGTCTTTCTCTGGATTTGAAGCTCCTCCTCAGCTTCTTCCAGCCTTTCCCTAATTCAACCACAGGGATCAGCAGCTTCTGTCCATTGGTTGGGTGTAAGTATCTGCTTCTGTCACAATCATGTGCTTTTTAGGCCTCTCAGAGGTCAGTCATGCTAGGCTCCTGTCTTTAAGCACATCATAGCATCAGTAACAGTGTCTGGCCTTGGAACCTCCCCTTGAGCTGGATCCCCATTTAGGCATTGAGCTGATTTCCCCATTTGGGCCTGTCACCAGACCTCCTTTCCCTCAGTCTTTTTTTTTTTTTTTTTTTTTTGTCCCTGAAGTTCTTTTAAGCAGAAACAATTAACAATTCTGGGTCAGAGTTTTTGACTATGGGTTAGTAACCCCATCCCTCAACCAGATGCCTTGTCTTTCTAATGGAGGTGAATTCTACAAGTTCCTTCTCCCCACTGCTGGGCATTTCATCTAAGGTTCTTCACTTTGAGTCTTGAGATTCTTTCACTTCCCAGGTCTCTGGCGTGTCCCTCCACCTCTGACCTACTGAGGCTTTATATTTCCATTTATTCTTCTGACCCTAGGGGCTTCACTCCTGTTCCCCTCAATACTTGATCATGTTTCTCTTTTTCTCTGCCCCTCTCTACCCACTCTCCCACCCACTTTTCTCCTTCCTGTTGCCCTCTGTTTTCTTCTCACATCTAAGTGAGATTAGAGCATCCTCTCTTGGGTCCTTTGGCTTGTTTATCTGCTTGAGTTCTCAGATTTTACCCTGGGTTTTCTGCACATTTTTGGTTAATATTCACTTATTAATGAGTACACACCATGCATGTTCTTTCATGTCTAATTTATAGCACTCAGGATGGTGTTTTCTAGTTCTGTCCATTTGCCTGCAAATCTCATGATGTCCTGATTCTTCATAGCTGAGTAGTATTGCATTATGTAAATGAACATTTTATGTATCCATTCTTCTTTTGTGAATATGTGGGTTGTTTCTAGCTTCTGGCTATAACAAAGCCACTGTGAACATAATGGAGCATATGCCCCTGTGGCATGGTCAAGCATCCTTTGGGTATATGCCCAGACGAAGTATAGCTGGATCTTCAGGTACATGTTTCCAATTTTCTGAGGAACCTCCAGATTGATATCCAGAGAGTTTGTACCAGTTAGCAATCCCATCAGCATTGGAGGAGTGATTCTATTTCTCCACATCCTTGCCAGCATCTGCTATCATCTGAATTTTTAATCTTAGTCATTCTGATTGGTGTAAGGTGGAATCTCTCGGTTGTTTTGATGTCATTTCTCTAATGAGTAAGAACTTTCAACATTTCTTTAAGTGTTTCTTGGTTATTTAAGATTCCTCTGTTGTGAATTCTGTTTTTAGTTCTCTACCGCATTTTTTGATTGGGTTGTTTGGTTTTTTTGGAGGTTAAGTTCTTGTGTTCTTTATATTTTGGATACTAACCCTCAATCAAAGGTGGGGCTAGTGAAGATGTGAGTATTATGAAGAGTGTTGTTTCCCAATTTTCTTTCTCAGCCTGTTTGTCATTTGTATAAACGAAGACTATTGATGTGTTTGAGTTAATTTTATATCCAGTCACTTTGCTGATGTTGTTTATCAGCTGTAGAAGTTTGCTGGTAAAATCTTTGGGGTCACTTATGTATACTATAATAGCATCAGCAAATAGTGATACCTTGACTTCTTGTTTACCAGTTTGTATCCCCTTGATCTCCTTTTGTGTTCTTATGGTTCTGGATAGAACTTTGAGTACTATATTGAATAGATATGGTGATTGTTGGTATCCTTGTCTTGTCACTGTTGTTAATGGAACTGCTTCAAATATCTCTCCATTTAACTTGTTGGTTAGTTGTATATTGTTTTTTATTATGTTTAGGTATTAGCCTTAAATTCCTGATGTCTCCAATAATCTTAACATAAAGGGGTATTGTATTTTGTCAAATGTTTTTTCAGCATCTAATGCAATGATCATGTGATATTTTTCTTTGAATTGGTTTATATAGTGCATTAAATTGATGGATTTCCGTATATTGAACCAGCCCTGCATCCCTGGGATGAAGTCTATCTGATCAAGGTGAATGATCATTTTGATGTGTTCTTGGATTCAGTTTGTGAGAATTTTATTGAGTATTTTTGTATCAGTATCCATAAGGGAAATTGGTCTGAAGTTCTCAATCTTTGTTGGGTCTTTGTGTGGTTTAGATATCAGTGTAACTATGGCTTCATACAATGAATTTATATGTTATGGAATAGTTTGAAGAGTGTTGGTATTAGCTTTTCTTTGATGGTTTGGTAAAATTCTGCACTAAAGCTGTCTTGTCCTGGCCTGTTTTTTTTTTTTTTTTTTTTTTTTTTGGGGGGGGGGGATGTTTTGCTCTTTATTTAATCTGGAATGTGGTATCTATCTAGAAAATCATCCATTTCATCTAGGTTTTTTCAGTTTTGTTGGGTATAAGCTTTTGTAGTAGTATCTGAAGATTTTTTTTAATTTTCTCACTTCCTGTTTGATGTCTCCCTTTTTATTTCTAATTTTGTTAATTTGGATACTGTCTCTGTGTCCTTTAGTTAGTTTGGGTGTGGTTTATCTATCTTGTTGATTTTCTTAAAAATCAGGTTTTGGTTTAATTGATTTTTTTGTATCATTTTCTTTGTTTCTATTTGGTTGATTTCTGCCCTGAGTTTATTTCCTGCCTACTACTCCTCTTGGGTGGATATGTTTCTTTTTGTTCTGGGGTTTTCAGGTGTACTGTTATGTTGTTAGTGTAGGATCTGTCCAATTTCTTTATGAGAGCACTTAATTCTATGAATTTTCCTCTTAGCACTGCTTTCATTGTGTCCCACAAGTCTGTGTTTTGTTGTGAGAAGATTAATAGCTTGATTTTTTGTTTGTTTGTTTGTTTGTTTGGTTTGTTTGGTTTATTTGTTTTTTTGGTATAGGTACCTTCCTTGTGTTAGAAGTTTGCTTTTGTTTTACTTTTTTTTTTTGAGTCTTCCGTAGGATTGTATTGGTAGATAGATAATATTTAGATTTGCATTTGCCCTGTAATGTTTTGATTTCTGCATCTATGTTGATTGAGAGTTTTGCTGTGAATAGCACCCTTGGTTGGCATTTATGTTTTCTTAGGATCTGCATGACTTCTGTCCAGTCTCTTCTTTTATGGTGGGTGTTGAGATGTCTGGTGTAATTCTTGTAGGTCTGTCTTTATGCGTTACTTGACCATTTCCCTTGCAGATTTTAGTACCCTTTCTTTGTTCTGTGCATTTATTTTTTGATTATTATGTGACAAAAAGATTTTGTTTTGTAGTCCAGTCTACTTGGCATTATATAACCATCTTATACATTTATGGCCATCTGTTTTTTTTTTTTCTTTGACCTTTATTGTCAACATCTTCTAAGGTATCTTTTATGCCTGAGATTGTCTCTTCTGTTTCTCATATTCTGTTGTTGATGCTTTCACTTGTAGTTCCTGACTCCTTTCCTAGGTTTTCCATTTCTTAAGTTGCCTCCATTTGTGTTTTCTTTGTTGTTTCCACTTCTATTTTTTGGTCTTTGACTGCTTTGTTCAATTTCATCACCTGTTTGTGATTTTCTGTATGTCTTTAAGGGATTTGTTTCCTCTTTAAGAGCTTCTGCATGTTTACCTGTGTTTTTTGTATTTCTTTCATTGAGTTATTTATGTACTCCTTAAATGACTCTATTATCTTCATGAAGTAGGATTTTAGGTCAGCATCATGGTTTTCAGGTGCATTGTGTCCAAATCTTGGTCTGGTAGGAGAACTAGATTCTGATGGTGCCAGAGAATATTGGCTTCTTTTGCTTATGATTTTGCCATTGTCTTTTACCATCTGGTTATCTCTGGTGTTAACTGTCCAGGATGGGATGTCTCTTTCTGGAGACTGCTTACTGTGTCCCAGGGGTTACAGCAGGTTTTCTAGGTGGACTGTGGCCCTGGCTGTAGCAGACCTCCTGGGAGGCCTAAAGACTCTGATGTCTTCAGAGGAGCAGACACACTGATGGTCTACCCAGGCATATATAGAACATATTTAATATGATATTTCTAACTGAAATGATGCAAGTCCACTATTTTTCAGAATACATTTAAGTTTCTAATGTATAATTATTAATTTATCTTGTACCTATTTATGAAATTTTATAGGTAGTCATTTAACTGTGAATAGCATTATGGTATCCTCAGAGTAAAAAAATATGATTTTTGAAAAATTTACTTAGCTTCTTTAAATTAAGAATTTGAATGTCCATGGTACTATGAAATTAACTCTTTTTCTGATTTTTGAAAATAAGATTCTGCTACTTACTGAGTTAGAAAATTTTAATTTTCCATAGAAAAGTGAAGCTTATATAAAACATATTAATGTTAATTTTTATGATCATTTATTTGTGGACTTAATGTAAGACTTTTTAGCAATTATTAGTATTCATTTTAATATATTTCCAATTAATATAACTATTAAAAGTTTTCCTTATAGTTTTATATGGTATATTGATACATTTTGAACAATATATATATATATATATATATATATATATATATATATACACATATATATATACATATATAGTTATAAATTTTTGTCAACTTTTGAGACAACATTTCTCTTACCCTAGAGTAACTTCAAACATGTTTTGTAGCAGAGAATGTCCTGTAATAGACTCATAATACTTCTGCCTCCACCTTCTCTTGAGTATTGTTACCACTGTTAAACATGAGTGAATTTCCTCAACAGTTATATGAGGTACTCGTATTCAAATTCAACAACCGCCACATCACCAGCCCTCTCATTATCAATGTTTACTTTTTGTTTACATGTACTTTTAACCATGCAATTTGGGGTTTTATATATTAATTACATAATTTTACCTTCTCTCTTTCCTCTAAACACTATTTTGTAGCCCTGTACTTGCTTTCCTGCATAGTAATAGACTCTTCTTTTCTTTAATTGTTGATATGTGTGTGTGTGTGTGTGTGTGTGTGTATGTGTGTGTGTATATATATATATATATATATATATTTCTAAATATATAAATACAGTCTCTTCAGCCTTTATATTACTTATAACAGTCTGTGTAATATTAGTTTTATATATGTTTACAGGGTAGATTATTTAGTATTTTTAATATGTATGTTAATATATAAGCCATATACAATTCAACAGACCCTATTACTAGCACATAGTTTAAAATACATAGTTTTATGGCTATTTGGATTTTCAATGATTTACATGTTTGTAGCACTGTCACCACTTCTAAAAGAAATCTCACATGATTCAAATAAGCTATTTACCTTCTAAATTCTCTTTGATTTAGAAAATTACTTGTATCCCTTTACCTATTTGTTATTTTGATATGAAATAAATTATAAGATATATTCTCTTTTGTTACTAGATTTTTTATTGTATTGTTTTTATTGTTTAACAATATGTTAACATGAGTCAGGATCTCACTTCTCTTTGAAACCAAACAATGTTGCCTCATAAAAGTATATATTGTATGATTTTGTTCCAGAGAATAGTGCAGAAATTTCTGTTTGATGTAGAGGCCACCAACAGTTCAAATTAAAAATTCAATTCAAGTTCAACTTGATAAAGCAATGAGTTTATTGAAGTTGCTCACGGGACCATGAATTATTTAACCTCTTAAGTTGTACCAGTAATATATCCAAATATTAACAACTCATGAAAAGTTGAACCCCTGAAGATATCTCATCTCTCAGTAAATTGTTATACAATCACAGGAAGATCTAGAAGACCCTACAGGATATAACAAAAAAAAAAAACTTATAAGATTCTATGTCATCATGAGAGAATGTTAACAGGCCTAATGTCAAGAGAATCTTCTGCTAGTAGTCTTAGTTTCTATAATTCAAGATAGCAAACGTCATGTTTAATCCAGAATGAAATTACAATACAGCATACTATTGCTTATTTATCCAGATATCAGTTGCAGACTCAATCCTTCAGAATCTTTTGGCAGTTAAGAATAATGTTGTTGTAAGTTTCGTCTCCATTATCATTTGAAATATTTTGTTGATTATCTTTTACACGTAAGTAAAAATGGACTTCATGAATCATTTAGTATTTTCATGCTTAATTTCTGAAAAAAAACCTGCAAATCTACTTTCTAATGCAGCTAAACATACATTTTCAATATTAGTTCTTTTATTTCCCACATTGCTGCTAAGCACACAGTTCATGTAATTTTAATTATTTATATGTAGATTAAATTTTGTTCATTTATAACTAGTGTTTAAAAATTTTACTTGTTTAACAATTTGTTTATCTTCTTAGGCAAACAAGTACATAGTTCAAAATATACACTTTCATGTCTATTCAGAATTTTTAATGATTAATACATTTGAAAAAATTTCACCACTTCAAAAAGAAATCTTACATGATTAAGATAAACCCTTCAACTACATTATTTTTGTAAAAAAGAGTTTTGTAGTTTTACCTAAACATTTTTCTTAGAATTGGTTTCCTATTGCAGATAATATGTTAACTTAAGATATCATAGTGACAGTTTCCTGTTATAGCCCCCAGTATGATGATAATAGAATAACCATCTGAAACTGTAAGGAAGACCTCAATTAAATGGATATATTTATAAGAATTGTTTCGGTCAAGGTGTATCTTCCAGTAATAGAACTGTAACTATGATATAATGGTAACTTTACACACTATGTGCTAAAGGAAAAAATCTAAAAAAAATGCTTAGGAAAAACTATGGAAACATCACTTCCAGTCTTATACATTTCTTTATTTGTATGTTTATAGTTGTGTTTTGTTTTATTTACAGAAACCCCATTAAAGAATCGCTAATGATTTCAAGATGGAAATTTGAAAATTCTACTCCATTTTAAATATAAACACAAAAATATACCCTAAAGAAACTATTTCATAATAGAACACTTCTAAATCAATAATATATAAATGGTGATATCTATTTAATAGGGCTTCCTCTCTCTCTCTCTTTCTCTCTCTCTCTCTCTCTCTCTCTCTCTCTCTCTCTCTCTCTCTCCTGGACAAACTATAACCTGAGTAAAAAGCACTTAAAGAAATCCCTATTGGAAGTTCTAGTATAATTGTTGCCATGATGAGAGTTATTAAGTTACTTAATTAAGGTGTAAGGATTTCCTCTTATTCTTATGAGCTGGATCTGCCTTATGTTTGCATTTAAATGGAGATGCATAGTTATTTACCGTTTTGTTTTTATAAGTGATGGTGAAATTACCTCTCAAATATTAATGCTGTATTGAATTTCAGTAGAAAATTCATATTTTTATTTATTTTAACTTTTCTTATATTGTTAATTAGAACACTAATTCAGATAGTGACTTGTCAAATTTATATGTTTACTGAAGCACTCAAAACTTTTCTTAATGAAATTTATTAAGAAATGTAAAGCCAAGCATAAAAAAAAATACAAGCTTCTTTAAGATAACTGTAAAAATTAAAGGTTTTTTTCTTAAGTCCCAACAATACAAAGTACAGCTATATTTTGAAATAGTTTAGAATGTAATATTTAAAATTGTATTAAAAGTATTTTAGTCGGTAGCAGTTTTGAATAGCAATTGTTTAACAGATCTTGGAAGAATAAGGGCTTTCAAAGTCTCTGTAATTATTTGAGGGCTTTGTGTCCAATTTCACATTCAAATAGGCTATAAACAAGCACATTATTGTGCTTGTGTCAATAATTTGGCATCACAAAAATAGGGAAGGAAAGTACAATGCTAGTAGATTTACACAATGGAGTACTACTCAACTATTAAAAACAATGAGTTCATGAAATACTTAACCCAATGGATGGAGCTGAAAATATCATTCTGAGTGTGGTAACCCAATCACAAAAGAACCCACATGGTATGCACTCACTGATAAGTGGATATTAGACCAAAATCTCACAATATCTAAGAAACAACCTGTAGACCACATGAAACTCAAGAAGAAGAAGGATGACCAATGTGTAGGTGCTTTGGTCCTTTGTAGAAGGATTATCAAAATACTCAAACAGAGCTCCCAGGGTCTAAACCTCCAGCCTGAGAACACAAAGAGAGGGGCTCATGGCTCCACCTATATAGGTAATTGATGGTGGCCTTGTCAGGCATCAGTGGAAGTGGAGGGCCTTGGTCCCCAAAAGCTTGTATTCTCTAGCATTGGGGAATTTGAGAGCAGGGAGGATGGACCAGGAGGATGGTGGGAGCATACCCCCATAAAAAATCGGAGGAAAGGATATGGGATAAAGAGTTTCGGGTGGGGGAATGGGAGAGGCAATAACATTAAAAGCTACATAAGTAAAATATCCAATTAAAAAAAACAGATAGTGGGTCTGGCCAATAAAATGATAGTTTGTTTATTTCAAATTATTTTCAAAAGTTTCTAGGAGATGCTAATTGGCTAAGATCTTATTTTAAGCTCTCCGCAAAAGAATTTAAGTCTCTGTTGAATATTCTCAGGAGAAATGCAAATCCTAATTTTTGTCAACAATTAATTGATGATAAAGGAGTAATTTTACAAAAAGAAGAGGAAGCTATTATGAATCAATATATTATATAGACTGATTAGTTGTTGGATGTTTTATAACAGTCCTTTGATAAAAGATTATTAATATAGGTTTATATTTCTTTAAATAGTGTCTTCATGACTCTCTGAGTATGGAAGGAGTGGTTGCTGGTGCTTCTGCCCTGATTCTACAAGAACTCTGAAAATTTGGCTTTAAAAACAAAAGAGGGGAAACTGCACTCCCCCAGAAGGAGTCTCCCAAAAATACTCTCCATCATTTTAATTTTCTAAGTCTGAACACTCATGACAAATCTGCTGCCTACTGCATCTGGCATCACTGAGACTAATAAAAACTATGCCACAGCTATGTAAAAGGGGCCTCTTACTCTTAAATGGAATAGCCCGGGCCCAGTTCTCATATGGGGCTAATATGCCTGTTCGATAACACAGAAGGCACAGCTAAATGGCTGCCAAAAAGATTAATGAAATAAATGGATACCCCCACAATAACAAGCCTAATTATAAATAAGATGAATGACAATTGATATCCAGGCAAGAGAAATCTCTCAGAGAATTCCCTTCTTTTTTTTCCAGGAAAAAATGAATGACCCATGGTGTCTGCTGTTAGAAGATCTAATCCATGCTGGGCCCGAGCACTGAGCAGATCACCAGCAGCATCTCTGCAACCAACTTCACAAAACCCAGATGAAGTGAGACTACCAGGAGCTCTAACCCGGGCAATATCTCAGGTAAGGAATCAGCAACACTCACCCCAAACAGGGAGTAACTGGGACACACAGGGACCCAGGAATTTACTCCTGGCAACACCCATCCCAAACAGTTCTGATACAACCAAGATAATAGGAAAGACAAGGCTCCAGTCAGAGACAGCTCAAGTAGCACCAAGGAGATCCAGATGGTGAAAGGCAAGTGCAAAAACACAAGCATCAGCAACATAGGGTACTCGGTTTCATCATAACCTAGTTCTCGCACATTAGAAAGTCCTGAATTATCGATATCACCAGGAAAGCAAGAGTCAGATTTAAAATCACATCTAATGATGATGATAGAAAACTTTAAGAAGGACATAAATAACAACCTCAAAGAAATTGAGGAGAACACAGATAAACAGGTGAAAGCCCTTAAAGAGGAAACACAAAAATCCCTTAAAGAATTACAAGAGAACACAACCAAACAGGTGAAGGAATTGAACAAAACCATCCAGGACATAAAAATGGAAGTAGAGACAATCAAAAAATCACAAAGGGAGACTACTAGGGATATAGAAAACCTGGGGAAAAAATCAGGAGTCATAGATGCAAGCATAACCAACAGAATACAAGAGATAGAAGAAAGAATCTCAGGTGCAGAAGATACCATAGAAAATAACACAACTGTCAAAGAAAACACAAAATGCAAAAATTCTTAACACAAAACATCCAGGAAATTCAGGACACAATGAGAAGAGCAAACCTAAGGATAATATGTATAGAAGAAAGTGAGGAATCCCATCTTAAAGGGCCAATAAATATCTTCAACAAAATTATAGAAGAAAACTTCCTTAATCTAAAGAATGAGATGCCCATAATCAAGAAGCCTACAGAATGACAAATAGACTAGAGCAGAAAAGAAATACCTCCTATCACATAATAATAAAAACACAAAACACACAAAACAAAGAAAGAATTTTAAAAGCAGTAAGGGAAAAATACCAAGTAACATATAAAGGCAGACCTATGAGAATTACACCAAACTTCTCACCAGAGACAATAAAAGCTAGAAGATCCCGGACTGATGTCATACAGACCCTAAGAGAATATAAATGCCAGCCCAGGATACTATATCCAGCAAAATTCTCAATTACCATAGAGAAACTAAGATATTTCATGACAAAAACAAATTTACACAATATCTTTCTACAAACTCAGCACTACAAAGAATAATAGCAGGAAAGCACCAATACAAGGAGGGCAATTATACCCCAGAAAGAGCAAGAAAGTAAGCCTCTTCCAACAAACCCAAACAACACAAACAATGCCTCCACTGTTAACAAAAATAACAGGAAGCTACTATCTCCTCTCCTTAATATCTCTTAACATCAATGGACTCAATTCCCCAATAAAAAACATAGGCTAACGGGCTGGATATGCAAACAGGACCCAGCATTTTGCTGCATACAAGAAACCCACCTCAGTAACAAAGATAGACACTACCTTAGAGTAAAAGCCTGGAAAACAACTTTTCAGGCAAATGGTCCTAAGAAACAAGCTGGAGTAGCCATTCGAATATCAAATAAAATCAACTTTCAACTTAAAGCTATCAAAAAGGATAAGGAAGGACATTTCATACTTGTCAAAGGAAAAGTCAACCAACATGAACTCTCAATACTGAACATCTATGAGCCAAATACAAGAGCACCCACTTTCATAAAAGAAACCTTACTAAAGCTCAAAGCACACATTGCACCTCACACAATAATAGTGGGAGACTTCAAAACCTCACTCTCAGCAATGCACAGATCAAGGAAACAGAAACTAAACAGAGATACAGTGAAACTAACAGAAGTTATGAACTAAATGGACTTAACAGACATTTACAGAACATTTCACCCTAAAACAAAAGAATATAAAAGAATATACCTGTTTTTTCAGCACCTCATGGTATCTTCTCCAAAATAGACCATATAATTGGTCACAAAACAAGCCTCAACACATACAAAAAAATTGAAATCATCTCCTGCATCCTATCAGATGACCATGGTCTAAGGCTGGTTTTCAATAAATACAATAGAAAGCCAACAATTTCATGGAAATTGAACTCTAATAAATGATAATGTGGTCAGGGAAGAAATAAGGAAAGAAATTAAAGACTTTTTAGAATTTAATGACAATGAAGACACATGCATACCAAAACCTATGGGACACAATGAAAGTGGTGCTAAGAGGAAAACTCATAGCTCTATGTGATTACAAAAAAGAAACTGGAGAGGGCATACACTAGCAGTTTGACAACACACCTGAAATCTCTAGAACAAAAAGAAGCAAATACACCCAAGAGGAGTAGACAGGAGGAAATAATTAAACTCGGGGCTGAAATCACCCAAAGAGAAACAAAAAGAACTATACAAAGAATCAATAAAACCAGGAGCTGGTTTTTTGAGAAAATCAACAAGATAGATAAACCCTTAGCCAGACTAATCAGAGGGCAGAGAGACATTATTCAAATTAATAAAATCAGAACTGAAAAGGGGGATATAACAATAGAAAGCGAGGAAATCCAAAAAATCATCAGATCCTACTACAAAAGTCTATACTCAACAATATTGGAAAATCTGGATGAAATGGACAATTTTCTAGACAAGAACCAGTCACCAATGTTAAATCAGGAGCAGATAAACCATCTAAACAGTCTCATAACCCTGAAAGAAATAGAAGCAGTCATTAAAAGTCTACCCACCAAAAAAAGTCAGGGACCAAATGGTTTCAGTGCAGAATTTTATCAGACCTTCAAGGAAGACTTAATACCAATTCTTTTCAAACTATTCCACAAAGTAGAAACAGAAGGAACACTACCCAATTCATTCTATGGAGCCAAAATCATGCTCATAACTAAACCACACAAAGACTCAACAAAGAAAGAGAACTTCAGACCAATTTCCCTAATGAATATCAATGCAAAAATACTCAATAAAATTCTCATGAACAGAATCCAAGAACACATTAAAACAATCATCCATCAAGATCAAGTAGGCTTTATCCCAGGAATGCAGGGTTGGTTCAATATACGGAAGTCTATCACTGCAATCTACTATACAAACAATCTCAAAAAAAAAAAATTCACATGTCCTTCAACAGAGGAATGGACACAGAAAATGTGGTATATTTACACAATGGAGTACTACTCAGCTATTAAAAACAATGAGTTCATGAAATTATTAAGCAAATGGAGGGAGCTTAAGAATATCATCCTGAGTGAGGTAACCCAATCACAAAAGAACATACATGGCATGCACTCACTGATAATTGGATATTAGCCCAAAATCTCACAGTACCTAAGACACAATGCATAGATCACATGAAACTCAAGAGGAGGAAGGCAGACCAAAGTGTGGGTGCTTTGGCTTTTTTTTTTTTTTTAGAAGGATTAGCAAAATAGTCAACCAGAGCTCCCAGGGTCTAAACCTCTATCCTGAGAACAGAAAGGGAGGGACTCATGGTTCCACTTGTATAGGTAACTGAGGGTGGCCTCTTTAGGCATCAGTGGAAGTGGAGGGCCATGGTCCCTGAATGTTTGGATCCCTAGTGTTGGGGAATGTGAGAGCGGGAGGTGGGTTTGGGAGAATAGGAGGAGCGAGCACACCCTCATAAATATTGGAAGAGGGGGAATGGGATATGGGATTTTGGAGGAGAAAGGAAGAGGAGATAACAGTGAAAGATAAATAAGTAAAATATACAATAAAAAAACAGGTAATGGGTCTGTCAAAAAAAAAAAAAGATAGTTTACTTATTTCAAAAGGTTTTCAAAAGTTTCCAGGAGATGCTTATTGGCTAAGATCTTATTTTAAGCTCTTCACAAAAGAATTTATGTCTCTGTTTAACATTATCAAGAAAGATACAAATCCTAATTTCCCTCAACAATTAACTGACAAAAGAGGTGTAATTTTACAAAAAGTAGAAGTAGCTCTCATTAATTGATATATTATATAGATTGATTGATTGTTGACTGTTTTATAATAGTCCATTGATAAAAGAGATTATCAATAAAGAATTATATTTCTTTAAATAGTTTCTTTATGACTCTCTGAGGGTGGAAAGAGCATGCTTTGTTTACTCTTAACTTTCTAAAACTGAAAGCTCACAGCAAATCTGCCACTGATTGCCTCTGGCATGGCTGAAACCAATAAAAACTATGCCACAAATATATGGAAGGACCTTCTTACACTTAAATGGAATGGCCAGGACCAAGTTCCTATATGGGGTCGAGGATTGGTATGCCTGTTTGATACCTCAGAAGGCACAGCTAAATGGCCACCAAAAAGATTAATGAATGAAATAGATACCCCCATAAAACCAGGTCCAATTATAAATAAGATGGATAACAATTGACATCCAGGGAAGAGAAATTTCCCTAAGAATTACCTCCTTTTTTTATTTCCAGGTAAAAATTTATCACCTGTGATGTCTGCTGTTAGGAGTTCTAATCCTGATGCTGGCCTCCAGACTTATATTACTCAGACCTCTGATGGGCCTTTGACAAGGACATCAAGCAGCTATAGATTGACATCACTAATCTGAAGAAATCCCTCATTTCGCTGTCTGATGTGATCTCCAAAAATTTCAAAGGACTTTATTGGACTTGATTTTCTCTTTTACAATAGAAAGGACTGTGTACAGCTCTAGACTGTGTACAGCCCTTAAAGAAGAATGCTGCTTTTACATAAACAAAACAGGGATGATTAAAGAGAGCATGAAAAAGACCAGAGAAGGTCTTGAGAAAAGACACAGAGAGAAAGAGAAACATGAGAGCTTGTACAAGAATTGGTCTTCAACCTCTCCATGATTGTTAACCCTACTTCCTTCCATCTTTGGACTATTAATTGGGTTAATTTGCTTATTTCCTTTGGTCCCTGGGCCTTAAATAGGCTGACTAACTTTGTGAAACAACTGATAGATAATCTGATAGCAAAATCTATTCAGATACATTATCATAATTTAGCTATGGAGGACCACAAGACTCTAGATGAGGTTGTTACTCTTTCCAGGGTGCTCCCAAGTCCCATCTCCACCTAACCTAAAAGAGGGGAGTTCTGCCCCTAGACCAAGCAGAGAGGAGCCACCCAGAACCCCCTCTGTCTGGCGATCTGAATTCTTGCTTAGGCTGTGAGGCTAAGCACTGCAAGTTAAAAATAAAAGTTAAATATAAAAATAAGTTAAAATATAAAAAAAAAAATAAAGTTAAAAAGTTAAAAATATGTTTCTGGGTTCCCTGAGGGACAAGCCTGACTGCATAGGGGTTGATGTCAAAATTATCCCCTCTCCAGGAAAAAGACATCAGGTTGGGTATGGCCCTCATGCCTCACTGGACAACGACAGGAGGACCTGAGCCATTACAAAGTCTCCTTTAATTACTAGAGGTCAGGCCTCTATACCCCCCTGGGCAAGATTAGAATAGCCATAGCTCTTCTATACTTGGAGAAGGGAGGAGATGTCAGGGGCAGCCCCACTCATACACTGAAGGCCTAAAATCAGCTGTAAGCCTAAAATCAGCAATAGGCCTGACATACATGCCTGCTAACACAAAGTCTTGGGTCTCTATGGAAAAGCACTGAAACAGAGGGCTATAAACTATTGTAAACAGGCAGCTTTTGTGGAAATCTACCAGCCTGAGTAGTCATAGACCTTGCAAATAGGCAGCCTTGGAGGATAGTACCAACTTAGATAAGGACAAGTGAATCATAGGCAGAGTCATAATGACCTGCCCCATGAATCTTCACCCAGCTGATACCCTGAAAGATACCTGTGCTCCCCCTGAACACCTATGCTCCTGTGTCATCTTCTTTCCCACATCCTGCCTTTTTATATTTATAACCCCTGTGTGAAAAAGTAAAAATTACGATTCGATAAAGAAAAAATAAAATAAATAAATAAATAAATAAATAAGCAAGCTTATTTTATTTTATTGGATATTTTATTTCCATTTCAGATGTTATCCCCTTGCCCAATTTCCCCACTCCCCTTCCACCAAGGAACCCCCATCCTATCCCACCTCCTCTTGCTTCTATGAGGATGTGCCCCCATGCACCACCCCACTCCCACCTCCCCACCCTCAAATTACCCCACACTAGGCATCTAGCATTCATGGGACTAAGGATCTTCTCTCTCATCTATGTCCCACAAGGCTGTACTCCCCTGCATATATACAGCTGAAGCCATGGGTCTCTCCCTATGTGCTACCAGGCTTTTGGTTTAGACCCTGGGAGCTCTAGTTGTTGGTACTATTGCTCTCCTCATGGGGCTACAAACCCTTTCTCCTCCTTTAAGTGTTTCTTTCTAACTCATCCATTGGGAACCCCATGATCAGTTCAATGGTTAGCTATGAGCATCTGCCTGTATATTTCAGGCTCTGGCAGACCTGTAAAGAGACAGCTATATCAGGATCAACATGCACTTCTTGGCATCCATGTCAACATCTACCTTTGGTGACTACACATGTGATGGATACCTAGGTGGGATGTTCTCCAGACAGTCCCACCTTCATTCAGTTTCTGTCCCACACTTTGTCTCACTATTTGCTCCCTTGAGTATTTTGTTACTCCTTCTGAGAAGGACCAAAGCACCCACATTTGGTCTTCCTTCTTCATGAACTTCATGTGGTCTATGAGTTGTATCTTGGGTATTGTGAGTTTTTGAGCTAATAACCAATTATCAGTGAGTACATACCATGTGTTTTCTTTTGTGATTGGGTTACCTCACTCAGGATGGTATTTTCTAGTTTCATTCATTTACCTAAGAGTTTCTCAAAATCATTGTTTTTAATAGCTGTGTAAATGAATACATTGTTCTTGTATTCATTCCTCTGTTGAAGGACATCTGGGTTCTTACCAGCTTCTGGCTATTAAAATAAGGCTGCTATGAAGATAGTGGAGAATATGTTCTTCTTATGTGTTGAAGCATCTTTTGGGTATATGCCCAGGAGTAGTATGGGTCATCAGGTAATATTATGTTCAATTTTCTGAGAAACTGAAAGACCAATTTTCAGAGTGGTTGTACCAGCTTGCAATCCCACCAACAATGGAGGAATGTTTCTTTTTTTCCACCTCTTCACCAGTATCTGCTATCACCTGAGTTATTGATCTTAGCCATTCTGACTGGTGTGAGGTAGAATCTCAGGGTTGTTTTGATTTTCATTTCTCTGATGGCTAAAGGATACTGAACATTTCTTTAGGTGCTTCTCGGTCATTTGAGTTTCCTCAGTTGAGAATTCTATGTTTAGCTCTGTACCCCATTTTTAATAGGGTTATTTAGTTGTCTAGAGTCTAATTTCTTGTGTTCTTTGTATATATTGGACATTCGCCCTCTATTGGATGTGATATTGGTAAAGATCTTTTCCAAATCTGTTGGTTGCTGGTTTTTCCTATTGACAGTGTCCTTTGCCTTACAGGAACTTCGCAACTTTATGAGTTCACATTTGTCAATTCTTGATCTTAGAGCATAAGCCCTTGGTGTTCTGTTCAGAAGGTTTTCCCTTGTGTCCAAGTATTCAATGTTCATCCCTACATTCTCTTCTATTAGTTTCAGTGTTTCTGGTTTTATGTGAAAGTCCTTTATTCACTTGGACTTGAGCTTTCTACAAGTAGATAAGAATGGATCTATTTGCATTCTTCTACATGTTGTCCTCCAATTGAACCAGCACCATTTGTTGAAAATGCTGTCCTTTTTCCACTGGACAGTTTAGCTACTTTGTCAAAAATCAAGGGACCTTAGGAGTGTGGGTTCATTTCTGGGTCTTCAGTTCTATTCCATTGATCTTCCTGCCTGACTCTATAATAATATCATGACTATTTTAGTATATTCACCATGACATAATAATAACTTATATTTCTTTACATATAAATAGTATATTTCATTGACCAATTTTGGAGGCTGAAAATGTCAACATCAAGGCAATAGAAGATGCAGGGTTTACTAAAAGTTTAATCTCTTGCATACATAATATCCTTTGGAGGTACAAATTTAGCCAATAACAATATAAATATATTTTATTAATATTATAAATTATTCCATATAAAAAAAGATTAAGCAATGGATCAGTGACTGAAAGTCTTTTAATGTATTCATTTTTTTGTGTTGTTTTTTCACTTGGTTTAAATTAAAATTATAGTTGCATATATAACAGAAAATGAGAATAAAATGTATTTACAAATTATATATGTTATTATTTTTGACATTTTATCTTAATGACTGTAAATTAAAAGTAATCTTGAATAGTGGAGGATATTTTAAAGTACTGTTACCTTTTAAGGTTTGTCCTCTTATATAGAAGATTCAGTTATCAGTTTTATTTTTTCATATGACAGAAAAAAGGAAATTCAACAAAATATTTCAGTATAAATTTTAAAATATATATTACTAAAATTGGAGTCAAGACTCATATCTGTAATCCTAGCATTTAAGGAACTGAGGACAGAATATTGCCTTAACAGTACACATTGATTCTTTCTCAAAAACAAAGTATAGTGCTGAATTTTGATAATACTGGTTTATTCATCAGTAAGAGAAATCTGTGTAAAATGTCTTTTACTATAGTCACTAACTCAATAGCATACAAAGACCTTATCAATCAGTGTTATAAGATGTCATTTGAAGTTTCTATGGTAGAATATAGACTTTATTCAAATGTATAGTTTAACAAACAGAATGCCAGGAAATGTAATATTTTACTTTGAAAGTATTAATGTTTTTATTGTTTGAAAAAATGAAAAGAATAAATGTTAAATATGTAAAGAACTCATAAAGTAAAGCAAGATACTAGGGCTCTCATTAGTAAGTCTTTGTTAGTTACATAATACAACACTCAGTGTTATATACTTACTGCTTATTTTTCCAATGGTGGTATACAGTTTTTTAATTAAGTGTCTTAAAAATACAATCCATAATTTTTAAATGGTGTTTTATGTAGTCAATTATTTTACTTATTTCCAGTTATTAAAGTTTTAAAATGGTTATAATTTTCTTTGTATGCTAATATTTAAGCATGTTTCTTATTCTTAGGAAATATTCTTAAATTTTCATGCTTTATAAAATAGAAGGATAAGATTTTTATGTTTGCTTTGTTTTGTTTTTGTTTTTTGTTTGTTTCTTTTTAGATAGAGTCTTGGCTAACTTTGTACTTACTATGTGTCCCTATTTAGTTTAAATTAATGATAATCACCCTGAGTTAGCCCTTTGAGTTCTAGGATTACAAGGATATTCTAAAATATCTGATTTGGACTTTGCTAACTTTTAAAAGAAGGATTATCCCAGTATACTATTATCAAAATTACAACAAATTAGCACTTTTGTTTCCTTAGGTCAGTAAGAAAACAAACAAGAGAGTTTTATGTGAAATAGAGTGAGGAAGCCACTAGGGACTTATTCACTTCTCAAGCTGCTATATATGTATCCTTGTTGTCCACAAATCGCAATCTTTGCATTTGTTAGTAACTTCCACAAAAGCATAATTTCTATTTTAATTAATTTTCAATGATTTAGGGTTTTTTGTTTTGTTTTTTTAATTTTGTAATTATATTTATGTACAGAAAACTCAAGAGTACATTTTTAACCCAGTTTAGTCGCGAGTTCCTTAGCCTTTGCCTTTTCCAGCTTGGCAATGTGAGCCACAGACTTAGGACCCAGGAAGTTGCCTCCCCAGTGGTGGCGGATCTCGTTGTATCTGTCTGTTGTAATTGGTCCTAATAGCCTCTACCAGCTTAGCTAGAGCCCAGCTACTCAGCTGCTTAAGCTTGCCCACAACTACAGGCCAGAGACAAAGCAAGAGAAGAAACAAAGGCTACTGGCCTGTGCTGAGAAGAAAGCTGCTGGCAAAGGGGACGTCCCAACTAAGAGGCCACCTGTCCTCCGAGCAGGAGTCAATACAGTCACCACCTTGGTGTTGAACAAGAAGGCTCAGCTGGTGGTGATTGCCCATGATGTAGACCCCGTTGAGCTGATGGTTTTCCTGCCTGCCCTGTGTTAAAAGATGGGGGTGCCTTACTGCATCATCAAGGGAAAGGACAGACTGGGGCGCCTGGTCCACAGGAAGACTTGCACCACTGTTGCCTTCACACAGGTTAACTCGGAAGACAATGATTTAGTTTTTGTCTGTATGGGATTTTGATTTTTCTCATATTCCTAGAGCGTACTCTGTCTTCTATCCAAATTAAGTCTCCTAAACCAGAAGTTTTAAAGGCCCAGTCAGCGAGCACGCAGTGGTGCAGCGCTTGGGCGTCCCCCAGCAAAGGGCGGGTGTGCCCCTTCCCGTGGTGGTTCGAATCCTGTGAGGACTCTGTTGTTGAGTCTCACGAAAAAAAGAAAAGTTTAAACTAGTAATTTTAAACATTTGACCTTTCTCTTTTTTTTTTCCACTGTATGTGAAGAGAATTTTCATTTAACACAAACAACTTACATGCACATAGTTTCAGTTTTTACACTGGAAGAATTAAATGAAGCATACTTGAAGAAGAGATCTAATTTTAGAAAAAAACTTAGCATAACTTCTCCCTATTTACACTTCAATGTGAATAAATAGAAATCACAGATACACCGTTTTCTTAATTTTTCTTTTATATGTTCTAGAAGCTAAAATTTTTCTTTCAGATTACTTTTATTTTTTTATTTAATCATTTTATTAGTTTACATTTCAAATGATATCCCCTCTTCCTGGTTATTCTTCCATAAACCCCTCATCACTTCCCTCCTCCTCTCTCACCAAATTCTATGAGAGTACTTCTTCACCCACTCACCCACTCCCTCCTCACCATTCTAGCATCCCCTACATTGGGACATAAAGCCTCCAAAGACCAAGGGCCATCCCTCCCAATGATGTCAGATAAGGCCATCCTCTGTTATATATTTATCTGGAGTCTTGGTTTCCTCCTTGTATACTCTTTTGTTGGTAGTTTAGTCCCTGGGAGTTCTGGGTGGTTCAGTTAGTTGATAATGTTCTTCTTAGGGTGTCATAATCCCCTTCTGCTCCTTCAGTCCTTCCTCTAGCTCTTTCATTAGGGTCCTCAGGCTCAGTCCTATGGTTAGCTGTGAGTATCTAAATCTGTATTGGTCAGGTGATGGTAGAACCTCTCAGGGAACAGCCATATCAGGCTTCTGTAAACAAGTGCTTCATGATATCAGCAATAGTATGGTGGTTTGGTGTCTACACATGGTATAGATCCCTAGGTGAGGCAGTCACTGGATGGCCTTTCCTTCAGTCTCTGTTTCAGGTTTTGTCCCTGTAATTCTTTTGGACAGAAACATTTCTGGGTTAAAAATTTTGAGATTCATGGGTGGCCCAGTCACTCAACTGTGGCATGGGGCTGGGATGACTATCTACTGGAGGTGGTCTCTACAGGTCATATAGCTCATATCTCCCCTTTGTTGGGTATTTTGGCAAAAGTCATAGCCATTGGCTGAGAAGAGCCTCTTTATTCCCTGGAGTCTGGGATTTTCTAGTGGCTACCCCCAGTTCTCCTTTCCCCTTTTCTATATGTTTCTACTCCATTTCCTGACCATTTCCTATATTTCTCTCCTGTGCCTTCTAATACCTGTTCCTGCCTGTCTTTTTCCTTTCCCTCTCCTTCCTCTCTCCCTCCCAGGTCCTTCCCTCTTTCTACCTGTTGTGATTATTTTGTTGCTCATTGAGGTATCTACATTTTGGTTTTTCTTCTTCTTCAGCTCATGTGGTTTGTGAATTGTATCTTGAGTATTCTGAGCTTTTGGGCTAAAATTCACTTATCAGCGAGTATGTACAGTGTGTGTTCTTTGTGTCTGGGTTACCTTACTCATTATGATATTTTCTACTGCCATTCTTTTGTCTGTGAATTTCATGAAGTCATTGTTTTAATAGCTGAGTGGTAGTCCATTTTGTAAATGTACCACAATTTCTGTATTCATTATTCTGTTGAGGGACATCTGGATTGTTTCTAGCTTTTGGCTATTATAAATAAAGCTATTATGAACATAGTGGAGCATGTATCCTTGATATATCTAAGAGCTTCTTTTGCATATATGCCCAAGAGTGGTATAACTAGGTCTTCAGGTAGAACTATTTCCAGTTTTCTGATAAACCATCAGATTGATTTCTAAAGTGGTTTTACCAGCTTGTAGTTCCATCAGCAATGGAGGAGTGTTCCTTTTGCCCCATCCTTGCCAGTATCTGTTGTCACCTGATTTTGATCTTAGCTATTCTCAATGGTGTGAGGTAGAATCTCAGGGTCATTTTGATTTGTATTTTCCTGATGAAAAGGGGTTTTGAATATTTCATTAAGTGCTTCTCATCCATTCAAGATTCCTTAGTTGAGAATTCTTTGTTTAGCTCTGTACCCCATTTAAAAATGTTATTTAGTTCTCTGAAGTCTAATTTCTTGTGTTCTTTGTATATATTGGATATTATCCCACTATCAGGTGTAGGCAACATAAGAAGTTTGGTTTTTGGCATGTGAACTCATGTTATACACTTTTAAATGTTGAGGTAATTGAGGTGAACTCATACACTTTTAAATGTTGAAGTAATTGAGGTAAAAGTATATCCTGGATACAGAAGCAACTTTCTGGGGATGTTTTTGTCCTTATTTCTGAAAAATGGTTGTAGTCTTGCTTGGTCTTATATTATTATTTTCCATATTGCTATTGACTTAAATACTTAAACAAGTGATTTTACTGTGCCATCACTAATTATAGTAGAACACAGTTTGAAACAATAACTCAACTTTTAGTGAAATATTAAGAAATAATTATCATTTGTAAAATATAAGAAAATGAATTTTCAGACTATCAGATGGTTTTCTAACTTTCTTATGAGGTCAAAATCAGCATGGACATCATCATCCTCTATATCAGTTACTTCAGCAGCATGATGTTTTATTTTTCTTGTGGGTCTTCATGCTACCTAGAATGTTTGCATTTGTTCTCAGATTTTTGCATCCTCCAGATACTTGCTTTGATAACTTGATCTTCAGAGAATCTCAGCACTCTACTGTATACTTTTCCAATTTATTATGATTTTTTTTAAATTTTCTTCAGAAGGATCTTTTAGTTTATACCTCTAGCACTAGCATTTTTTTGGAACATGACAGGTTTTTTTTAATACAGATGTTTTGTCTCATTCCATTAACTGTTAAATAGATTAAAGGAAAAGCATAATTTATAACAGACACACAAAAATAGTTTTAGCTTTAGGAATAAATATCTGACATGCATGAAATTCAGAAAATTCTAAAAATAGTTGAATATACAGAGGTATCCCAAAATATTACATTGCTTCTGTTCTAAGAGTTTTGTTTTTGTTTTCAGCAGTGTTTCACTCTGGAGCTCAAGTTTGCTTGAATATGCTTGGAATTTTCAAAATATGCTTTAATAAGTGCTCTCTAATACTTCATCCTCCCAGCTCTTCTAGCCTAATATCCAAATTTTTTTGGTGTAATTCTAATGTTCATTATTAGTATACTTGCAGTCACCCCTAGAGATTGACTCAACCAATTAAGGTCATGCATCAATCCTTGGAATTCCCCTAATGTGTTTCAAATTGGTTCTGCAAGTTTTCCTTGTCATCTCAATCTTAGTAAATGGTAGAGCCCCAAATGCTGAACTCCTATAAAATAAAATGTTCTTTGCTTTTGCATACTATTTGTGTCATTCTTCAGTGAATCATAGGCCCTTATAACACAACCAGAAATTGCCACTTTATGCCTGGAACTTGTAATTCTCCTATGTCAGAACCAGATTTGTGGTTTTGCAGACATGTACAGTTTTTCCTGAATGTACAGTCCTTAATTGATCCATTTGTGAAACCAAAAATCAAATTAATCAAGTAATGAATTATGGTCATATGCTTATATCATTTTCCTCATTTTCAGTTTTTCCTATCTGCATATAAAACTATTTTATTATATAATGTTTTATGAACTTTTCAAATTGACTTTTTGTTTCTTTTGGAAATACTGCTGGAAAATATTTTCATTGTCTGGAACAATTCAATAGTTTGTATTTACTGAAGTTAAATATTCCTACTAGCAGGTAGGTGATATAAAAGTAAATAAGGCATAATCTATGTACTTAAAAATTTATAATACACTTAATGCATATAAATTGATCACAAAATTTTATATTTATGTGTTGAAGTAAATATCATAAGGGAAATATAAACAACTATCCAGAAAGAAATTACTACTTCTTGGAATTTTCAGTGAAGATCCCACAGTATGGGAAAGTAACAATGATCAACTCACACATTTTTTTGGTTAAAATATAAGTGGTGCATGTGTGAGTGTGTGTGTGTGTGTGTGTGCTATGTGTGTGTGTGTATGTTTGTGTGTGTATCTTTGTGAGTGTGGTGTGCATGTATTATATGTGTGTATGGTTTATAAATGTGAGTGTGTATGTTTACTCCCCACAACCCCCAAATACACACATACACACACCGAAACCTAGAGGAGAACTTTGTCATCTTTCTCTAATACATCCCTCTATTTTTCTTTATGGCAGTTTCTTTCACAGTAACAAAAGCTCAGTATTTTTCTAGGTCATTGCCTACCAGCCTTTTGCAATCTGTCTCTGCCCCACATTGCTGAGGTTAGGTAAGAGTGAAGCTTTTTCTAGTGTATTTACATATTTTGTGGGGATGTAAACTTAGTTCTTCATGTTTACACAATAAGCACTCTGACCTATTAAAACTTCTCCCCATTTCCACAACTTTTCCTTTTAACACCAAAACTGAAAGAGACCACATTAAGATAGAAGACATTACTTATAAAGGAAATAGTACCCAAGGAAACCAAAAATTGCTCTTCCAAATCACCTCTAATTCTAGGGGCCACTGTGAGATTTAGTACTCCCTGCTTTGATTGGCTCTCCAATGAAGCCACTGGTCCTACAGTGGCCTCTATCAAGGGAGAAGCTGAGAGCCCTCAGAGAGATGGTAGAAGTACAGCTGTTGCTACAACACATCTGTCCCTCTTCCAGTCCATGGAATAGTCCTCTGTTTGCTATAAAAAAGAGCTCAGGGGGATGGAGACTATTGCAAGATTTGAGGGCAAGTTACATAACAATGCAAGTCTGGGGCTCACCTCAAAGAGGGCTACCCCACATCTCAGCCATTCCTGCCAATGTTCTGCTATTAGCAATAGACAAAAAAGACCGCTTTTTTTCCAGCCCTCTCCACCCCTGGGACTATGAATGCTTTGCATTCTCAATACCCCTCATTAACAACTCTGGCCCAGCCTCACTATATGAATGGACTGTTCTCCCCCAGAGAATGGCTAGCAGTCCAACCATTTGACAGGAGGCTGTAGATACTGCATTTAAACCCTATTTAGACAAAGGACTCAA
>JANHMN010000005.1:54780101-54968257 GCA_030674055.1 Rhabdomys pumilio
AGAGAGAGAGAGAGACAGAGACAGAGAGCATTAGATGTTCCTAGGTTGATATAAAACATGTTTGGATTCAAGGAATCTAGTATACTTTCCTGGAAAGAATAGGAAATAAGCAACTTAAGTTTAACTAAAATAATCAGACAAGGATAAAATAATGGTGTTCAATTATTTCCACACAACTATCATCAGCAGTAAGTCAAATACGAACAGAAGGATTATGAAAAGTATTACAGGAGCCAGGAGGAAATAGAGCATTTTTAGAATAACACAAGACATTTGAAAGTGTCACTGTCAGTTTCTTGAACCTTCTAATTCTATGCAAAAAATCCTTCTTATAAACCTGGCATCACATATGAAACAGAGATTTAGCAAAACATAGGGTCAAGTTGTAACTATTATCCAAGTCCACAGGAGCATTTGCCTGTGGACTTACGTTTCCTGGTAATGTATACTTTCTAAAGAGTCTACTACTTCCCATAAAACACCACCAGCTAGGGACCAACTTTTCAAGTTTTTATTTATTTATTTATTTATTTATTTATTTATTTATTTTGGGTTTTTAGAGACAGGGTTGCTCCGTGTAGCTCTGGCTGTCCTGGAACTCACTCTGTAGACCAGGCTGGCCTTGAACTCAGATATCTGCCTGCCTCTGTCTCCCAAGTGCTGGGATTAAAGGTGTGTGCCACCACTGCCTGGATGGAACCAAGTTTTTAAATATATTATTCTATAGGGGACATTTTATACTCAAAAAATAAAACACAATGAAATTAAAATTTCTTGTGAAACTAAGTATATCCATTTGTAATCATAAACAGTTAGACACTAACAAATGCTTTAAATGAGAATTTGTTATTTACCAGTAGTCACATTTTCACTTTTCAACAAATATATGTGTGTGTGTGTGCATTGGAAGCTCAGATTACTCAAAGAAGATTACTATACTATCAGATGTCAAAATGGATGATTGAAGAAATATCAAACATGTGGTTTTTAATCTGGTTGTAGTCCTAGTACTTAAGAGTCTGGGAAAAGAGGATGACTGACTTTGAAACTAGCCTGAACTACAAAGAATAAGCCAAACACACAGTAGGTTTAGAGGGAGAACTGTATACAGCTAACATTAGGTTAAGTGGCACATACCTCTTCTTTAGAACGTGTTTCTCAATTTTGAAAGCATTGATGAATACATACTCAATTCAAGACCAATCTGAGCTACATAATATCAAAAATGGTTGTGAATATAGCCAATTCGTAGAGACATTGTATATTATGCCTTGAATTTAATCCTAGCACTAGAATAAAATAATGATGTAAATAGTCTTTGAATGATTGGTGTAATGACACAGACAAGAAAGGAATCTGGTTCTAGGAAGTTCAATCTTCCCCTGTTCCTCCTTACTCGTGAACCAGAATAGCAGAAGTATCACTTATATGGTGAAAATAAATCTTGAAATTATCATTGCTGAAACAAGCCCAAACAACCCTCTGATAATTTTCTAATGAGAAAAGTGTTTAATATGTACTGATTGAAAATATAGGCAAGTGTATTCAGTGTTTCCCCATGTGAAAGATACAGATAGGTAGAAATTAACTACAAATTTTGAAATCACATTTTATTCTGTAACTACTGACAGTATATGGTTCACATTCCATTTGTGCCCTAACTGAACAACTTAAAGTGAGAATGAGAGAAAAAGAAGAGTTTGGAGGCCTTGTTGAACCAGAAAAGTGGATAAAATACAATGGGCTGGTCAATTTAAGTGTGATTAGGCTAGCTGTGTCAGTTAGCTGGTAGTTCACAATGCTAGGATTCTATCTTCCCAAGGAGACTGGAAGTCAGAAGTATCATACTTCCTAATGATTATGCTTCAAAGGAAAGGCTCTCAAGTATTTGAGAGAGATGCTTTTGAGTTGCAAGAGACATTTCTTCACAGTTGTAAGAACTTTTTAGTAAATGCACTGAGAAATTGGAATCTGATGCTTGTCATCGTGTGTTGGATAGAACAAATAGTCCATTTTCTTTCTCAATTGAACTTTCTCAGGCAGAAATTTTAATGGTTATCTGAGGTTATAGTGAGGACACAGCCTATGCTGTTATAAGTAATATGAAAGTTTGGTCAAGTCTTAGAGTGCAGTAGTTTGAAGAGAGCTGACAATAAAATATAATGCTTCACACATACTTAAGAGAGAAGTCTAGCAAAGAGTACAGATAAAGGCTCCAGATAAATGTAACTCAAAACAACAAATTAAATGTATGAATGCAAATATGGTTAAAAAGTATGTCTTGCTTGGAAAGGCCAAGTTGTTGAGTATAGGCAACTTCAGAGATAGCAATACCTTACCTGTGTTTTAAATGTAAAGTGAGGAGGACAGTTTTCACATGGAATAATGTAAATTAAACCTTCCATAGTTCATGATGGTCAGGCATAAAAAAAAGCAAAACCCACACACAAGATTTAAAATATTCATTAAAGAGTGAATATAGGAATCAGCTAAACAGGAATAAAAATTTCTCATAAAATATATTCACAAAAGTGAAATTTATCTGTAGCAATTAAGCTTGAATTATGAGTAAATATATGAAACATGGGTTTCCAGGGCATACATTGTGTGATTAAAATATTTTTTATAAAAAAACTAAGAGTAATGTATACACACACACACACACACAAATACACACACACAAATACACATACACACACATATACATATTATTGAAATTGTATAACACACAAATATACAAGGTTTAAAAAGTTAACACATTTTCTAGTCTGCAACTGTACCCAGCAGCAGATCATGTGCTCCCCTCTCCACTCTCCATCCCCCTCCACAACACCCAGAAACAGTTTGACGCCACCCAAGAAATTCTGAAACCATCAGATTCACAGGTGAGACACTCCCATCCAAATAACTGGCCTAACTGGGACCCCTACTCAGGTCCAGTGGATGCAGACCCTTCTGTCTTTCCTGAGACACATCTATGTCTTCTGCACAATTGCTTGCAGGAGCAGGTCACTTGCTCCAGCCTCATCATACTCTGACCATACTCTGGCCACACCCAAAGACAGTTTAACTCCCCAGGAGTTCCACAAAACTAGGCTCACAGGTGAGATCTCCCACACCCCAATGCCTGGACTAACTGTGTCACCCATATCCCGAGGCTCAGAGGACAGAGGTCCTCCTGCTCTGTCAGAGACATATCTTCCTTTCAGGCCTGCAACTGTGCCCAGGAGCAGATCTTGTGTTACAGCCCCCACCACCACCAACACTCCACCCCCCAACCCACAAACACACCTAGAGACAACTCAAGTCTCAGGAGTTCTCACACAATTAGAGTCACAGGAGGTCCTTCATAGCCAGGATCACAAAATAGACACTCCAGACCCCTTCCCACACTCAGAAACAGCCTGACATGAGGAAGTCTATCATAACCAGGTTCACAGGAGGGATAGATTCTAATCAGAGACAGCAATGCCAGTTAACACCAGAGATAACCAGGTGGTAAAAGGCAAGCTCAAGAACATAAGCAATAGAAACCGTTTGATATAGAAGCCACTTGATATCATCAAAATCCAGTTCTTACATGAAAGAAAGCCCTGGATACTCTAACACACCTGAAGCAAGATTCTGATCTAGAATCTCATCTCATGAAGATGATAGAGAACTTAAGAAGCACATAAACAACTCCATAAAAGAAATATAGGAGACCACAGGTAAACATGTAGAACCCTTAAGGATGAAATGCATAAACCCCTTAAGGAAATACAGGAAAACACAATCAAACTAGTGAATGATGTGAACAAAATCCTCTATGATCAAAAAATGGAAATAGAAAAAAATAAAATCACATGAGATAACCAGCTTGTCTGCTCCACTTAAGACCCCACAATTTGAAGGCCTCCCAAGAGTTCTGTTACTTGCAGGGAAACAGGTAAGGGACTATCCTAAACAAAGGCAGCAACTGGGAACCCCAGTGGACTTGAGAACCATCATGCCCCCAAATCCTGCCACATGAATTCTACTCCACTTCCCGCCTGTGCCTTCTGACAGGGCAGAACTTGTCACCAACTTGTCTGTTGCTCTGAAGACATCACAGTCTGAAGGCCTCCTAGGACTTCTGCTGCACACAGGGCAACAGACCCCAGAATCTGAAGGCGGCTCAGAACACAGCTACATACAGGGCAACAGCTTGACTGCTGCTCTGAAGAGCCAACAGTATAAAGGCATCCCAGGAGATCTGGTGCATGCAGGGCAACAGATCAGCAGCTTGTCTGATTCTCTGAAGACCCCACAGTCTGGAAGAGAACCATTAAAGCCAAGGCAACAGGTCACAGGCATATGTGCCCCTCTGAAGAATCCATAGTCTGAAGGCCTCAAAGGAGGTCTGCTGCATCGGGGCGACATTCCTCCCAGAAGATCTGCAGCAACCCAGGAACACAATATATAGGCTACAGACAGAGACACCCAGACCAGCTAACACCAGAGATAACCAGACAGTGAGAGACAAAGACAAGACCAATAAAAGCCAATATAGTTTGTCATCATCAGAACCCATTACTCACACAACAACAAGCCCTGGATAGACCAACATACCTGAAAATCAGGAAGCAGACCTAAAATCCTATCTCAAGAAGATAATACAGTCCTTTAAGGAGAATATAAATAACTCCCTGAAAGAAATACAGGAAACCACAGGTAAACATGCAGAAGCTCTTAAAGAGGAAACAAATAAATCCCTTAAAGAAATACAGAAAACCACAATCAAACAAATGAAGGAATTGAAAAAATTAGTCCAAGACCTAAAAGTAGAAATAGTAAAAATAAAGGAAACACAAATGGAGGCAATACTTGAAATAGAAAACCTAGGAAAGAGATTAGGTATTACAGAAGTAAGCAACAGAATACAAGAGATAAAAGAGGAAATCTCAGATGTAGAAGATAACTTAGAAAATATTAACACAACTGTCAAAGAAAATTCAAAACATAAAACAACTCCTAACTCAAAATATTCAGGAAATCTAAGACTTGATGAAGAGACCAAATCTAAGTATAATAAGAATAGAGGAATAGTCCCAACTTAAGGGACTCAAAAACATCTTCAACAAATCTTAGAAGAAAACTTCTCTAACCTAAAAATAAGAGATGACCATAAATGTACAAGAAGCCAATAGAATACCAAATGTACTGGACCAGGAAAGGAAATCCTCTTGTGACATAATAATCAAAACACTAAGTACACAGAACAAAGAAAGAATATTAAAAGCTGCCAGGGAAAGGCCAAGTAATATATAAAGTCAGGCCTATCTGAAGTATACCAGACTTTTCAAAGGAGACACTAAGAACTAGAAGAGCCTGGACAAATATCATGCAGATCCTAATAGAACATAAATGCTAGCCCAATCTACTATACACAGCATAACTCTCAATCAAGATAGATGGAGAAACCACAATATTCTAATACAAAACTAAATTTCAACAATATTTAGCTACAAATCCTGCCCTATAGAGGATTCTAGAAGGAAAACTCCAACACAAAGGGAATTATCTACACCAAAGAATAAAACAATATATCTTAACGCAAAGCCAAAAGGAGAGAATCACATAGACATAATGCTACCTATAACAACAAACATAACAGCAACTATTAATTATTAGCCTTTAATAAACATAATATAATATACATAAATAAACTCAACTCCCCAATAAAAAAAGAATAAGCTAACAGAGTAGATACCCATACAGGATTCAGTATTTTGCTGTATACATGAAAATATCCTCAACAACAAATGCACATAACTCAGAGTAAAAGGCTGGAAATAAGTCTTTATAAAACAAATGTTCCCAAGAAACAAGCTAGAGTTGCCATGCTAATATCCAACAAAATAGATTTTCAGCCAAAAGTTATCAAGTTAGATAGGAGGGACACTTCATATTCATCAAAGAAAAGATTCATCAAGAGAAAGTCTCAATTCTGAACATCTATGCCCAAATTCATAGCTATGAGTGGCCCAGTAAAGAAAATGGAGAGACTCTACACAAGCAACTTAACAGCACACTTCAAAGAACAAAAGGAAACAAATACACCTAAGAGGAGTATAAGGCAAGAAACATTTAAACTCAGTGCCAAAATCAACCACATAGAAATAAAGAGAACATACACAGAATCAACAAAATCAAAAACTGTTTCTTTGAGAAAGTCAATAAGATAGAAAACTCCCTAGCCAGACTAACTAAAGGGCACAGAGAGAGTATTCAAATTAACAACATCAGAAATGAAAATGGATATACAAAAGAATCAGGAAATACAAAAAATTGTCAGATCCTACTACAAAAGCCTATATTCAACAAAACTGGAAAATCTAGATCAAATAGATGATTATGTAGACATGTACCATGTACCACAGTTAAATCAAGAGTAGGTAAACCATCTAAACAGACCCATGTTCCCTAAGGAAATAGAAGCAAACATTAAAAGTCTCCCAACCAAAAAATGGCCAGATCCAGATAGATTTAGAGCACAAATCTACCAGATCTTCAAAGAAGACTTAATACCAATACTTCACAAATTATTTCATAAAATAGAAACAGGAAGAAAACTACATAATTCATTCTATGATATCACAGTTACTCTGATAACTAAGCCATACAAAGACCCAACAAAGAAAGAGAACTTTATACCAATTTTCCTAATGAGTACTGATGAGAAAACACTCAACAAATTTCTCCTAACTCGAGTCCAAGAACACATCAAAATTTTCATTCACCACCTTAAAGTAGGCTGTATCTCAGTGATACAGGGATTGTTCAATATGCAAAGATTAAATAATGGAATCCATTATGTAAACAAATTTTAAAAATTAATAATCTGCTGGGCAGTGGTGGCGTACACCTTTAATCCCAGCATTTTGGAGGCAGAGGCAGGTGGATTTCTGAGTTCGAGGTCAGCCTGGTCTACAGAGTGAGTACCAAGACAGCCAGAGATACACAGAGAAACCCTGTCTCGAAAAACCTAAATATATATATATATATATATATATATATATATATATATATATATAATATGAAATCATGCATTTAGATGCTGAAAAAGTATTTGACAAAATACAACATCTCTATATGTTAAAAATTATTGGACAGATCAGGAATTCAATAAATAATTATACAGAAAACAATAATATAATTATACAGAAAAACAATAGACAATATCAAATTAAATGGAGAGAAACTTCAAGGAATCCCACTAAAATCAGGGACAAGGCAAGGCTAACTACTTTCTCCCTATTTATTCAATATAGTACTCGAAGTTCTAGCTAGAACAATTAAACAATGTAAGGAGGTCAAGGGATACAAATTGAAAAGGAAGAGGTCAAGGTATCACTATTGGCAGATGAAATGAGACTATACATAAACAACCCCAAAAATTCTACCAGAGAAATCCTACAGCTGATAAATAACTTTAGCAAATGCCTGGATATAAAGTTAACTGAAACAAGTCAGTAGCCTTCCTCTACTGAAAGGATAAATAGGCTGAGAAAGAAATTAGGAAAACATCATTACCAATAGTCACAAATAATATAAAATACCTTTGTGTAACTCTTACCAAGCAAGTGAAAGGTCTGTATGACAAGAACTTCAAGTCTCTGAAGAAATAAATAGAAGACGACCTCAGAACTAGAAAGATCCCCCATGCTCATGAATTGGTAGGTTTAACATGGTAAAAATGGCCATCTTACCAAAAGCAATCTGCAGGTTCAATGAAATCCCCATAAAAATTCCAACTCAATTCCTCATAAAGATTGCAAAGAGCAATTCTCAACTTCATCTGGAATAACAAAAACCCTAGGACCATGAAAAAAATTCTCAACAATAAAAGAACTTCTGGAGGAATTACTATTGCTGACTTACATAGCAATACTAGTAAATATGCATGGTATTGTTACAGAGACAGACAAGTGGATAAATAGAATAGAATTGAAGACCCAGAAATAAACCCACACACCTTTGGTTACTTGATCTTAGAATCTTATACATGTGAGTAATGTAAAAGCTAAAACCATCCAGTGGAAAATGGAAAGCATTTTCAACAAATGGTCCTGTTTCAACTGGAGGTCAGCATGTAGAAGGACGCAAATTGATCCTGTTTTATCTTCTTGTATAAATCTCAAGTCCATGCTGCATAATGGGAGTGGAGGCTCTTGGTTTTTAGAGAGCTAATGCTCCTGCATAGGAGTATGCTTGAGGGGTGTGGTGGGAGTGGCTGGGTGGTAGGGGAGTACCCTCTTAGAGGTAAAGAGGAGGAGAGATGGCATCAGTGATTTGGGGAGGGGAGACTGGGAAGGGAGACAACATTTGAAATAGTCAATTAATTAAAATAAGAAGTTAACATATAGGAGAAAACACCCTCAGAGTGGCATATATTCCTTTCATAGCATCTACTACATTATTGGAGGGAATGGGGGAAACAGGACCAATGTGAACAAGGATTATTTCCAGTTATTCTGACAATTTGTTTAGTCAGAAACAAGCATGGCAATAGAGACATATGTTAACACTGGGTGATAATAAATTCTGGGTAATCTTGTTTGCTATATTTCCAATAAAGTTAAAGATGGTTTTAAAGGTAGCTGAGTCTGCCTGAATGTGAATACAGTCTGAATCATAAACTATAGGGTAAAATCAATTTCCAAAAATGAGCAAGCAAGATGTTCCATTTGGCAAATATATTTATAATTAAAATAATCAGGGTAGATAACTTTTCTCACAATTTCTTGGCTCCAAAACAGCAAGAGCAACCTGCTTTTAAATTAAAATCTTGATTGCTTATTTTAACACCATGTAGGCTTTAGTTCATAGAATTGTTATTGAAGTAGTAAATAAGGGGTGGGAAACTTCTGTAAAATGTACTTAAACATCTATTACACTCAGATACGTATCATTTGTTTCTAGACAAATTCCAATTCTAGTTTCTCCAAAATTCCTCTAGAAAAATCTGTTAACGAAGCAATACCACATTTAATGCTTATTGTGATTTAAAAATAAAATAAAACACAATCTTAGAGATGTGAGTAAAGACTTGTATGGGAGGACAAGATCACCTATTTGACTTATGAGGGTTTCCTCAATAGTAGCACCTTCTTGGACTTGATTCATGCTATTTTAATAGTTATATATTAGTAGACATAGAAAGCTGCAATGTAAGAAATAATGTGATATCTGGTATTATCTATAATAAAACTGTTAAATTACTAAATGTGTTGGAGAAAATTGTGGGGGTGCTATCTATCTTGACCAGAATAATAATAAAAAAAATTATGTTAAAGTGATTAGTTTAGTAGTATACCTATGTTAATGCTGATGATAGCTGTGTTTTGTTTTACTTTTAATTTATAGTACTAGTTTAAAGAACCTTCAACAACATGTTATGATTAAAATGACTTAGACTAATGATTGTTCATAATTTGTAAGATAGGTACTATTATTTGAACCTTACAGTTAAATTTATATTTCTGAATTTACTTTACATTTTGTTTTGAAATATAAATTTATTATTAAAAATATATTTATTATTGTTCAGTATTAACAGTGTGTAAGGATTTTTTATATTTTATTAAACTTTTCATTCTAATCCTATTGAAGATATTAGGAAATAATGACAAAGGAAAATGAAAAAATAGTATTCTATTACTTATAATTCCAAACTTTGGATACTCATTTCTTTTTCTGTATCTGATCTCAGCTTTGATTTTTTTCAGTAACATGTTTCTGAAAGATCATGAAGACTGGGCTTTCTAAGCCTGGGTTAGGCCACATACCAACATGTTTTCCCATTACCTCATGTGTCTAAAAATATTATTTTTTTATTTCTTGACACTCAATAGTACTTTGTGGTGCATATCATATTTTTCAGTGAGGCAATAAAAGTCACTTAGGTTGTTTCTACATCTTTTTTTTATATTGAATGATTTTTAGAATGAGTAGAGATTTCTCTGGAATAAAAAAATCATTAACATTAAATATATAAATTATGTGACTTTTGAATCACATTGTAAGTTTGCCTTTAATTTTTGCCAAATACACACAAAGCTAATTTTTTGTATAATAGATATGCCTATTTATATGTCCAAACATACAACATTCAACTTTGTGCCCTTTACCTTTTATGCAATGCCAAAATCATGCTTCAACTATTATAAAACATCAAGTTTTATGTAAAAATATAGGAGATATTTACAAGATTATTCAAATTGAGATATTTATTCACAAATTTTTTTTTTAAAAATTCAGTTAAAAAACATGTGATAGGGTTGATAACGTGGCTGACCAGGTAAAAGTATTTGTCACTGGGCCTGAAAACATGAGTGAGAATCCTATAACTGACATGGTAGAAGGGGAAATAAAATTTTACAGGTTGTTTCTGCCCCCATGCATCTGTGGTGCTATATGGACATTGGAGAAGCACAAAACTAAAAATAAAAGTATAACAACAATAACAACGAAGATGGTAGCAGAATCGAATTATACTATTGTCTTTTATTCTGTACTTTATTTTACTGTTTTATGTGTAATATTTATTAACTTTCTTCTATGAATAGAAAATATCTTTTTTATTGGACATTTTCTTTACTTACATTTCATATTATCCACTTTCCAGTTTCCCCTCTGAGGACGCCCTTTTCCATTACTCTCACCCCTGCTTCTATAATGGTGTTCATCCACTCTTCTACTCACTCCCCCTCAGCACCCTGGAATTCCCCTGCACTGTTGTATCAAGCCATCAAAGAACCAAGGACCTACCTTCCCATTGATGACAGATAAGGCTATCCTACATATGCAGCTGGAGCCATTGGTCACTTCATGTATACTTTTTTGGTTGGTGGTTTAGTCCCTGGGAGCTCTGGGTGGTAAGGTTGGTTGATATTGTTGTTCTTACTATGGGGTTGAAAACCTCTTATGTTCCTTCAGTCCTTTCCCTAACTCCTTCATTGAGGTTCCTGTGCTCAATCCAATGGTTGGCTTCAAGTATCTGCATCTGTATTGGTCAGGATCTGGCAGAGCCACTCAGAAAACAGCCATATCAGTCTCCTATCAGCAAGCACTTCTTAGCATCCACAATAGTATCTGTGTTTGATGTCTGTATACAGGATGGATCCCCAGGGAGGGAAGTCTCTGGTTGGCCTTTCTTTCAGTCTCTGCTCCATACTTTGTCCCTTATATCCTTTAGAAAGGACCAATTCTGGTTTAAAATTTTAAGATGGGTGGGTGGACCCATTCCACAAATGTAGACCTTGCCTAACCTCTAGGTAAATTCTCTACAGTTCTTCCTTACCTTTGTTGGGTATTTCAGCTACTGTCATTCTCACTGAGTCTTAGAAGCATCTTGCTTTTCAAGCATTTGAGACTTTCTGTCCCCTCCAATTTCTAAACACTCCTGTTTAATTTCCTGACTCAATATCATCCCTGTATCCTTCCATACATGATCCTGCCTCCTTTTTCCCATCCCCTTCCTCTCTTCTTCTCAAGTCCCTCCCACCCTCGATCTCCTGTGAATATTTTGTTCCATCTTCTAAGAAGGACTATCTTTAAAATATTATATAATCACAACATTTTATTTACTCTCCATTTTCTCAAGTTCTCATTTGACAAAGAACAGCATTTTCAAGTATTTCTACATGCCGAAAAAGAACAGTATACACAATTATAGGGTTAAAATATGTCTTAAAAGGTCCTATAAAATTTAGGAATAAAAGGCTTAGACCCAGTCCTTCTATAACTTTTCTAGCTGATTTGAAATGACTAGCCTGTGAGTTAAGGGCCTCTAGCAAATTCATGACTCTGAGTTTACTGTTAGGATGTTTTCTATATTTTATTTAGAAATAGCTGAGAGGAGTTAATAGACAAAAGTCCAGATTGCCTTACATGGATAGTTCGTTTTTAAAACTTCAGAAGTCCACAGAATTGATGTTACAAACATTTCTTTATTAATGTTCATTTTGATTAGAGACCTGTTTGCTCCTGACAGCTTCCTGTCTTGAATTCTAAGAAGAAATTGAGCATCTTTGGAGTTACTCCAGTTGTGGTGAGACAGTCACTAGGCAAGAATTGCCTCTTTTCATCTACAGACAAATCACTGTCCAGAAAAGGACACACTTGCAGAATAGTCGACTGATTGTATCTGCCTATACAGAGTAATCAGCCCTTAATAATTCTGCATCACTAGGAATGTCAGATGATCCTGGGCCAGAAGGCTGAAGATTTGATGCTACAACATTTTGTAGTATAGGGACTGTCCAGGTATTCAGCGATCTCTATAAATTGGCTAACTTTTAGAAGCTATGCTTTGTGCTTCCCATAATTTTAGTTAACTCAGTCATTCTGGATTTCTGATGGGGTTGAAGACTTATAGTCTCATAGTCAATCCTGGCTATTTACTTTGAGAGAAAAGATTTGAGAATATGGTTTTCATCTGACATTCATTCTAAAGCCAAGAATAAAAGCCAAATTCAGAACTGAGTTTTTTAGTTAGGAGGGATGACAGAGATTCTGGTTAGTCAACAAAATGATGGACTGGTTATTAGGACTAACTAGTACCTCACTTGTACAAATCGGCACAATTATGCACTAATTGTATTTTAAGAGAAAAGTTTAATTTTAACAGGAAGGGTGATATGTAGGAGGAGCTAAGGTGAGAGGAGTAATGAGAGGAAGAGGAGGAGAAAGGAGAGGAAGAGGAGGAGTAAGGAGAGGAGGAGGAGAAGGAGAGGAGTAGCTAGGTGACAAGAGAGAGAGAGATGCAGGGGGGACATGGAGGCAGATGTCCACATGTCTTCGCCAGTCAAAGATAGTTGATATATATAGGTTGGGTATTGGGTTACACTTCTGATTGTATGGGCATCTTGTTATTGAGCATTACCAAACTTATAAAGCCTTTGATTAACATTAAAAAAATTTATAAAAGCAAAATGGAGAAGGGGGGATGGGAAAGGTTTTTTTAAGCAGGGAAAATGGGGAAAAGGGATGGCATCTGAAATGTAAATAAAGTATCCAATAAATTTTTTTTAAATAAAAGGTCCTATAAATTGATAACTTTCAAAGATTGACCCAAATACACATATAGTTATTAAAGGTTATTTCTGAGTGAATATTCGATGGTACAAAAATCCTGAAAAAATATATTCATATATTAAACTAATTCAACAAGAACATACTTTTTGAATTATATTTTTATTAATAAAATTGATGAGAATTTCTATTTGGTTCAGCTTTTTGTGATAGAGTACTTCATTTAAACTCTTTGCACTTGCTTCATTGTTGCGAGCCGACTTTTAGCAGAAAGTGGCTAGAAAGCAGCTATCATCTTTGCAGCCATCTGGAGCCGTATACCCTGACGAGTGACTTGTTTTTTAACAGCCTACAACAGCTGTAGCATACTCTGATAAATATCTTGTTTATCCCACATAGCTTGTTTTGCTGTTTAGTGACCCCAGCTGCATGGTGCACATGGTAAAATGTCTTCAGCTATTTTCCCCTGCTTGTGCATAAAAAATACCCAGGATTTCCTTGCAATAGGAGCGAATAGGGGACAATAGGAGTCAATAAGAGTCAATATGAGTCAATAGGAGTCAATATGTGTCAAAAGGAGTGAATATGCATCAATAAAAGAAAATAGGAGGCTCCAGTAGGCTGTTACACTTCATAATGTGAAGACTGAAGATGACAATAGTGTTAAATTTACTACAATAGCTTTAAATAACTTAGAGTTAGTAACCATTTTAAAACTGTATTGTATGACAGTAAGTATACAAATACACACCCTCAAGTTTTCTTTATGACTCTAGTCACATATGTAGTAGAGGATGGCCTTGCCCAACACCAATGGGAAGAGAGTTCCTTGGTACTGGGAAGGCTCGATGCCCAAGTTTAGGGGAATGCCAGGGTGGGGAGGCAGGAGTTGGGGGGGTGAGTGGGTGAGCATCCACATAGAAGCCTGGGGAGGGAGGATGGGATAGGGGTTTTCTGGAGGAAAAACCAGGAAAGGGGATTTCATTTGAAATATCAATAAATAAAATATCCAATAAAAAATGTACATCTATCCTTCCAGTCTTAGCCTGTTCTCTGAGTAGACCTTGGGTGCTAGCTCAGAACCCAGTCCTACAATACCCAGAGAATGGCTCCACTCCCAGGTGCTCTAGCATGCCCAGGATCACAGGTGCGGAGGTCACAACATCTGCCCCAACACTGGGAGTAATTGGGACCAGCAGGATTTAGGAACACAATAACCCTCTTCTGGCCATTGGTATGGGTTACTTCCAGTCTGAACTGGTATCTTGAGCAGTACATCACTCTCCCAACTTCATGTTTGTTTACATAATCATCTTTCTAGGTTTGATTTTCAGTTTGATTTACTTGTATTGAGACAAAATGTTTTATGGTTTCTGTAATTCTGAATTTGTTTCTGTTGGAATTGTGATCACTTGAAAATAATGTTCATTTATTCTTGTGGAATGTGCTGTTTCAAATACAATGCATAAGTTCTGGTGATTAATTTCACTGCTCAGTTCTTCAGTATTCTCTAATTAGCAGCATTGTTAATTTTTAGGAATGAGTAGTTTTACTTTATTTTAAAATGTACAGTTGATATGTCTTTAATTCCATCACTTAAAGCAATATGCTACTTCTTTCTTTCAGAGATTCAAAAGAAAACAAATACTCCTTGCATTTGAATTAAATATGCTCTGACTGATTATACATTTTCTCTTACTTATTTTGTGTCTCTAGTTTTTACAAATTTAAATTTGACATATTTTAAGCTGGAATTTTTCTGTAGCTTATATTAGAATTTTTCCAGCTTATTGTATCTTTGGGTTTATGTTTTCATCCAAAATTGGTAATTAACATCATGATTTCTTAGATAATTATTTTACTTCTGCATAGTGCTATCCTTCCAAAATAAAAAATATGAGACTTAAATCATTTACTATCCTAGGAGTCTTTGAAGTCTTGCTTATTCTTTCAGTTAGTTTCTAATATTTATCTCAAAGTTCAAGCTTATTCTTAATATTTTCATTCTCTTAATTCCATTATTGAGTATTTCCAACAACTTTTTAAAATTTCACGCATTTTTAAATCTATATTTTTTCTTTAATTTGATATTTTCTTTGTTTACATTTCAAATGTTATTCTCTTTCGATTTTATTTTCTATTCTTTGATAAAACTACTATATTTATGTTTTTCCAATAAAGATTTCAGTTATGACTATATAAATTTTAGGATAACCAATTTGAAGATTTTATCTGATAATTGAAATCAGACTTGAATTTGCTCTTGTCTAATCAATTACACATTCTAATTAGATGTATGTTTTAGTAATGTGTAAATTTGGTTACATCTTAAATACATCTTAGTATGTCATATAACATTTCTTAAAATATCTCTAGATGAGTTTTGTTGTTTTTCTTGTTAAATCCACAACATGGATTTGAAATGAATATCTCTAATTGTCATATCTAAATCTGCATATTTAACACTTGTTTCATTATCTTTATATAGGCTTCCACTTCTATATTTTAATTTTAATCATAATTTGATATCCAGTGTTCTTTAATACTTTGTTTTTATTTTGTTTGATTGCTTTCAGGTATATATTTGCAAAGATAATTTCAACCTTGCCTTCTATATGTGGTTTGGATATAGATCAATACAGTCTGTGGATCTCTGTGAAAGAGCCCTACTGTTGCTAGCTTATTTCTGAGTTATGGTGGTGTTTGTGGTCCCAGTCATCAGGCATTTTATTCAATAAAGAAAGCTTTTCTTGTCCTGCTTTCTTATGTAATGAAAGGTATTAAGTTATGTCTAAGTAGGATTATTTTCTTTTGTTTGGAGTAGCTAGAGACATTAGAGCACATATTTAAAAAAAAAAAAGTCCAGGACTACCAAAGAAGTATTTCTTGATCTTTTCATATTTCGAAGGATTCCTGCTGTTGTCTGATGAATTATTTCCAAGAATTACAGCTGCATTTAGCAGTGAAGAAAAAAGGAGACAACTTACTTGATTTCTGGACCTAAAATTGTAAATTTCACTGAAACAGGTTTGGAAAACTTATATTTTTAATGGTTTCTAATAGAAATAGTTGTAAGTTGTCCAGGGAAAATGTTGAACAAATTCATGCTTAGAATAAATGAAAACTAGAATAAATGAGAACTAGAATAGGCATGAAAATCCAAATGGTAACACACATCAAAATCCAAGTGTAAATTTATGTTCATTTAAATGACAGGCAAAATAGGCAACTTTGTTTATTATGTGGGTAATAGATATTGAAGAATTAGTAAGTCCTAAAATGTCCTACAATCCTTGTAAAGGTTTATGGAAACAATGTCAGATATCATGTAATTAGGTAATATGGCAACAAATAGGAGGTATTTGATTATCTTATTTTAAAGACAAAAATCTATATCTAATCATTGACTAAATTATGAATATTCTCACCACCTGTTTATACTTACAGAAGTGTATAGACACAAATATTTATGAGAGAACATTTTATCTAGGTTTGGGAATTAATTAAATCTGCCATAAACACTATCTGTATGAATTGGTTGATTTAATCCACAAATATTAAGAAAAAAACTCTTAAAAGTAAGTGTGCTCCCTCAATTTTGTTATAATTGTTTTAAAAAATTAATTGGAATATTCATATGAAAATAGATAAAACTAAACATTATTATGTAAAGCAAAGAAAGCTTTACTCAGCATGATAAATATAACATTTTCACTAACAGGCAGGATGTAATTTTAAATATGCATAGATATATATTAAATGAATGTAGAGATGGTATTTTGTTTCTAAAAGAAGATTGTTAAAGGGAGGTGGACCAAAAGAAAGAATGGGATGTGTGTCAAAAAGAAAATAATGGAAAAAGTTATGTAGAATAAGCTGATCAACCATTCAAAGGTATTTGAATCAGATGCTAATAGATGAATATGATGATACATATGGATATTTCACATTAAAATTTTATACTACCTAAAAGTTAATAAAAAATAAACAAATAGAAAACTGAAGATGACTATGAAAGTTATAGCTATCTTAACTACAATATATTCAACTTTCCTAGAAGAGTATTCTGATTCTCTACATTTATTTATACATATACATGTTTTTATTTAACATAGTACAGTATAATCATTGAGTAAATAAACTATGAAAAACTGTACATAAATTCTTCAAAATATTAATTGGCACATATAGCCAGAGATATACAAGCACATTCTACAATAACGTTTGAGTTATATGCTTTCATCAAAAATAAAGAATGCAATAGTTTAGACTCTAAACAAGTAATGAAGAGACAATGTCAAATTACATAGACTAATGGCCCTATCCAGACTATGTAAAGCATGAAAATCAAGTATTGCCTATGGGAGAGTCTGTGGATTAGTATGCTTGACATTCAGTTTTAACTGAAAAACAGAAACTCATAGGACCCAGAGATGGATGACAAAAATGCATAAATTACCTATTCTTCTTTCATTTGCAAGAATAATGAAATAATCTATATAAAAATTTATGAAAAAACATTTGCTTCTCTAATTTTTATGTAAACATAAAATAATCATATATGAATTTATTCAGAAGACTATAGTTATAGTGCTCAAGAGCAAAAAAAAATATTACTGCTAAATATAAAAATAAAAGGGAATATCAGTATCTCCTATCTAAGAGAAAAGTCCACCTCCATGGAAATGTCATAGTCATTAGCTTTTCTTCTATTAAAACAACTGACCTAAAAGAAAAACTATGTGGTCTTGGTAGTTTTCCTATCCTTGATATTATGAGAATATGTTCTCTAAGTTTCACATGCAAACACATTTGTATGTGTTTTCAGATTAGAGTTCCCTTTGGAAAGTGTCCCTTAAGAAAACATGCCTGTGTGGTATTAACATTTAATGAATATTGAATTAACATTTAATCCATTTGGAGTGACATTCATAGTGATGAAAATAGAACAGAATTATATGCTTATTTCAGTCTCAGAGCATACCAAAAGTAGAATGATACACAGAAAATTGGCATAATCTTTGCACAATGATAACATGAAAAATTGTAAAACATTTAATTAAAAATAAAATTACTTAAACCTAAGTCGTACATAATTCTGTAGCAGCCTATATATGTTCTTCTGTATATATACACTTTACAAATGTATATTACAAAATATAGGAGACCAAAAATAATAAGTAACCATATCATTTTCATTCCCAATTTTTATTTCTGTATATAAGGAAGCAGGAGGTAGATACATTTACTATTTAACTTGTTAAGAATTACTGTATCTTATGAATTCACTGCTTAAAATCTATCTATCATCTATCATTTAATATCAAGCAGGTCATCTAGGTATATATCATCTGTTTATCTATCTTTACACATATTTGTTCAAAAATAAGTACTTGAGAAATACAAGTTAGAACAGCGTTCATTTTGACTTCTTATCCACCCTAAAGTTACTACTAAAATGAGAACAAACTGAATATTTGTGACACATAAACTTTAATGATTTAATGAAGCTCATTTCTCTAACCTGTAAAATATTAGCAAAACTTTTATTAGTAAGTTACATTCATTCTTGCATAGAATATAGACTATTTCTTTATATTTAAAGAAGCATAAAGCTCATTTAACTTTCAGTTTCTGTTTATTTTCTATAACACCTGCCATAATGATAAGCTACAATTTGAAATATTGTTTTTTTTAATAAAGTTATTCATTTGTAAATTAAAATACTGCTTATAATGTACATTATTCAATATAATAACTATAATTATCAATATTTTGGTGTTTTATACATTAACCAGAACTCACTATTTTGAGTGTAAGGTTCTTAATTTAAACAGAAATTGTATGAACACTCCAAGGATCACAGGAAAGGAGGCCACAACATCTGGCCCAACACCAGGAGTACCTGAAACCCCCAGGATTCAGAAACTCAGGAACCCTGGCCTGTCCAGTGGTACAGGTTCCTTCCGGTCTTAGCCTGTGTCCTGAGCAGACCTTGGTCTCTGGCTCTGCACCCAGTTCCACAACACCCAGAGGAAACTCGACTGTCTGGTGCTTTAACACACCCAGTATCACAGGATCACAAGATCACAGAGAAAGCTCAATTCCAAGGAGATTGGACACACCAGAAAGCACTGAATCTCTGACACATTCAAGATCAAAGCTGAGAGTACAACATCTTTCCCAGCACACAGCATAACTGAGACCACCACAGAAACCAGGGAAACACAAACTCCCACCCAGCTGGAGGTAATGGTTTCTTCCAGTTTGCACCTGTGACTGGAGCAAACCCAGGGCTCTGGCTTCCCATCCCCCTCTGCAACTCCCAGAGAAAGCTTGACTCTTAGGAACTCTGACACAACAGGATCTCAGGAGCGTGTTCACACCAGGATTTGAGGATCCCAGAGGCAGCGTGACTACTAGGTGTTCTGACAAACCCAAGATCTCAGGATCACAGGATCACAGAATCACAGGATTACAGAAACAGCTGTAGTCTGAGGTGTTCTGACATGCCCAGAATCACAGAGAACATACACTAGCAACTTGACAGCACACCTGAAAACTCTAGAACAATAAGAAGGCAAATACACCTAAAAGGAGTAGATGGCAGGAAACATTCAAACACAGGGTCAAAATCATACCAGTAGAAAGAAAAAAAAAACTATATAAAGAATCAACAAAACAAGGAGCTAGTCCTTCGAGAAAATCAACAACATAGATAAACCCTTAGCCAGACTAACCAGAGGGTACAGAAGCAGTATCCAATTTAACAAGATCAGAAATGAGAAAAGAGACATAACAATGGAAACCTAGGAAATTCAAAAAACAATCAGATCCTACTACAAAAGCTTATACTCAACAAAATTGTAAAATATGAATGAAATCGACAATTTTCTAGACAAATACAGGTACCAAATTTAAACTAGGATCAGATAAACCATCTAAAAGTCCCATAACCTCTAAAGAAATAGCAGCAGTCATTAAAAGTCTCCCAACAACAACAGATAGATAGATAGATAGATAGATAGATAGATAGATAGATAGATAGATAGATAGATGATAGATAGAGAGAGAGGAATGCTCACAGCCAACCATTGGACTTTGCACAGGGTTGCCAGTGGAAGAATTAGAGAAAGGACTAAAGAAGCTGAAGGAGTTTGATACCTCATAGGAAAAACAACAATATCAACAAACTAGACCTCCCAGAGCTCTCAGGGACTAATTTACCAACCAAAGAGTATACACATGGAGGGACCTATGGCTCCAGCTACTTATGTATAAGAGGATGGCCTTGTTGGTCATCAATGAGAGAAGAGGCCCTTAGTCCTGTGAAGGCTGGATACCTCAGTGCAGGGGAATAGAGCAGGAGTCAGTGGCTGGGTAGGTGAACAGTCCTCATAGAAGTGGAGGGATGGGGCGCTGTATAGGGTGTTTCTATGGAGACCCAGGAAAGTGTGTAACATTTGAAATGTAAATAAAGAAAATATCCAACAACAATAAAAAGAAGACCCATGGCTACAAAAAATCCCAAGCCTGGTAAGGATAAGCAGTGCTAAAACCCATAAAATGGGTAACAAATTAAAATGTGTTTATAAACAAACAAACAAAAAAAACAAATATCATGTGATGTAAGTTCAAGTAAAGGATCACTGTCATGACCTATCTACCTGCCTATCTGGGATTCATAGATAAACTTAAGTGTTTTGTAGAACCATCAAAGGACAGCTGGTTTTCTGGTCGAGTACCTTACTGGCTGGAATCTGCTGGAGACCCCAGGTGATCCTGAGGGGCTCCAGGTGAGACTCAGGTAACCATAAGGGATGGCATGAGTTTCGCCACACTACCAGACTCCAGGCTTCTGACATGAGGCCTCAGACCTCCATAGATTGGGGTCCTTCAGTCGTGTAGGAAAACACCCACTAGCCATTCCACAGGTAGAGGGATTGACCACAAGCCCACAAAGCCTCAACACAGACCTTCATATTAAAGAGGTACCTAAAGGCCAGAGGAGCATAGCCAATTAAACATTCCTTACCAGATTCTCTTTATGAAAGATGTTTAACCTCAACCCTACCCTAAAAATACTCGGTATAGTTTTTATCGAGTTTTGCCATGAAAATAAACATCTTACGACCATGGACTGTTTTTCTTCTTTGGGACCTGCCATTGGGAAGAGTGGAGACGTTTTTGACTACAGACTCACTGTCTAATCTCTTGTAGAAGACTTCTCTGCATTCCCGGCCCTGGAGATCACCAATCCAAGTAAGCAAGCAAGTCAAGGGAGTAGCCACCAAACTGCCAAAGGAGACTTTCATCACTTTGAGACGCAGCTGGAGCTCATTTCTCCCTCTCTTCCCTTCAGCTGCAGGCAAATCTAGCCTGTATGGCCCCATTTTGTTCTTGGCCCTTTCATGGCTCCCCAAGTGGTGTCTGGGAGCCCACGAGCCTGAGAACTAGCTGGTCCCCGGCTGCCTTTTGTTCCGGGGATCCCCAAGCCAAGAGCTCTGGCTCCTCACGGGACCTCAGACTGTGTTCCCCAGCCCTGAGGTGCTGGCATGGGGAGAACACAGTCAACTTCCTATGCCTCTGCCTCTCTGAGAAGAGGCCCTAGCCTCTTGGTCGGGGCAGGCACAGGACCCACACATCAATCCAGGCATGCATGACAACCCAACAGTGTTTAACACATTAAATGAGTAATCCACAAAAGCCTGATTACTTGTCCAATACAAGGAAATCAATTATCCTTCTAGAAGCAATGAATATGATTTTTTAAAAGTTCTTTTACTTTGTAAAATATATAGATAAACACAACCTTGAGGGAGCTGTTTGTTTTGGGTAAAATTTCCAGGTTACACTACATTAATATGGAAAAGTCAAGGAATAGAAACTTGTAGCATCTATTCACATTGCATATATAGTCAAGTTCAGAGCAAGTAAATGTATATGTGTTTAATATTCATCTAATTTTCTCTACCTTTTTATAGTCATGTTGCAAACCTTGTGTGGTACAACCTATAGTGGGTTAATTCTACCTACATCAATTAAGCTAATTAAGACATTATACCAAAGAAATAACCCCAAGATAACAAGATCTAAACAATCTCTCAAGGAGATTTTCCCAAGTGTTTGAAATTGTGTTAAACCAAAAATTAAAAATTGCATTACAGGAGTTTTAGTTGTAAGTATATGGCTTTGTTAAAAAAGGCTGAGAATAAAACATGCCCCTTGAGAAAGCATCTTCAATCTCAGTATTCAAGTAAACAGTGTCTTTGACATAACTCTGTTAAATCATTATGAGAAAATGTATTAATAAATAGCCTTTGCTTTATATTTTTATTTTATGAGAAGGTCATACATACATACTATATTTACATAATTTCCACCCTTTCTTCTCCCCCTCCAAGTCTACTTCTGAATCCTCTCAAATTCATGATTGCATGATCTGTTCTTACTTATTATTCTTACACACACACACAGACACACACACACACACACACTTATAAAATGCATAATATTCTGATTCTTTATTATTATGTGTGTTGAGAGCTGATCACTTGGGATTGGATAACCTATAATAGAACTCATTTTTAGAGGAAACTAATTATCCTTTTCTATGAGGCTTGTAAAATTTATCTTTTTATATTTTCACAATTATTATATGATCAGCAGGCGTTAATGAAGGAATTACAAAGATTAGTGGACAATGATAATACAGATTTAAAACACTTTGAAATGGTTCTTCTTCATTTCTAAAATTTGAAAGTCGGTGTTTGTCTAAATTTAAAATAGTATAACATTTAAAATTATAAGGTTATGTTTACATTGTGACATAAATCAAAATTTGACCCAATGTATAGATCAATATTTTTTTATTTCTATGGTCTACTTGTATAAACAAAGTTTGTTTTTTATTAATATGATATCAATAAAGAAAGTATTACTGGAAATAAAGACAGAGCAAATAACCATTGCTGGGAAGATGTTTTAACATTAAGATAGTGAGTTACATACCATTTTAAACTCTTCTTAAAGTGTGTGATTTTAAACTAGACATTGTAAATAAATTAAAAGCCCAGGTCAAAAGGCCTTCATAAGCTATTCAGTCATTATAAAATACAGTTTTCAGAAGCAATTTAGACTTACATGATCTTACTATGAAGAAATTTCTAAATGGGGATAAAATTGAGTGAATATTTGTAATTCAAAACAAATGCTCACTTAAAAATTTTTTTTTTCTCAGAGTTAAAGTACAATTGTTCCCATCACAGTTGATAAGCATACTTTGAGAAATGTCTTGTACTGTTTCTTAAATACCTGTTCAAAGATATTATTAAAAGTGCTAACAAATTTAGTCATACAAATATATATTGTCACTTAGTTATAAATTAACAAAATATAGTAACAAAACAGTAATAATTTAAAAGTAGGAAAGAAGTGAGTATCCATAGAAAAAATACTAACATATAACTATCTAAAATTCTTTTAAAATTTGAACTGTTCCCTCACTGACAAACCTCTTATATTAGTAGAGTATTAAATTCTCTCACAAAGACACTGTATATTATCTTCAGAAAGCTAATGGGCTGCATCCAATTTAATTAACAAAACGTAATTACAACAAACTATATGTAGTAGAACACACCTAAAATTCAAGTACACAAGAGATTAAGTCAGAAAAAAGTAGAATTCAAAAGTTTGCTCTATATACTGTGTTCATGGGTAGTGTGTATATCAAAGTATCTTATATACTAATTGTAAATTTATTTCATAATTCTTCTTTGTATATGATTGTTAAATGAAATAATAATAATAATAATAATAATAATAATAATAATAATAATAATAACGTTTAAAACCACAGAAGTCCATCTGGAAATAAAACTAGCATAGTTCTCATCAGAAGATACAATGTATTAGGAAAAACGTTCTTGAGCCCATAATCCAGCAGCCTTCAGATGGCAGAAAGAGCATTAGATAGAAACAATACAATTTATGTGGATCTAAATATGATGATGTGAGTGACTGAGCTTCTTCAGAGAGTCTTTGATTGGCTGGGGAATGACTTTGACAATCAAATCCCGACTAACAGAAATATCATACATTTTTAGATTTTCAGACATTGGCAAGAATTTTCATATCATGTAATTTAGTTCAACATAATGTACATGACAAGCAGCATAAAAAATCATGTACTATAGTTAAAATTTTTTAAGTCACAACACAGACTGCTTATTTCTTCTTCTTAATATTTATTTATTTTGTTTAGTTTAATTTTATGTCCATAGTTAAAAATTTTCAAGTAACAACATAAACTGCTTGTTTTTGTTTTTATTTTTATTTATTTAATTTAGTTTAATTTAATGTGTCTTAGTACTTGACCAAATGCATGTATATGTCAATGGAAGGGATGTAGAAAAAAGGAGAATTCTACACACACTGTTACTAAGAGTGTTACTTAAGATAATAATTGTAGAAAATAATGTGGGCATTCATCTAAATGAAGCTAGCATGAGAACCAACAAACCTGGTAGCTTGTGTATACCCAAAGGGAGATGAAATTGGTTTTCCAAAGAGATACCTACATTTCTACATTCATTGCAGCATTATATTAACAATAACCAAGAAATGAAACCTAAATCTCCATTGGCTAATGACCAGATAAAGAAAAGACAGTAGACATATGCAATAAAATACTATTTTGCCATTAAAAAATAGTGAAATCTTGTCATTTGTCACAATGTGGTCAAAATTGTAGATCATTATGTTAAGTTAAATAAGCCAAGCATATACATAATGGAATATGTATTATGTATTTAAATCTGTTTAAACTATTAAAATTTAAAAATAAATTTGAAGACATCAAACATCAATGAATATATTAAACTGTAAAACATAATCTCAATTGTAAAACAATAAAATAGTTATATACTTATAGAGAGTGTCATTGGAAATTGTGTAAATGGATATCATATACTAAAACAAGAACAATATCCTCTGATAATATAACACATAAGAACAGTATGTTGACTAATATTCTAGCTGTGTTTTATTTGCTTTTGGGAACAGTGAAATATACATCCTGAGGTGCTAGTTATTATGTGAGTGTGGTTCAAAATTTTAATGACTCTAATAGATGATGTAGCCTTTTTCTCTGCTTGATTGACCACATAAGATTGCACATACTCCTTTCTTAAATTTTCAGAAACAATTGTGATGACCATATTAAATGGGAGTATTTCTAGTCCTGTGTAGTCATTGATGCAACTGCAGCTGACTTATGTAAATAAACTTGAAAGATAAATTTTCATTAGATTTATTTATTTTTATTTTTTGTATTATGTTTGATGTTTTAGAGAAGATCTATCTTTACTCATGATTTTAAATGTTTTAAACTGTCCAAATTAACTTTTATGTTTTTAAGACTTAAAAATTAACTTAAATATTTGTAGGAATATTTGCATACATGTTCCTAGTTGGAAACTATGAATTCTTGATAATTACTCTTTAATCACTTTAAAACTTTATTAAATAAATACATTTTCTTAGAAGCAGCACCTAAGCATGAATATATAATGGCATAATTCAAGAAAAAAAACATTAACTTGATTGCTAAAAGTTGTTAAGTTACAGTAAAAAAACAAAATAAAATTTTATTAATATTTTTGATGGGATTTCTGAGAACAACTTTAAATAGAAACTACCTGAAAAAAGTTTGTTTTTTCCCCGTAGATAGTTGTTTATTGGCATTTGGGTGGAAGGAATTGCAGAAATAGCAATCACAGACAACACCACTCACATGAGGGCAGAAAGAGTGATGGGAAAGAGCCTGAAGGTCCCTCTTCAATAGCAAGCAGGTAGACATGGGTCTGGAGTGTTGATGGAGCACTTCTGGTTTGCAAGCATGGTTAGAGTAAAAAAGATTCCCTGGCTTCTGCTTTTCTCCAGGATGTGGGGAAAGAGAAATACTCCTCCATTGTTGGTGGGATTGCAAGCTGGTACAACCACTCTGGAAATCAGTCTGGCAGTTCCTCAGAAAATTGGACATAGCATTACCTGAAGACCCAGCTATACCACTCCTGGACATATACCCAGAAAATATTCCAACATATAACAAGGACATATGCTCCACTATGTTCATAGCAGCCTTATTTATAATAGCCAGAAGCTGGAAAGAACCCAGATGTTCTTCAACAGAGGAATGGATACAGAAAATGTGGCACATTTACACAATGGAGTATTACTCGGCTATTAAAAACAATGGATTCATGAATTTCTTAGGTAAATGGATGGAACTAAAAAATAACATCCTGAGTGAGGTAACCCAATCACAAAAGAACACACATGGTATGCAATCACTGATAATTGGATATTATCATAAAAGCTTATAATACCCAAGATACAACTCACAGACTACATGGAGCTAATAAACAAGGAAGACCAACCTGTGAGTGCTTGGCCCTTCTTAGAAGTGGTAACAAAATACTTATGGGAACAATTAAGGAAACAAAGTGTGGGACAGAAACTGAAGGAGGAGCCGTCCACAGACTGCTCCACCTGGGTATCCATCCCATGTGCAGTCACCAAGTTGGACACTGATGTGGATGTCAGGAAGTGCATGCTGACAGGAGCCTGATAGAGCTGTCTCTTTAGAGATCTGCCAAATCCTAAAATATACAGAGCCAGATGCTCACAGCTATCCATTGAGCTGATCATGGGGTTCCCAATGGAGGAGTGAGAGAGACAACTGAAGTAACTGACAGGGTTTGCAGCACCATGGCGAGAGCAACAATACCATCTGAACAGAGCTCCCACAGTCTAAACCACCAGCCTGGGAGCACTTAGGTCTCCAACTGTATACTTAGGAAAGAATGACATTGACAGGCATAGGTGGGAGAGGAAGACCTTGGTCCAGTGAAGTCTGGATGCCCCAGTGTGGGGAAATCATGGGTAGGGAGGTGAGAGTGGGAGGGTGGGAGGGGCATATCCTCATAGAAGCAGGAGATGGGGGATGGGATAGGGGATTCCTGACTTAGGTGGAAATGGAGAAAGGGGATTACATCTGAGATGTAAATAAAATATCTAATAAAACATTTTTATTTTTCTCCTTCCTTCCTTCCTTCCTTCTTATTTATTTATTTATTTATTTATTTATTTATTTATTTATTTATTTTTACGGGATATTTTATTTACACATCAGATGCCATCCCCTCTCCCCATTTCCCCTCCCTAGAAAACCCCTATCCCATCCGTCCTTCTTTGTTTTGCTTTTATACAATTTTTTAATTGTTAATCAAAGGCGTTATATGTTTTGTAATACTCAATAAAAAGATGCCCATACAATCAGAAGTGTAACCCAATACCCAACCTAGATATATCAACTATTTTATCAACTATTTTTGACTAGGAACATCCTCCTACATGTTCCCCCCCTCTGTCTCTCTGTCTCTCTGTCTCTCTGTATCTCTCTCTCTCTCTCTCTCTCTCTCTCTCTCTCTCTCTCTCTCCACCTGGCTCCTCTTCTCCATCTCCTCTTCCTCTCCTTACTCCTCCCACCTTACCTTCTTCTACATATCACCTTTCCTGTTAAAATAAAACTCTTCTCTTAAAATACAATTGGAGCATAACTATACCAATTTGTGTCATTAAGGTACAAGATAGACTTAATACTCAGTCCATCATTTTGTTGACTAATCAGAACCTCTGTCATCTCTCCTAACTAAAGACTTAATTCTGAACCTGGCTTTTTTCTTGGTTTTAGAATGAATGTCAGCTGAAAACCATACTCTCAAATCTTTTCTCTCAAAGTAAATAACCAGGATTAGTTATTAGACTATAAGTCTCCAACCCCATCAGAAATCCAGAATGAGTGAGTTAATGAAATTATGAGAAGCACAAAGCATAGCTTCTAAAAGTTAGCCAATATATAGATACCGCTGAACACCTGGACAGTCCCTATACTACAAAATGTTGTAGCATCAAATCTTCAGCCTTCTGGCCCAGGATCATCTGACAGACCTAGTGATTCAGAATTATTAAGGGCTGATTACTCTGTCTAGGCAGATATAATCAGTCGACTATTCCACAAGTGTGTCCTTTTCTGGACAGTGATTTGTCTGTAGATGAAAAGAGGCAATTCTTGCCTCGTGGCTGTCTCACCACTACTGGAGTAACTCCAAAGATGTTCAATTTCTTCTTAGAATCCAAGACAGGAAGCTGTCAGGAGCAGACAGTTCTCTAATCAAAATAAACATTAATACAGAAATGTTTATAACATCAATTCTGTGGACTTCTGAGGTTTTGAAAACCAACTATCCATGTAAGGCAATCTGGACTGTTGTCTGTTCACTACTCTCAGCTATTTCTAAATAAAATATAGAAAACACCCTAACAATAAGTTCAGTTCCATGGTTTTGTTATATAGGCCCTTAACTCACAGGCTAACCATCTCAAATCAGTTAGAAAATTTAAAGAAGGACAGGGTCTAAGCCTTGTATTTCTAAATATGTTATATAGGCACAATGCCTATGAGACTAACAATATCAATCTCATTTTTATTTCAATAAAAAACTCATACCAATGAAAACCTTAAATTTGAAACCAAAGTAGATTACTTACCATTTAAAAATTATAACTTCTTTGGGGGAATTCGAGGTTGGGGAGGTGGGAGTGGGTAATAGATAGGGGCACATCCTCATAGAAGCAGGAGAAGGGGGGATGGGATAGGAGGTTCCTGGATGGGGGGTGGAAATGCGGTAAGGGGATAAAATCTGAAATGTAAATATAATATCCAAAAAAAAAGAAAAAAAATGAAATTATAACATCATCTTAATAACAATTATACATATTTCTACAAATAGGTAATACCTATGCAATAATTCCTAACTAAACTTCCCTGTTCCTACAAATCCACAACTTTTCCCTAGAAAGACAGCCACAGTCCCCAAGCCCAGGGAACAGGGACACAGACTCTTCATTAACTTCTTCAAGCTGATTAGGTGTGTTGAGATATTAGAAGAGGGGCAGGGGTAAGAGTAAATTGATAAGCCTCCGATGCTGTGTCTTCACTGCATCCAACTGGAATTCTAGGACTTCAGAGGTTAGAGCAAGTCTGCTCAGCTTTCTTGATTAGTGGATACACCAAAGCTGTTTATTCTGAAATATACGATTCTCAAAACAAATATTAGTATCAAGATAATTTTTTTTGTTTGAATTCTGGAATCTAGTCTTCTGATTTTCTCTAAATAATATCTATAAATTGATATTCTTTTGAGTTGTCAAGTATTATTTACTCTTGAATATATGTTCTATGACATGGACCATAAAGATAACAAGAAACACATTATCATATTTTGTATTGGGGCAAAGTGAAAAGGTGGGAATGACATGACTTGGTTTATGAGACAAAAGAAATTAGATTTATCATGGTCATCATTAATTCATATCCGTTATGATGATAATTTATATCTTTATTTAAAAAAGTGTTATTTTTCAAATGAGAACAATATTCAAAATACCTACGAAATATGTCTTAGATGTTTGAGTCTGTTTTCTTTTAGAATAAATTCTCTTCCAAAAATGCTAGGTAAAGAGTCTGTGAACATATCTCACATGCTCTTGCACAGAGGCATACATTGTTAATCTACTTCATACCTAATATTGTTTGCTTCCCTGAACAACTTCCAAAAAACAGTCCTTTAATTTCAATACCCAAAGAAAGAATAGAACATAGAACATCACCTACAGACAAGAAATTATGTAAAATATCAGTAGAGATTGGAAAGCTGTTAGAGACAAGAGAGAATTTTTTGCTATATGAAAATAAAGTTAGTAATTGTACAAATAATCTCAACAGTGTTAATTTCTATAATCTAGCTACAAAACTTTGGTTCATGATTTATTATTCAGATACTTATGATTTTTGAGAATTATATCTTTGGATTCCACATATACTTCTGTATCTCTGTTGCTTGTATTTGTAGATTCATATCTTTATTATGTAATGGCATCATCGTATATTTCATTAACATAATTCTCTTTGATTCTACATTAAAACTAGTTTTAGGAATGGCAGCCTTCTTCATTCATTACTGAAAAACTAGAAATTATTACCCACTAAATACTTATTTTTACTTTTACCCTTTATTTTTACTTTATGTACATGCTTATTCTATCTGTATGTGTGTAGATATACAGAGGCCTGAAAAATGTTTTTGTATTTCCTAGGACTGGAGTTATAGACTCCAGTTTTTACCTGCTATGTGGGTGCCAAGTATTGAGTCCAAGATCTGTAAGATCAACCCATGCTCTTAAGTGTTGATCAATTGTGTCTTGCTTCCTATATACTACTAAAGTTTCACTGTTTAATGTTACCAAAGCATATCTTTCTTATTTTTCTGCAATTTTATCAAAAATATGTTATTAATTAGGAATAGAACATTTATTGTGACTGTGTTATGATCTGTGTCATACATATTTATCTGTTTTGAGATCCTAAAGAAAACATATATATTTCAAAAGTTAAATGATTGAATCAATTATTTAAACACACACACACACACACACACACATACTACCATTACTCATATCAAAAGTAAAGCATCGTCCTGTTGTTTTTCTTAAGAGCTTTGTGTAGATAGTTGTCTTATGTAATTTAAGAGAAAGAGAAACCTCTTTATTTTCTCTATGTAAAATTTAATTCAATAACTGCCTATGAAAATGAAAGTTTATTAAGACTTTCTTTTTAAATTTGCTGCAAAAATAAACAAATAATTAGAATTTCTGAATTTGTCGCTTTGCATACTCCAAGAGCATCTTTCCAAAGATTTCAATAAAATAAAATGCCAGGCATTACCTTACATTACATTATTCTAAGACATATTCAAAGAAAAAAATAAAGCTTAAATCTATGCTCTGTTAGGGTTGGGAATGTGCCTGTGTGGTCAGGACTTTGCCTAACATAATCAAGGTTCTCCCTTCAGCTACTTACATTGTTCCAGAAGTATGACAGCTTAGGTTTCAAATAGCTTCTCTATCTACTGGCTAAGATTTAGTCCTGAATTTGTGACTTCATACACAAAGCATACAATTCCACCTTCATTAGATGCATCAGAATCAAATAGATTTCAAACTTGTCAATTAACCCAAAGATTGCTATTGTAGGATGTATGATATAAATGGCTTTGACTAATTCCTCAATAGGTATTTATTCTTCTATTAATTATCATTATCATTTTATTTTCTTATAAATTGTTGACAATTGTTTATTTAGTCATGTGTCTAAGTCAAAATTGTTTAAACTATTCAGTCTTTTTCTTATTGTTTGAAAATTAAATTATATGTAAAAGAAATATTATAATTCATATATATTGTTGAATTGTGATTAGTAAATTAATGATCAGAAAATGCACTGTTCCCTCTTCCTACTATATTTTTCTAATGAGTCAAAATTTAATATTCTATGTTTGTTATTATTGTGGAAACTGATGTATTTTTTTACTTAGTCACAATTTCGCATAAGCAGGACTACCTTTTGTATTGTATACTTGTATACCTTGTGGGTTTTGAAAAATATATACTGGTTTATATACATTATTACAGAATTGTCATTTTAAACTAGTCTAAGATGCACTATGTGCTGGCCAGTGAAAAATATTTTTCAATATTTAATGACTTCATATCAATAAACACTAATTGGCTGAAGGGGTAATAACAACTGCAAAGAGGGACTCGGTATTTAAGGAAATTGTAAATCACAGGCACTCTGTCAGACAAAGAAGATTTGGGAGAGTTTTCAAACCTGAATTGTCAAGAAAATCCCTTACTGACAAATGTTCAACACAAGGTTTGGGCTTAACATGTTCAGAAAAGGTGTTATGGGCTGTATGGCTCTCTCAACTAGCTTTGTCATAGAAAGCTGTAGACAAAATAAGTGCAGTTTTGTATACTGAAAATGAACTGGAGAATTTCATTAAAAATGAAAAAATATTTGACCTAAATTCTTACAACTAAGATCTACAACAGGATAAGGTTGTGGAAGATTTAACTGAGAAAAGTATTCAGATAGTCACAACAATAAGGCAATTATATACAAATAAAAAATCATAATGAGTTTTGGCTTTTAACTTGTAAGTAAATGAGTACACACTTAAGGATTAATGCTACTGCAGTGATTCATTGTGGTAAACATTTTTTTTCAATTCACCTAGTAATATAGTTATTCAGAATTATGATTTTTAACCTAGATATATTAAAGTATCAGCATCTGGCATAATTAGAATAAAATTAATTTAATTGAAACTATTGTTGTGGCTTGGTTTCTAATATGAAATATAATAATAGTAGATTTAATCAATTTTTAGGTTCTTAGAGATTTTTCTCATTTGAATAGACTAACAGAGTAACACTGTAAGTGAGGTAGTTATTTCAAGTACTGGTTGTTATAAAGCTAATCTGGTAGTTTTTCAGTCTCTCTCATAACCATTTATCATTTTTAAGTGTTTATTGACCTTGAGGTTTACATGAGCACATTTCAGCACATGCTTTTGGACCCCTCAGAATATTACCCAAATAAACTCTTCTTCTTTTATATATTAAGCAGTCATTAAAAGGATCTATGAAATCTTCACACTATAAATTTTAAATTTAGAATTTTCTTTAGGAGGAAAGTTGGAATGAAATATTTTATCTCAATTTCCCTGAAAATTACAGAAGGAATTTCCTTCTGTGAATTGAAATGTTAAATGCTAAGTCCTGATCAGTAGCTGATCAAGTAATAAATTAAAACTCAAATATGAAAAAAGCAGCAAAAGATGTTCATGCAATTGTTCATCTTAAAATTTTTTATTGTTCTGAGTAGTTTTTGCATGTCATATAGTATAGTATATATATTTATAAACATGTACTTCATCCTATTTAGGTGTATATAGTAAAATTATTACTTTGGAAATAATTGATAAGCATAATAATAGATCACAAATTTTTCCTTAACTTTTAAATTTAAATTGGTAAATAGTAAGGTATCATTATTTTTCTACCTAAAGTTAAATAAATGGATATTACATTGAAAAAATAACTAGACTATAAAAAGAGTATCACATGCCCTTGCAGCTTAACAAGTTCTCAATGACATAGCTACAACATGCATTAACTTTATTAACAATATTAGATTCAAGACTAATCAGCTGCCACTTGTGCTTAGTGCAAACCACAATAAAGCTCTAAAAATCTTAAATCAAGTAAAAGTCACAACCATGCATTATGTACGAATAAAATCTCTCTAAATTATCGAAGTCAGTTCACCAAAAAGAAAAACTTGACTGTGTACTACCACCATGACTGAAAATCAAATTACTACGAAATTAGCATTTCATGTGGACATTGTAGAAATTTATTTGAGGCTACAGAAAAATACATTTTGCATTAAAATATAAAAGTTATGCCCAATTTCGTCAGTATATACTTACATATTACTAAAAACCATTTTTCATAAAAAAATTTTCTACATTGAAAAGAAAATTCTGACATTACATTCTGCGAAAAGATTCCACAGATCCCTGAGAAGAATTTTTGACAGCTAGGCACATTGACGGTTGCTGAAGCTAAGATTTTATTTGTTGTTGTCATTGTATGTCATATCATCCTCTTTAGGTTGACAGGAAGATTCACAGCTGATACAAAGGAAAGAAAACCTCACACATGAAAGAAATTTGGCTATCACAGGTACAGTGACTTGTTTAGGCATTGCATTCTCAATGCTGTAGGCAGTTTATTTCATATATCTCCATTATGCTGACATATACGTGTAGAGTCTGCACATCTCTCTGTCATGGAAGCTGCTATGGACAAGAAAATCAGAAGATGAAGATCCAGACAGGCCATACATTGCAAGAATTCAATAATAATAGCAATTGGGAAAGCATTTTAAAAGGCCTAATTCTAGGATTAAGTATTAGTAAAATTCACATATATAGACTCAAACTCTTCCAGAAGTGTTAGCTCTGGTTTTCTGTTAAAGTTCACCAAACTAACTCAAAGTGTTCTACTTATGTGTACTTAGATACTTCATCAATGTACCACATTCAATGTTGTGTAATAAAATAAAAATTTATATATTTTAAGTCATTCTTAAATGAACACAAAATTTTACATTTAGAGTTTTGTAAAGTAGCACAATTTACAGACCATTGTAGCATAAAACTTCTTAGGAAGATAAAAAATTCTCTCTTTTAAATACAGTTCTGTTGAAGAGAACATTACTTTTGAAACTGACAACCTTTAATGATAAAACAGACAAATAGCCAGAATATTTTCTATATGAAAACAAAGATTGCTACTTTAAAAGAAGTGTTGTGTCTTTGTAAATAAAAGAATCAAATCAAATAAAATAAAGAAGTGTTGTTCTGATAGCATCTTTTTTAAGTGAGCCACCCATTCTCTTTGTATTTTGCCAACTCACATAGGCCAGAATGGTCTTGTTTGAATAGAATAATTTAAATACTGAATTACTCACCTTTATTTTTTGTCTTTCTTCTTTTCCTTTTTTTTTTTTTGACATTTTGTTTTGTATCTGATTCATTTCACTAATCTATTAGTCACTTTACTATCTTTTTTAACTTTACTTCTTTGGCATTCAATGTTGCTGCAGTGGCAATAGTGGTGGTGTGACTCAAGACCTAATAGATAGTACTGAAGTACTACTCAATGAGTAAGACAAAACCCCATCTCTTTCCTTCTGTGAAAAACATGCTCAGAACTGTTCAATAAAAAAAAAATTGTATTATTCCAAGATGCTAAATTTTTAGTAATTCCCTTACATGGTAATAAAATTAATAAATATAGTTTTCTGTTGAGGCCCGCACTGCCCCATGCTTGGGGACCAAAATGTCCCAGCCCAAGCTGTCGCTTTGGTCTTGGGGTTAGGATCTAGCAAGAGAGAGAGTGGGGATGAAGGGGAAGAGATGCGAAGAATAGAGACAAGACAAAGGTTCTGATCAAGTCTTGTTTACTGAAAGAAAATATGCCTTACAGCTGTGTATCATGGATAGCACGTGGATAGCATGTGCACCGCATGCCTTGCAGGAGTGGATACCATGTGCACCTTGCAGCTAAGGGCACTAAACAGCAAAACAAGATATGTGGGATAAATAAGATATTTATCAGAGTGTTCTCAGCTGTTGTAAGCTGTTGAAAACCATGTCTCATGTCAGCATATATGGCTCAAGATGGCTGCAAAGCTGATACCTGCTTTCTGCTACAAGTCGGCTCCCAACAGGTCCCCTCTTTTTAATTTATTTTCAAAGAGAAGGCTGGGAAATCTTATGGAAACCGTGCCTGTCTTAGGTTGGAACAAATGACCCCAGCCTCCCTTTCCCGTCTTTGGATACTCAACAGCCATTGGTTGAGCTCCTGTCTTAGGATGGTGAGGCCTCCCAGTTAGAAGCAAGGGTCTTGAGGTGTTTGTTCTCTTACCCATCATTGACTATCTGGCTTAGTGCACAAGTTAGGGGTTAATCCTCCTCAGTCTTGATGACACAGGTTTTAGAGTCCCCTACTTCCATCCTGTGATAACAGATCTGTATGAGTTTCATTTGAATAGTGTCTATCTGTTGTAGTACTAAAGCCATCAGTTTCTTGAACAGCATGAACCCAAGGAACAAGAGACTTAACAATGCCTGGATGGTTGGTATAAAAGCAACACTCTTTTTTAAGGTCACCACACAGAAATACAAAACTGATCATAGTTTTGATCTTAACAAAACAAGTAAGGAAATCTCAGACCCAAAAAACAACTAAAGTAACTGTGGTACTGCATTTTCTCCTGGGTGTAAACAATGTTCCCCACTTAATCATATTTTGGGGAACCAAGAGTCCAATAGAGCCAACTTGGAGATGTGGGTGGTGATGTCTCCTTCAGCACTGAGAACTTCCCAAGTCAGGTTTGTTCGTTGATCTGTTCCAGTTTGAAAGCCTTCATGTTTTCTGCAAAGAAAAAAAATATACGATTCTCAGGGGGTTTACTCCTCCCTTGATTTCTTATTGTTGTCTATTAGTTTAATCAGTCTCTCTGGCAACCAGCATGCAGCATCTGTCATTTGAGAATATATGCAGACAGAACCTCTTCCCTAGATAAGCACTGGATCTGGCCCATTTTCAGATTCCAGTTAATGGGTCTTTCCAGAGTACTGTTGTAATTTTTTTTTTTTTTGTATCAGGATGTCAGAATCTATCTGCAGCAGATTTTCCTTCAAAATCCAAAGTTAGAAAATTTAAAATAAAGAGCGTGTTATGAAGGATATTTCTGGGGATCCCTTGGTAGGGTACCATTCCCCATTCTTGTTTTTTTCAAATTGACATTTAATGGTTTGATGTGTCCTTTCTACCATACCTTGGCCTTGTGGATTATATGAAATATCCATTTTATGTAGTATTCCTAATTTTTCACAGAATTGGTGGAAACTGGAGCTTGTATAACCTGGGCCATTGTCAGTCTTTATCTATTTAGGCACACCTAAATACAGCTATTGTAGCAAGCATATGAGTGATCACACATGTTTGCTTGTTTCTCCAGTTTGTAATGTCACATAAATGAAATCATTGTATGTATCTACACATACATGTATATATTTTTATTTTCCATATTCATTATAATGAGTAATATCTATTTGTCAGAGACTATTTGGTATCAGTCCCTTTGGATTTACACCCAAATGAGGAACTAGTAAAAGTGCAACATGTGATTGACATTGTTTGACAATTTGTCTAGCTTGTTCTCTGGTAATTTTGAAGATAACTTTTAAAGTTTTAGAATTAAGGTGATGTAACTCATGAGCCTTTATCGCCTGATCTAAATTAGATAGATGGTGGATCTGATAAAGTTACTGTAGCTACATGAGTAGCTAGATCTGCCTTTGTGTTTCTCTCAGAGAGAGCACCTGGTAGCACAGTGTGGGCTCTCAGGTGTCCTATAAAGAATTGACACTTTTTCCTCAAAATTAATTGTTGGCACTGTAAAAACAAATTGGCTGCTTCTGAGGAATGTTTTATTTGTGTAGCAGTTTCTAGCAGAGGGATAGTTTGAGGTATATATGAGCTCTCTGAAAATATTAATGGTTTGATTTGGAAATGCTTGAAACACAGCAATAACAGCATGTAATTTAACCAATTGAGCTGACACAGATGATGTGGCAAAGGAGATTACCTGATCTTTAAAGGCATAAGCAGCTGTTCCTGATGAGGAACCATCAGTGAAAACTAGCCATACTTCCTTGATAGGTACATGTGCAGTACAAGTTGGAAAAATGAATGCAGGGTGATTATAAAATTGAACCAATTTATCTGGTGGATAATGATTATCTATCTGACTGCCAAATGAGGCACATGCAATAGGCCAGACTTCAGAATTTTGTATAAGCCAATCAACTTGATGTCTTGTATAGGGTTGTACTATGACCTCAGGATCTTTTCCAAAATATTTTTGACTGTTATCTCTGTCTAACATAATCATATCCACTACAGTTGTATAATATGGATTAAGAACCTTCTTGAGGGATGAGGGAAGATGAACCCATAATATGAATGCAGTTTGCCAAAAAACTGTAGTAGGAGTTAGTTTAGTGTTAAAAATAAGAAAATATAAAGGCTTATAATAATTAATATGAGTTACAAATTGGGATGAAATAGTACTCTCTACCTTCTGTAAGGCTTTTCTACCTTCCTCTGTCAGAGCCCTGTCAGACTTAGGGTCAGGATCTCCCTTGAGAATATCAAACAGAGGCTTCAATTCTCCGGTCATGAGTTTCAAATATGGTTGTAGCCAATTAATGTCTCTCAATAGTTTTTGAAAATCATTAAGTGTCTTAAGGGAATCAGTCCTCAGTGTGGCCTTACTATTAATAATATGTGGACCATTAATCTGAAATCCTAAATAAGTATATGGATTATGTAATTGTACCTTTTCTGGTGCTATTTGTAACCCTGCAGTCTCTAAAGCTGTTTTAAGATCATCAAAGCATTGAAGCACCTGTTTTCCATCTTTTCCTACTATTAAAATATCATCCATGAAATGAATCATGTAGATTTGCTTCTATATGTTTCTAACACCCTCTATGGCAGAAGCCACAAACTTTTGGCACAAGGTAGGACTGTTAGCCATACCCTGAGGCAAGATCTTCCATTGATATCTTTTTATAGGTTCTGTAAAGCTTATAATGGGAACACTGAAAGCAAAGCGCTTTCTATCATTAGGATGCACAGGGATAGTAAAAAAAAAAAAAAACAAAACAAAAAAAAAAAAAAAAAAAAAAAAAAAAAAAAAAAAAAACAAAAAAAAAAACAGTCTTTTAAATCTATAATTATTTTATAATAACCGAAAGGTATGGCCACTGGTGTAAGCAACCCGGGTTGTAAGGCTCCCATCCTAATCACGGTTGCATTAACAGCCCTCAAGTCCTGTAACAATCTTTAATTTCCTGACATTTTCCTAATGACAAATATTGGGCTATTCCAGGAAGACTTACTCTCTTCTAAATGTCCTACTTGTAATTGCTCCTACACTAGCGACTGGGAAGCTTGTAATTTTTCAGTGGTTAGGGACCATTGATCCACCCAGACTAGCGAGTCCCCCTTCCAGGTGATGGGATCAGCACAATGCCCTAGTTGTGTAGCTGAATCAGTATTCTCCATCAAAAATACCCCAAGCCTCTTCTTCCAGAGTTACCATAAACCTCAATAGGATGAGTAATCCCATCTTCACTTTTTCCTAATCCTTTCCCTGGGGAAAATCCAGAGTTTATCATTTGAGCTGTGATTACTTCATTAGGGCTGCACATAATCAATCCCAACTGGGATAACAGATCTTGGCCCCAGAGATTAATGGGAAGGCCTGAGATGACATATGGTTGTATATTCCCTGTATTACCTTCTTTATCTTTCCATGTCAGCACCTTAGAGCTTTGTTGTGGGTTTTGACGTTGACCAATACCCCTTAAATTGATTAAGGTTGGGTCAGAGGCCAGGTGGCAGGCCTTTGTTTTAGGATAGGCACATCAGCTCTTGTGTCAACCAAACCTTGGAATGTCTTTCCATTCAGCCATAGTGTCATAGGCTTTTGTTTGACTATGGGCTGTACCCAGTATGCATCAGAGGAACCAAAGCCTGATCCCCTCTTTTAGGATCCTTATACTTGTGATTAGTAGGGAACAATGGAAGTAACAATAAATGAGCTATCCTCCTTCCTGTAGGAATACTGACTATATTCTGAATTGCCTGGGCCATTACCTTAATCTCACCTTGATAATCATTGTTTATACCTAAAGGAAAGATTTGTAGTCCCTGCATAGTAGCACTGCTTCTTCCCACTATCAGGCCAAACACATTTGGATAAAGCAGTCCAAACACTCGAATGGGTAAGGCCTGAAGTCCCATTTCTGGGGTTAATACTGTGTGGGTGGCAGAACTGAGGTCCAGTCTTGTGCTTCCTGGTGTTGCTTGACTAAGTTCAGAAAGGGATTGGTGTTTGCTGGTATGAAACTGACTGCTCCATAAGACTGTTTTGGCTTCTGTTGGTTCAGGGCCTGGAGCTGGCCCCTGTTCCCATTTTCCTGATTATGGGAAAGGGTGTTTCCTTTAGATGTACATTCACTAGCCCAATGCCTTCCATGTTTGCAACGTGGGTAGAGCCCAGGCTGTTTGCTGGGCTGTCTCTGGGTTTTAGAACTCATTTTCTGCCTTGCAATCTCTTGCAAAGTGTCTAGGCTTGCCACATTTAAAACAGGCCTTTTTTTTCTCTACTTATCAAAAATTCTCTTACTGATTTTCCTTGCATGGCAGCTGCCACAGCTAATCCCTGTTGGTAGAAAGGACCTATGTCAGAACAGAGTCTGATATACTCTGTAGGTCTGTCTTTTTCCTGTGGGATCTAATGGCCGCTTGGCAGGCAAAATTGGCATTTTCATATGCAAGTTGTTTCACATAATCTACACCAGCTTCTGCATTACCAAAAATCCTCCCTGCTTTTGTCATTAATCAATGAACAAAGTCAGAAAATCATTCATCAGGCCCTTGTCTGACTGGTGTTAAGGATGCACCAGGGTCTCCCTTTGCTGGGAGTTTACACCAAGTCTTCATGGCTGAATTTTGAATTTGAGCGTGTAAGCCTGGGTCATATTTCATCTGGTTATCACTAGAAGCAATTTGTCCTTTTCCTACTAAGGCATCAAAGGACCTACCATTGCCTGCCTGAATATTTCTCCTAGCTGTCTCTTTACAATTCTCATGATACTCTGATTTCCAAATAAGATTTTCACCTTCGCTAAGAACTGCTCTCACTAACATATTCCAATCAGTAGGAGTCAGCCACTCCTCTGTAACTAACTCTAAAATTGCAAGAGTAAATGGAGCAGTGGTACCATATTGTGATACTGCATTTTTTAATTCTTTAATAATTTGAAAATTAAACCCTGTATGATGTCTCCAAGCAGCCCCTTGAGCATCTCTGGTCTCTGATACATGAAAAGCCTCAGAATCTCCCTCCTCTGACTGATCTGTAGCTGAACTAAAGCTAGAGGATAGGGACTGCCTTTGGACTCTGGGTTGAGGAATGCAAGGAGTCAGGGGATTTTTGCAGTTTTCATCTTGAGACCTCTTCCCTCTCCTTAATTTTTGTAGCTGATTAATTAAGCCCTGATACTCTTTTTCTAACTCTATTAGTTGTTTAAGAATAGAAATTTTATCCTGTAACTCCTTTCTGGGATCTACAACCACTGTCTCCAAAATGGGAGCCTCTGGAAGTGGAGGTGCACTGGGAGAGGTCCTTTCAGGGTCATAATATTTAACTGCCTCTTTCTCTAGGTCAGCACAATCTGGCTCTGACAAATTTTCATTAATCTTTGGTTGTTTTTTGGATTCTAATTTTGGATATATACATTTCTTTTTATTTTGAACATGAAACACAGCATTCAAACAACGAAACAAAAGCAGAAAATTAACACAGGTGAGTAGCAAACAACAAAACAAAAACAGAGTTGAGTTCAGGCTGACTTATTTCTTGCCCCAATTTTTATTATACCTTTCTCTATGTGGCAGATCCCTGCAGCAATCACCTTTGTTTCACTTCTGAATCTTCATCAGATCCTTCCTCAGGTAACGTCCCTTACTGGGTCTCTCGTTGAGCTACAAAAATGTTGCGGCCTACACTGCCCCACGCTTGGGGGTCAAAATGTCCCGGCCCAAGCTGTCGCTCTGGTCTTGGTGTCAGGGTCTAGCAAGAAAGAGAATGGGGATAAAGGAGAAGAGATGCGAAGAACAGAGACAAGACAGAGGTTCTGATTAAGTCTCATTTATTGAAAGGAAATATGGGGTATTTATATAATGCTTTTGCCAAGTGCATTGTAGGTGTGGATATGACATAAGCCTTACAGGTGTGTATAGCGTGGATAGCACGTACATGTGTCTTGCAGGCGTGGATACCACGTGTGCCTTGCAGCTGTGGGCACTAAACAGCAAAACAAGATATTTGGGATAAACAAGATATTTATCAGAGTGTGCTCAGCTGTTGTAGGCTGTTGAAAACCAAGTCTCATGTCAGGGTATATGGCTCAAGCTGATACAAAGCTGATAGCTGCTTTCTACTACAAGTCAGCTCCCAATAGTTTTCATACTTTGGAATGTGGTAGTTTGAATGAGAGTGGGCATCCATAGGCTCATCATATATTTGAATGCTTGATCTACAGCTGGTGAAAGTATTTTAGGCTGGATTAGGAGGTTATGGCCTTATTGGAGGACTTGTACCACCGCGGGTAGGCTTTGAGGTTTCCAAGGTCCAAGCCAGGTCCAATTTATCATTCTCTGACTCTAGTTTGCAGATAAGAAATAAGCCTCAGCAGGCTCCAGTGCCATATCTCCCTGCCTATTGACATGTTCCCTGACATGATTTTTATGAACTCAACCTCGGAAACTATAAACGATTCTCCAATTAAGAGTTTTATTTTTTATAAGTTTCTTTGGTTACTGTGGCTCTTCAGACTAACAGAACAATAACTACAACGATTTTCTTCATACTTTTTTTTCCATTCCCCTTATATTTTGGCTGAATATTTTGATAACACTTGATTTTGCAGGTATCCATCATGAGCTGCTGAAGGTTTAAAAGTACAAAATTTACAAATTTAGATTTTTTGGAAATCATATCTATGTAAATGAATTGAGAAATAAATTAAAAATAATAAGAACATTTGGATAGTATTTGGTATTTTTAAATTCAATATTCTTGTGTATTAAAACTAACTTTAAAATTTAATAACAATTTACTTAATTTTATTGTGGAAGTTATGAGAAAATTTAGATTGAATAGATGATCTTTTGTGCTTTTTTATGTATCTGTGGTTGTTTGTGGATTAAGGAGAAATCACTGCTCCCGGGGAGCATTTTCTAAGTGTCAGATCTGATGCACTGAATATCCTTTGCTGATTATTCATTCTAGCTGACTAGTCTGGGCATGTTCTCAAGGTGACAGAATTTCAAGACATAGCAAAGAGGAAAACATTCTTAAATTCTAGACTTTGAATTTACACTTCTTTTCTAGTATTTTCTGTCCCTCAAATGTACTTCGTGGTCAGTTAATATGCAAGCTTTGAAAAACAAGAATCCATCACTTGACAGAAATTAGTCTAAGAGTCATACTTCAGAGGATGTTGACATAGCAATGAGTATAGAGCTTTTACTATCATACTATCACATGCATGCATCATGAATATTTACTTGAATTTTAATAATAATAATAATAATTGAATAAGACAGAATAAATAGACCTGCTGTACATTTGTGAAAAATAGGCTTTGGTTGGATGCCACAGCTACTTTAACTAGTACTCTTGTCAAATATTTCACATAAATTATAGTCTATCACATAAGAGATGGTGTTATATGTTTAACTCCATCATTATGACTAATTTATTCAAAGTTTATAAGTTCATTGTGGAAGAGGTTACAAAATAGTGCCTGTGATACAGTATCATAAAGTGTAAAGTCATGAGCTCTTCTACATGGAATTTGATTTCTAAAATCTTTATAATATTAAGTGGTTTAGAATATCTTTAATCCTATTAATTTGATGCTTGATAGACACCACATGGATAGTTTCAGGATAATTGTTAATTACTGAAAAGCCTTACTATGAAACCAGATGGTTTGGTTCTTTTAGAATTTGTCCTAGCCTCTAGAGCATTAGTTCTCAATCTGTCTGTCATGACCCCTTTGATGTTTGAGCTACCATTTTAAAGTAATTGACTAAGACCATCAGAAAACACAGATATTTACATCACTATTGAAAATGTTATCATGATTACAGTTATCCAGTAGAAACACAGGGGCTCAAAAGGAGGGTTGAGTTTGCCATCTCACAGTCAAAAATTCTGACTCAGAATTGTCCCTATTTAAAAGAACTGTAGAACAAAAATGGAAAAGATACTGAGGGAAAGAAGGTCTAGTGACCTGCCAAGACTGGGAGGCTCCAAGGTATGACACTATTTCTGATAATCTGATGTATTTCCAGAAAGGAGATTAGCATGGCTGCCCTTCAAGAGGCCCAATAAGCAGCTGACTGAGACAGAAGCAGATACTTACACTCCACCAAAGGACAAAAGTCGGGAACTATTGTGGTTTAATTAGGGAAAGGCCGGAAAAAGATAAGGAGGAGGGCTACCCCATAGGCAGACCAGCAGTCTAAACAAACCCAGAACCCTAAGATCTCTCAGACACTGAGACACCAACCAGGCAGCATACACTAGATGGTCCCAGACTCCCGACACATACAGAGAAGAGGACTGCCTGGTTTGACCTCAGTGAAAGAAGATGCACCTAACCCTTGAGAGGAATGAAGCCCCAGGGAATGGTGAAGCCTAGTGGGGTATGTGTGCTAAGTATAGGGGTTTGGGGACATCCCCTTAAAAATAGGGGAGGCAGAAGGGGATGAGGAACTATTGGAGGGCAGAATAGAAGGGGGATAAGAACTGGATAGTAAAAAAAAGATTATAGATAATAATAAAAAAGAATACAGTTATGATGTCGGAACAAAAACAATTTTATGTGTAGGGTTCACCACAATATGAAGAACTGTATTAATGGGTTGTAGCACTAAGAAGGTTGAGAACTACTGTTCTATAGATTGGGTAGGGGATAATAAATTTATTTATTACTTATTTCCAATTGTTTATTCAATCATACTCATGGAACAAACAATTAGAAAACATTTTAAAATAGGACAAGATAGAAGACCCTTCAGGTAGCTCAATAGCTGGAGTAACCTGGATGGCTGTGTACTAATACAGGCCACAGAAGTTCTATGTATTTATCTTTCACCCCATACCTTCAGCTTTTGTTTATTGATACTGTTCATAATGCCCTTTAATGTAAACAAATGAAAGTAAGCACACCTCAGTGCTCTGTGAGCAATTCTAGGATATTAAGCAAGGTGAACTAGGAGAGGGAAATAGAAACCTTCATTATGTCCAGCTATTCAGAAGCAAAAGAAGAACCTTCTTTGATTTACTGTGAAGAGAAATTTGTTTTACATTTGAAGAAAAAAAATCAATTCTTATAAATTTAGCCTTCAAAATCTTACTACTTCAAAATAGACAGTGTCAAAATTGGAATGCTTTAGAGATCATCACCAGTATTTCCTGGGCAGAAATATTCCATATACCCAGTATAAGACAGATGTTGTAAGAATGTAATGGAAAAAACTGACGGTCATTTCTGTAACCTATGTACTCTTAATTTTGAAAAAAAAGATAGGCAATAACTAATGTGAACATATCCCATTTGTGATGGTTTATAAATGCTTGGCCCAGAGAGTGGCACTATTAAAAGACATAGCCTTGTTGGAGAAGGTGTGTCACTGTGGGTATGGGCCTTAATAACCTTGCCCTAGCTACCTGGAAGTCAGTCTTCTGCTAGCTACCTTCAGAGCAAGATGTAGAACTCTCAGTTCCTCCTGCACCATGTCTGCCCGAATGCTGTCAAGCTTCCACCCTCATGATACTGTACTAAACCTCTAAACCTGTGAGCCAGCCCCAATTAAATGTTGTCCTTAAAAGAGTTACCTCGGCCATGGTATCTGTTCATAGCAGTAACATCCTAACTAAACAACCATTATATTCCTCAGTAATTGAAACTAATAGGATTTTGAATTATAAAGCCATATGTCTTAGTTCACATTTTATTGCTGTAAAAAGAGACCATTATCATGGCAACTCTTATAAAAGAAAACCTTTAGTTGGGGTAGGCTTAACGTTTGATCTATTATTATCATTGAAAGAATGGCAGCATTCAGACATTAGTGATGGTGAATCAGCTGAGAATTCTATATGTTGGTCCTTGGAAAGCAGAAGGAGACTATAAGCCAAACTGAACATAGCTTGAACATAGGAGAACTCAAAGCCTGCCCCTACAGGTACATATTTTGATCAAAAAGGCCACACCTAATCCAACAAGGCCATACATCCTAATATTGCCACTCTCTGTGGGCCAAGTAATCAGACACATGAGTCTATGGAGGCCATTCTTATTCAAACAACCACATCATACTATCCAAATATTTTTCCTTATGAAAAAATATACACAAAGTGAAATAGAAGTCAATATTAATATTTTTCATTATCAACAATTATTAGTTCTTGGTTTGCCCGATTTTTCATACACTGAGTGTCATTTTTAGAACAAGCAAATACACAATTTCATCACCAAAATTTGTCTGAAGATAAGAGTGCTCCCCAGACAGATTTGAGAAAGTACAGTTGTCTCTGAATTAAAATACAACAAACGACTATTCCAGATCCCTCATTCTACACAGAAAGTGATGTTTTATCCTATTGTAGAACCCTTTCAATTTTAAATATTTTCACCTGTGGTGCTATTACCTGAAGCCACCAAGTAAAGTAAGGCGAAAATGGTACCACCAAGAGACACAGAAATGATTTTTAGACTGGAAGTTGACTATTACTTGGTGCAGTTTCAGTTCTTTATGCCCGTATTTTAGAGTGTTAGAAGATGGGTTACAGTGTTCAATATAGTGACTGATCAGGTTATCTCCTTTAAATGAATTCAGTACTTCACAGTAGAGGCAAGAAAAAGTTTATCTGGACTATAGCAAATCACTTATGACAAGTCATTATTATATCCATAGCATATGATTAATTTCAGTAACAATATTTTAAATATGGCAGCACTACAGATGGCTCAGATGATTCAGTAATGGACTTTTGAATTGTTCCCACTAGTGAAGAGCCATAACCACCTGAGTTGTTTGCTATAAACTTAGTGTATACAGAACTAAATGCAGAAAGTATTTATAAATAAAAAAAGCTACCTATGAATATCTGCTCACCCAAGAAAGTAAAATTGACAATTATTATAAGATCTCTCAACCTGTTATTAAGAAGATATTTATAAGTATTAACTGTAGATAAATGTATTCCTTACTATTTTATTTAACTTCATATTAAAAGTTGGGATATGTTTATACTTTGCTCATTTTGCAAAGTAGTATTTAAGACACAGAATACCAGAAAAAATGTAAAAGTCAGTTGACAACTTCACCTCCATTATAAATATGAGACTCCTACATTCTTGTTTTTAAGACAGCTATATTATGTTAAGTGACACCAAAACCATATTATTGCCTTTATTTGGAGTTTAAGGATGACATATAAAGAGATATATGGTGTCAAGTTGACATGAGGTAGATTTACTATATGTGATGGTTATTATAATTGTCAAATTGACAGAATCTAGAATCACCTAGGAGATGAGTCCCTGGGCATGCCTGAGGAGGATTTTGTTGTTCTTGTTAGGTGGGAGGGAGAGACCTGCCAAATACAGATATCACCATTCTATGGATAAGAATCTAGACTACATAGGTGAATAAATGGAGCTGAGCACTATTTTGCACTAATTGTTTTCTATTTCCCAATAGTGAATGGCATGTGATCAGCTGTTTCAAATACATGCTTCTTTTAATTCCATGGCATTACAAACTGTATACTGAATCTTCACGCAAAAATAAGCCTTTCTTTCTTTAAGTTTCTTTTGCTATTGTATTTTATTACGGAAACAGGAAAAATAATTAATGCAGAAAACTGGTATCAAGAATGGAGTTTGTTGTTGTCATAAATGTGACAGTATGATTTGGGAATTTCTCATTGTATCTAGAATGGAAAAAGATTTGTTACCTTGCCTACTAAATCCCTAGCATACTGGAAAGAGAACTTAATAGCCTATTGTACTGAGAATTTATAAGATAAGAATGAAGAGAGAAATGTGGACAATGGAGGCATTGCTCATGAGGTCACAGATTAATAAATGATCTATTTTAAACACTGTACATATTAACTGTATGAAGATAAGTCAATCTTTATATGCAGTCAACTGGCCTGTGCATTTCAAATTCTGAGGACATTCCTAATCTTTTTGAGAGGGATACTAACATTTCAAAATGTACTTTAATGATATAGTTTAGTAAAGCAAGTAGTAGAGTATTGTCAAAAGTTAGAAATGACAGATTAGTAAAATAGACACTTATTGCTTATAGAAATTTAAGGTTAAGAGATCAACATTGTTGAACACAAAACCCAGTATTTAACATATTTTTATCAGAAAAAAGTTTATTTATTTATTTTTTATTTTTATTTTTGGCGGGGGGAGGATGACAGGGTTTCTCTGTATAGCCTGGCTGTCCTGGAACTCACTCTGTAGACCCAACTGGCCTCGAACTCAGAAATCCTCCTGCCTCTGCTTCCCAAGTGCTAGGATTAAAAGCATGTGACTACTACTGTTTGGTAGAAAAAAACCACTTGTTTAATGAAAGTTCTATACTGATATTTTGTAGCCATAGTATTAATTGTACAGGTGTAAATTAAAGTCATTTTACATAATAGAAAAGCATTATGCTTTTACTATTATGGAGAAGTAATATTTTTCAAATTTGTTAAACATCTTAAAGTCTATATTGAAGTCTCTGAACCCTTTTCCACTTCTTATTACTAATGCAGTGCCATTGTCTACTGCTTAATTCCAAAGTAAAAATATAATGATATTATGTTGGTAGTTAAAAACAAGTACTTTGTTGAATAAAACAGACTTTTTGTCAACCAAATAAAATAATATTTTCCTATCAAATTGGGAAAATTTTAGGCATATTTTACTTGGTAGCTGAACTTGATACAAAGTATTCATAGACATTTTTTCTGCAGTTCCTTTTATCATAGGTTTTTGTTATTATAATAGGTTTTAAATTTTTTCCATTGTTCACATTTATCATATATGGTGCATGGTTACATAAGGAATTTTCATAGAAGTATATACTGTATATTGAGCATAACCCCCAGAACTCTGCACTGCCTTATACCTTCTGACTTGTGCCTCTAGAGCAGTAGTTCTCAACCTGTGGGTCATGAACCCCTTGGGATCATATATCATATATTTATATTACGATACATAACAGCAGAAAACTTACAGTTATGAAGGTTGGAGTAATCAAAACATTAGGAACTGCAATAAAATATTACATCATTAGGAAGGTTAAGAACCAGTGATATGGACTTTTACTTTCTTTTTTCACAAATGAAAAGAAGAAAACATGATAATTCTATTTTTAAAATGATGTATTTATTATTATTTTGTGTAAATTTGTGTTTTTCCTCCATGTAGGTCTGTGTGAAGATGTTGTATTTACTGGAGCTGGAGTTATAGACAATTCTGAGCTATCATTTGGGTGCTGTGAATTGAACACTGATCCTCTGGAAAAACAGCCAGTGCTCTTAACTGCTGAGCCATCTCTCCAGTCTTTGTAATTCTCTTTTTCATATGGATGTAATTCACCTAATATAATTATGTGTAGCTCTATATATTTTCCTGAAAACAACTTGACTGCTTTTCTTCATGGTTGGAACAAATTCTTTATATATATTTTTTGTCCATTAATATTTGTCCTTTGTATCTGAACAAACACACATGCACACAAAAACAAACAAAATCATTTTTATCCATTCTTCTGTTTTGTGATAGAAATAATGTGTTTCTCTAAAGTTTAGAACACTGCTGCAATAATCACTGATGTACACAAATTTATGTGGTATGTAGAATCATTTAAGTAAATATCCAAGACTATTATAGATGGGTCATATAGATCTATACTTTGTTTTATGAAAAACTATCAAAGTGATTCCTATATTTTCTGAACCATTTCATACATTTCTTAGCAGGGTATAAGTGTTCCCTTTTGTCCACAACCTTGCTGTCATTTTTAAAATTTGTTTTCTTAATGATTTTCATTGTGAATAAGGTGAGGTGAAATCTCAATGTAGTTTTTATTTCTTTCTTTGATGGATAAAGATATTGAAATTTTTTATGTTACATATTTGTTGTTTATAATTATTCCATCTTTTGTGAATGGTCTGTTAAATTAATTAGACAATCTATTTATTGGATTGTCTGATGACTTTGTTTAGATTTTGTGTATTTGTTTTTATGTCCTTGATGTTTATTTATTTTTATAAGATGTAATTTCACTTTGTGAGCTGCTTCCTTTGCTATGCTGAAAGTTTTCAGTTTCAGGAGGTCTCACTTGTCAATTGTTGGCATTATTTGTGAACAACTGGAATTCTATGCAAAGCGTCAACACCTATGCTTATGTCCTGAATTGGTTTTTCCTATGTTTTTCTCTAGCAATTTCACAATTTCAGGTATTACATTAAGATTAATGATCCATATGAAACTGCTCTTTATATAGGGTACTCTAGTTTCTACATATAGATATCTATATTTATTAGTAATATTTGTTAATGAAGCTCTTTCCTCTCCAATGCAATTTTTTTTTCTTTTTTTTGGTTTTCCGAGACAGGGTTTCTCTATGTAACCCTGACTGTCCTGGAACTCACTCTGTAGACCAGCCTGGCCTCGAACTCAGAAATCAGCCTGCCTCTGCCTCCCAAATGCTGGGATTAAAGCCATGTGCCACCACTGCCTGGCTCCAATGCATATTTTTATATGACTGTAAATATTTGGGTGAATACAGTTATATGAATTTATAACAGTTCCCTTTATTATGTAACATCAATCTGCATGTCTGTTTTAATGCTACTATACTGTTTTTTACTATGATTATGTAGTAACTTTATCTCTGTCATGGTGGTCTCCTGAGCATTCTTTTGCTCAAGATTATTTTTGTGCTTCCAAATAAATTTAAATATTTTTTCTATCTCTGTTATGAATATCACTGGATTTTGATAGATTTTGCATTGAATCTGTATATGGCTTTTTGAACTGATGCTATATTTCACAATATTAATTATCCTAATCAGTGATTATAGAAAGTCTCTGTTTTCTGGTGTCTTTTGTTTCTTGTGTGTGTTTTGTTTTCAATTTCCACCATGTCTTACAGTTTTCACTGTAGTAGTCCTTTACTTCCATTGTAAGGTTTGTTCCTATAATAAAACTCTGTGATGAACAACTCATAAAGAGAATAATTTTCATTTAGGGTCATAGTTCAGGAAGTTCTATTAAATAGATAGTTCATTGCTTTGGGGCTTATAGCATGGTAATATATAAAATTGAATATATGATAGAGAAAAGTCACTCAACTTATGACTCAAAATTGATTAAAACTGAAAAAGAACACATGAAATAGAGGAGAAACACACATGTCCCTGAGGAATACAAACTCCTAGCCCATTTGACATACCTTTTAAATTTTCATTTACTTGATAATAGTGTCAAGCTAATGAACAAGTCTTTAGAAGATTGGCATTAAGATAGAGGATGATCAAAATTCAAACAATATTCCAATCATACTTGTTGTGTGTAAATTTAATTATCTCTTATTTGCAGAGGTATATATTATTTTTAAAATATATAAATGTTTACCCATATTCTATCACTTTCTCATTTATAAAATTTTTTACTGAAATAATCTACTCTGATGATTATTATATTTAGTAATTTAAGCTGTGTTTTTGCTTTATCAGAAAGAAAAATGGTTCATTCTAAGTTGTTCCAATGGAAAATTAAAAGAAGCAAGTAAATGTATTAAAGCAGACTTCTTCTGACACAAATGGACAGAGTACAAATCAGAGAAGTCAATAGACAGAAAAAGAAGAACAAAAAGTTAATAGACTAAGCTAATTAAAATAAATATAGCAGGATAGCATTTTATACTGAAGCTTGTTTGAATAAGGAATAAACTCTTAGATGAAGACTATCTGGGAGAAGTGCAGGGATGGTCAAATCAAATCCTATCAATTAAACATAAAAGCAAAGTAAATGGAAAGCTACAGCAATAGTTCAAAGGGAAATATAATTCATAAAACACAGACAGAAAAGTAAATTGTTAAGAATCACATTGACATGTACTCTTATTATTCACCTTTATCATATCATGAAATAGTCACCTTTTTAGCCTAATTTCAAGAAATAAGAAATCTCTTTAATATTAACTCATTTTGTTTAGTGACGCCAAAAGATATCTTTCAGTAAATTGACTTTAAGAAAGAAATATGATCAATTAGAGTTGAATTAGTATTACTAAATCATAATTAATGTAATAAGGAAGGCTTAATAAGCACTAAGCTTATAATAAATTTACTATATCTCAGAGAGGAAATGAATAATGATTTTAACTTCCTGATGTTTTGCTGACCTAATATTTTTGTAAAGACTATCTTCAGAGCAACTCTGGAACTATCTTGCATATTCAAATAAATTCAAGAAATGTAGTAAAATGAGTCAACTATATAACAAAATACAGAGTAGCAGCATGGATGCAAAATAATGTATGGGTAGATATCATTTTGATTCAACAATATAGAACACTTATATTGTCACAGATTAAGATTCTTAGACATACATGATTATCTATCCTAGTATTTTTATTCCAAAAAACTTTCAGTAGATGCTATAGAGAGTGTTTAGCAGAGTTTTTGCTGTTCTTGCAGACAACCCAGGTTTAATTCCAAGAACGTATATTGTAATCCACAAATATTAATAACTCTAGTTTCAGGGGATCCAGTGCTTTCTTCTGGCCTCTGTAGAAAGCAATGCACAAAAGAGGTGCATATGCATTATACAGGCAAAGCATTTATACAAGTAAAAATAAATAATTGTATCATTAAAAATGGATTTTGTAAGTAAACACAAATGTATGTATTATAATGGATCCATAAAGAAAGTAATCATATTTATGAAATCTTATTTAGCCCTTTTTGTGAAGGTCCAAAATAGAAAAGGGTTTGAAATTGTGTGGTAATTACTTGAAGTGCTGTTTCTTCTACAATATATCTTATACTCTGGACAATTCACATTCTAAGATGCCTGGGAAAAGAAAAGAACTTACTATGACTAAAGGGTATTTTGAAAAATGAGCTGTAATATATTTATCTTTGAAACTTAAATATTTTCGTCTTATAATGATAATTTCCATTGCTTCTATAACAACATAAATCACTGCTTATAATAAGTAAATGTGAAAACAGTATCAAATGGACAAAAACACTTAAAGAAATGTTCAACGTCTTTAAGTCATCCATCAGGGAAAGGCAAATAAAAACAACTCTGGGATTCCATATTAAATCAATCAGAATATGTAAGATAAAAACTCAAGAGATAGCACATACTGGAGAGCATGTGGAACAATGGGTACACTGCTACATTGCTGGTGGAAGTGCAAAGTTGTACATCCACTGTGCAAATCAATTTGGTGTCTTCTTAGAAAACTTGGAATAGCTCTGCCTCATGACCCAGCTATACCACTTCTAGGCACATATCCAAAAGATGTCCCACTATACCACAGGGCCACTTGCTCAACTATGGTCACAGCAGGTTTATTCTTAATATCCAGAAACTGGAAAAAACCTAGACCCACCTCAACTGAAGAAAGGATAAATAAGATGTGTTACATGTCCATAATGAAGTACTATTCAGCTATTAAAAACAAAGACATCATGAATTTTGTAGCCAAGTGGATGGAACTTGATAATTTAACCCTGAGTGAGGTAATACAGAGCCAGAAAGACATGTATGGTATGTACTCACTTACACATGGACATTATTCATAAAGTGCTACAATTTGTGGTCCCAGAGAAACTGGGTAAATACAAGGTCCCAAAGGAGGATGTTCAACTCCTACTCAGAAGGGGAAATTAAATAGTGATTTGAGTTGATTGGAGATAACATGGTAGGAGAGGAGGTAAGGAAGGGAATGGGGATGATGATCGGGTGTGGGCAGAAGGGAAGTGAGAGAGGCCTGGAAGTGAGAATGGAAATGAGGAAGCTGCAATCTCTGGTGACACACTACAGGCCTCAGATGGGAGAGGAAACAGAGATTCTATGGTGGTGACCTTGATTAGATTCTGCTAACAGAGGGAAGTATAAAGATTGAACCTGCCACCTGTTGTAGCCAGGCAGGATTTCCAGAGGAAAGAGGAAAACATCAATCTGTGGGAAAAAAAAAAAAAAAAAAAAAAACCTCGTGGGGGAGTCCAGCAACGGGGACAAAGTTTCGAGGGCCGGTGGCAGGGTCCCAGGGTGGGCTTTCCATACCGCCAGTGTAGGGTCCCATGTTCACATAGTTGCCACTGGCAGACCAGTGGCTGCATTGAGAAGGTTCAGGGTTCCAAAGGCTGGGAACCTGGTGGCAGGCCCAGGAGACACATGGAGTCCAGAAGTTTTCCAAAGCTTTTATCGTTCATGGTGTGGTGAATGGGTGTAGATGGTTCGTGCTCCCCCCAAAAGCCAGGGGAACCTGGCTTTTATAGGGAGGGGGGAGAGGGGTGGGAATAACTTAATTAGCTATGCCCCCCACCGGCCTTTAGATAACTCATTAATATTTTAATCTCTGGAGGTGGAGACCTGTTAATCACACCCTCTACTTATGCCCTACATGACTGAAGGGTGCAGATTGAATGGAGATTAGACCTCCTGTCAGGAGCCTTGGTTCTGGGGGCATGGCCAAACGTCCACAACCCAAGAACCAGGATACCCTTCCACGGCCCGACATCAATCCACCCACAAAAACCTTTAACCCAATGTTTGTTTTGCCCAGATGTACAAGGATAAATATGAAGCAGAGACTGGGGGAACAGACAATCAATGACTGATACAACTTGAGACATTCCATGTGAGAGAGCCAAGCCCTGGCTCTATTAATGATACTCTGCTATGCTTAGAGGCAGGAACATAGCATAATTGTCTCATGAGAAGCTTCATCCAGCAATGGGTGGAAACATATGCAAAGACCCACAACCAAATGTCAGGAAAAGCCCAGGAGTCTTGTATAAATGTTGAAGATAAAAGTGAATAAATAGAAGGTGTCAAGGACCCAAGAACAACTGAGTCAACTAACCTTGAAACATCGGCACTCAAAAATTCTGGGGCACCAACCAAGAAACATGCAACAGCTAGACCCCTACACATCTGTAGCCAATGTGCAGCTTAGTCTTTATGTGGTTCCTCTAACAAGTGGATTGGGGGCTGCCTTGGTCTCTGTTCCTGCCATTAGATTCCCTTCCCACCTACTTGGATTGCCTGGTTGTGCCTCAGTGGGTAGGGATGTGCCTAGACCTGGTGGGACCAGATGCCTCAGCATGAGGTGGTGCTCAAAGTGGGGTTTGTTCCTCCTCTCTAAGTAGAAGTGGAGGGGGCAATGAAGAAGGGATTTGTAAAGGTTAGCCTGGAAAGAGAAGTGGGAGGAGTCTGATTGGGACATGAAGTAGATTTTAAAAATATATCAATTGTATGTATACATTAAACACCAGTGAGAATGTCCTTCAAAAAAGAGAAATCTGCACTGTTTTCTAATTCTCAGTGTTTAATAGTTTTTCCTGTTTTTTAAAGAATACTTTAGACAAAAATATGCAGTGACTTTCCTTCATCATTATTAGGATTACAGCTAAGACTCTTATAATGAGATGAATTAACAAATAAAATGTATACTATATTTATCTAAAATATGAGACACAAAAGCCTTCAGAAATGTCGATCCAAAAAAATAGCTATTTAACACATATATTTGGTGAATAATTAATAACTCTGTAGAGATGTGATTTAGATAAAGGTCATTATGTGGTGGTAGTAAAATTGGAAGAAATGAAAAAAGCCTCCCCAGATTTTTTTCTTGGCTTCTGTGTGTAGCATTCTTTTGTTGCTTGTATATGAGGCAAAGCATTTCTGTTTTAAGGATCTTATGATCTATTATAAAACAAGGAAGGAAAGCTAGAACATTATTTCTTGCTTTGATTGAATACTTTGGGGAAAGAGGTTTAAGATTCTATGGCTCCTCTAGCAATGAGAATTCTGGAATTTGAAACTTATTTGACAGACTTTTGAAAGAGACTAGTACCAACACCTTCCAGTTTTCTTTGCCCAAAGTATGCATGTTAAAGTTCCATGCTTTCTTATATCATTTACAAAGTTTCCCCAAATACTCCCCCTTTTCAGTTTTCCATGCTTATCAACATGGTTCATGTTTTCCCTGAAAATCCATGTCTGTGTTCATATATATTTACACACATACAAAATGCCAAAAGGCAAAAAAACTATTCAAATACTATCTCTAAATGAATGTTATGTAAGAATTTAAATAATGAACTGACCATTCTGTGAAAATAGAATTGTCTTACATGATATGTGTTATGATGAATTATTTTAACACATCAGTGTTTAAGATCAATGAAGACACAAGTACTCATAAGCAATTAAATTTGAATTAAGTCATTAATAGGTAAGCTATATTCAAATACTTGGTGCTGGCATTTAAGATGATATGTGATATGATTGATCTTGGGTTTCACTACCTGAATAACCACCACACAATCTTTGTTAAATATAACCACTCTATCTATTCATGTCATGGGCTTTCACCATCTTTCTTCTGAGGAACATCTTTTTTGATAATTTTTTTTAAATTTTCAAAATGCTATATTTTATATCTTATTCACTGGCAGAAAGTAATTTTATTAGATCATGATATTAATAACTATTATTCTCTTCATAAATAGTTTAAAAGACATATCACTATCAGAAAACCTTGTTGCCTAAGAGTCCTGTTTTTGTGCTACTCAATGAGTGTGGTCTACACTGCAGTTAACTGTACCCAAGGGTACAGTCATCTATATCAATCAGCCAACAAGTGATGCAATATTGTGTAGTAAAGAGGTTCTTCCATATAAATGCTGTTCATGAACATGGATAAATCTTTTCTTAGGATCGAAATTGGAAAAAGAACAAAGAATTTGAAGAAACTTCATTAATAATGAAACAAAATGTGTATAATGTTTATACTAATGAAAGTTCAACTTTATAAAGCAATAAGTAATAAAACTTAGTTATCTTCCATTTAGGGTCCATAATATATACTCACATTACTTATTATTCTTATTTTATAACTAAATATTGAAAAAAGAACTTGATATTTTGGTAATTAAGTTAAAATTACTGCTTTAATAAATAACAGTCTCAAAATGCCTTGAATTGTTCTGTGATTTTTAGTCATGAGTGACATTCTGTAAATATTATTGTTATGTAACCCTATCTATAAATTTTCTTTACCATAACCATCCAGAGCAGTGATTCACAACCATCCTAATGCTATGTAACTTTAATATAGTTCCTTGTGTGAAATGGAGGTGAATCCTGTGTTCTAGGCGATAAGAGATTAGAGGATTTGGTGGCAAGATCCCATCAAGCTAAGTTTTGATCCATGCATGGTGGTACACACTTTTAATCCCAAATGACAAAGCCAAACAAATCTCTGAGTGCTAAGGCCAGTCTGGGACAAAGCAGGTTCTAGGTGAAAAAAAGCTTAAATCCAGGAATGGTGGTACACACCTTTAATTCCAGCATTACAGGAGACAAAGCCATGCAGATCTCTGAGTACAAGGTCAATCTACACAGCAAGTTCCAGGAAAGCCAAGTTTAGCAGTGAGGGAGTTGGAAAGCAGAAAGCTGGCAATAGAATAAGGGAGGAGGATTGTTCCAGCCCTAGCAAGCAGTAGAACAAGCAATTTTAGACATGTGGCTGTGGCTTTAGACTTTAAAGTGAAAAATAGAAAGAACTACTCAGACAATTGATGCTGGTTAGTTAGAGCTAAGATATTAGCAGTGATTAAGAGGAGATGAGCAACAGTGAGGTGAAATCATCTGGGAAGTGTTTTCTGAGAGCACAAAGAAGCTATAATCCAGAGATAGCCAAAGGTGTACCTCATACTGCAGCTGTACTTTGTAATGTATAAGAGTCAACCAGGTGGTACTGGTTTTGAAGGCATGAAGGGGTCATGAAGGGCAGCTGAGGCTTGGCACTATGAAAGGCCATGAAAGGCCATTGGTGAAAGGACAGCCTCAATTGTAGTTGATGGCCCAGGATTGAATGGGTCATTACAAAAGGTTTGTGGCTTGGTACCATGAAGAGACTATGAGAGGCTACTGGTAATGCCTAGTCACAGCAAAAAATCCCAGTGTATTGTAGATATCAGTACCATGAAAAGATCACTAAGAACAGCAGTGGCAGTGGAGAGGTGGATCAACCTGAGCTTAGAGTGCTACAGAGGGCAGTGCTGGAGAAGTGACTACCAGCCCTTTGGCAGAGCTCAGATTATGTGTGGATCCCAGACATTGCAACAAGAAGCTACAGCTTCAATGTTACAACATTGAAGTTGCCTTGGAAACCCCAAGATTTTCAAGATGCCAGAGCCATAGGATATCTCCTGAGGAACTCTGTTAACAGGGAGTGGAACTATCCCAGGGAAAGAAGTTTGTTGCTGTCAACAAAGATGCAAAAGGAGTGAGAGATATGAAAACTGCTTTGATATCAGACATGGAGATACAGAGTTTGGAGTTTGCCCAGGTGGTTTCCTATCTTGATTCAGGGATTACAGTTATGTGATTGGATGGATCTCAGAAGAGACTTTGAACTTTGGACTTTTGATATTGTTGATACTGCTGGAGACTATGGGGACTTTGGAAGTTGGCCTAAATATACATACTAAATCACGTTATGGCTAGATATGGTCCCCATATACTCATGTGTTTGAACAAGCATATGGAGGCTAGAGAGTGGAATGTGATGGTTGCTATATGCTTGGCTCAGGGAGTGACACTGTTGGGAGATGTGGTCTTGTTGGAGTAGGTGTGGCCTGTGGGTGTGGGCCTTAATACCCTTGTCCTATCTGCCTGGGGTGAGGGTCAATATTCTATTAACAGCCTTCAGATGAAGTTGTAAAACTTTCTGCTCCTCCTGTACCATGCCTGACTGGTTGCTGCCATGTTCCCACCTTAGATACTAGACTAAACCTCTGAACCTGTAAGCCAGTCCTAATTAAATATTGTCTTTTATAAAAGTTGCCTTGGTCATGGTGTCTGTTCACAGCAGTAAAACCCTAAGACACCTGGCTAACTCAGTTATCATGAAGCATACAAAAAATTTATCTCAAGAATTTACAACACTGTTTCCTTGTCAAAGGTATTTGATTTTTCCAAGTATTTTCAAAATGTCCTATCCTACAGTGTAATAATTACAAGTTTAGCTACAGAGAAAATACTCAGTAAATAAATTTACAACAGTACCTATTGAAAGACAAAAATTAGTTATTGCTGTTCATCCTCATAAGTATAAACATGAATTTTAACAATGCAAAACAACTGCATGGAATGCTTTTTCAATAGTAAGAATGAAAAAAAAAAAAAACAAAACAACAACAACAACAACAAAAAAAAAAAACACACAAAGAAACCAAACCAAACCAAAAAAAAGAAAACAGAACTTGATCACAACTTAGGAAGAAAGCATTTTATCATTATTGAACTACTAATACTTATTATTAAACCTTGAAAAGGTATTATTAATCAGGGATAGAATCCCATAATGAAAATTGTCAAGTAACCTTATTCACATTAAAATTGCTATGTTCATATTATAGAATTTATATTTTAAATCTAATATTACATATATAGTTGGATTTTGTACCTTAGGTTTTGTAGTTAAATTGCATTATGTTGTGCAAATTTGGGGATTATATTCAACACAGAATTTTATTACTGTTTTAATTATATACAAATACCAACCATATGTCCCTCAACAGATGAATGGATACAGAAAATGTTGTACATTTACACAATGATATGCTACTCAACTATTAAAAACAATGACTTTATGAAATTTGCAGGCAAATAGGTGGATTTAGAAAATATCATCTTGAGTAAGGTAACTCATTAACAAAAGAACACACATGGTATTTACTCACTGATAAGTAGATAATAGGCAAAGAGCATGTAATACACACAGCATAGCTCATGAACCATATGAAGTTCAAGAGGAAGGAAGATCAACGAGTAGATGCTTCAGTCCTACTTAAAGAGGGAAACAAAATAATCAAGGAAAGTAGAGGGTGGGAGGGACTTGGGAGGAAGAAAAGTGGTGACAGGGGAAAAAGGGAAAAAATCAGGTATGGGATGAAATGGAGGAGATATACAGATGGTCAGGAAATTCAACAAAACTGTGTAGCAATGAGGGATGATGAACTGGGGATAGCAACCAGAAAGTCACAGATGCCAGGAAAGCAAGAGCCTCACAGGACCCCACTGGGATGACATTAGCTAAAACACCCCACAAAGGGGAGGGAGAACCTGTGGAGACCATATCCAGAGGTTAAGCATGATCCACCCCCTGGTTGAGGGATGGGGTCACTTACCCATCTCCAAACTTTTAACCCCAAATTGTTCCTGTCTAAAGGAAATTCATGGGCGAAAAAAAATGGAGCAGAGACTGAAAAATAAGGCAAATGCAGACACCAAATCCAGACACTATTGGTGATGCCAAGAAGTGCTTGCTGACAGGAGCCTGATACAGCCATCTCATGAGAGGCCCTGCCAGATCCTGACTAATACAGATATGGATGCTTATAGCCAACCATTGGACTGAGCACAAGGATATCAATGGAGGAGTTAGGGGAAGGATTGAAGAAGCTTAAGGGGTCTTATCTTGAATCAATGGGAAGGGAGGCCCTTGTTCCTGTGAAGGCTTGATGCCCCAGTTTAGAGGAATGCTGGGACCATGAGGCAGAAGTGGGTGGGTGGATAGGGGAGCACCCATATAGAAGCAGGGGGAGGGGAATGGGATAGAGGATTTGAAGAGGGGAAACTGGGAAAGAGGATAACATTTGAAATATAAATAAATAAAATATCCAATTAAAAATATCAAGTAGAAATTATGACAAATGTGATTGCTACAAAATTGAAGATAATACTATGTTATATTATGAACACAGTATTGAGGGATATAATATGAGCATAGTATTGGAGGGAATCTAGATCCAACTGGAGTTATAAAAAAAGAACAAAATAAACATAATGGAAATAAACTTATATAACATTGTATATGAATATATGTTCTTGAAATGAAACATAAAGCTCTCTATATAAACAAAGGACAATACAAAAATAAAGCAATTATTTTAAAATTAAAACAAAAATAACTACTTGTTTAATCTGCTTACCACAACATGTACATTAGTGTTCATTTTGAGATTTGCTGAGATGGATGTATGGGGAATAGTAAAGAGTTGTTTCAATTACATTCAAACTTGCCTCAGTCATTCATTATATAAGAAGGTTTTTATTCACTGGTTGCTTAAAAAGTAAATTAGATATTTGAACTTAGTACTCTTCTTATTTAGTATGACCTGCTTTATCTTTATACATATATTTAGATATAGAGAAAATAATGTATAAGCAATAACAGAAATCAGTATCTATGTTTAAATATTCACATTTAGTGTACATAAAATTAAAATGTAGACTATTAAATTCTCTCTCTCTCTCTCTCTCTCTCTCTCTCTCTATATATATATATATATATATATATATATATATATATATGATAGATAGATAGGTAGGTAGATAGGTAGATAGATAGATAGATAGATAGATAGATAGATAGATAGATAGATAGATCAGTCTAGCCTCAAACTCTTATGTAGCTGAAGATCACATCAACTACTGATCCTCTTGCAATTACTTTCAAAATTCTAGAATTATATACATACACATATCAGTCCAACCCTGATTTTCATGAATGACATAAAAGTATGTTTGCAGTACAATCACAGTGATTTGAATTTGTACTCCAGAATTCATGTTACAGATTTGGACATGCAGCCCCAACTCTTGGACAGACAGTTATTGAAAGGGCAATTATTCTGTTTGTAGTAGTTTAAATGGAAAATCTCCTCTGTAAACTCTAAGTTCTGGTATTTGAATACGTGATTCATTGTTGTTGGTGCTGTTTGAAAAGTTGCTGTAACTTCAACTGGGGCAAGTACCTCCTGGGAGATGAAGGGTGGTATGGGTGGTGCAGTTGAGAGGAGGGCTTTGAATATTTATTCCCCAGAGGTACTTCTAATTCACTCTGCTTCAGTTATATAATTGTGGATGTGATCTCTTTGCTTACTGCTATGCATTCTAATCATGAAGGGCTCTTACTGTTCTGGAAGTGAAGGCAAAATAAGCTCTTCTCTTTTAGTTTTCTTTGGTCATGGTGCTTTATCTCTACAATGGAAAAGTAAATAAAATAATATATATTTCTTTAACATGGTTTAATATGAACCTACCATTTTGGAATGTTCCCTTGGCCAAATGATTAACCCTGATCTCTACATAGGACAGAAATTCTATTCTGAACAAAAGAGTTTTTAATTTTTATTAAAAGAGTTTTTGGCCTTTTTGTTATTCCAATAATTTTTCATTTGATGTAGTAACTGTTAAATCCTTTGGAAACCAGATCAAGGTTAAAATCCTCCAAACACTTCTGGTATTTCTGGCTTCTGATATTTTTTAAAGGTACCCAAGAAAGAAAGCCAAGAAAGAAACCAATTACTTTTCTTTGGACTCTATTTCCATAATGTGCATTGCTCCTTACTATATCCTGTACTTACCATGACCATAGAATATTTGTGTAATCTAAGAAATCAGTGTTAGTATCTACTGGAGTAGAGAATATCTTAAATAATATTGCTAATCAGAAAATGATGATGATGACTGTCTTAGTTAATGTTTTATTGCTGTAAACAGACACCATGACCAAGGACAACATTTATTTGGGGCTGGCTTACAGGTTCAGAAGTTCACTCCATTATCATCAAGGCAATAAAATGGAAGAATCCAGGTAGGCATGATACAGAAGGAGCAGAGTGTTCTACATCTTCACCTGAAGACTGCTAGCAGAATACTGACTTCCAGGCAGCTAGGACAAGGGTATTAAAGTCCACACCCACATTGACACACCTACTCCAATAAGGCCACACCTATTCCAACAGGGCTACATTTTCTAATAGTACCACACCCTGGGCCAAACATATACAAACCAGCACAATTATGATGATGATGAAAATGATGATGACACAGATATCATAACTGATGAATAATGATGATAGGAATGGCAGTGACAATAAGTTCTGTGGTAAAATTAATAGACGTTGATGATCCCAAGTAAAATTAAGTGGGAGAGTATCATCAGATCTTGACCTAAGACTGTTATTTGCTGCCATCTTTCAACTGCAATTAATCTTTGGAGACATTAGAGTACCTTGATGACTATTCCATAAGATTATCTATAATCTGTTTGATTCACAAAACTGTTGCTAAGGCATAGATCCAAATATTTTCTGATAAGCTTTTCTCCATTTTTGAAAGTTTGATATCTTTTTTTTTTCATGGTTCTAGTTGCCTTTTAAAAAAAAAAATTCTTTGATCTCTTTTTACAGTCCGGTATTTATCCCCCTCCTGGTTTACCCACTGACTGTTCCTCATCCCATACTTTCTCTCCATCTCCAAAAGGATGTCCCCACTCCTCCACCCTTACCCCATCAGAGATCTCCACTTCCTGGGGCCTCAAGTCTCTTGAGGTTTAGGTGGATCTTCTCCCGTGAAGATTTTTTCCTTCCCTATTTTCACCCTGCTGTACCCAAACATTGAATACAATGGCATACTTTGAGAATACCATAATTCATTTCATAAACTGAAGGAAATAGGCTGTGACTGTAATGCCAGACTCTTATAGAATCTGTGTTGAGATCAAAGAATATAATTAAAGTAAAGGTTAAGGTGAGGGGTAAGCCCAGGACAAAAGTCAGAATGGGCCAACAGATAGAGTAATTTAATAAGCGAGCAGATGATAAACAGAAAGAAATTGAGTAAGTTTAGTCCAGGAAGCAATCAAGAGTTCTCTGTGAATACTTGATATATATACTGAGTCAAAAGACAGGTCAGTGTATAACATTAACATTGTTATAGTAGGTGAAAATGTACTTATGGGTTCCAAATGAGAGAATTAAATCCTGTCCTGTATATCTGATGAGTTCTTGGACCTTGACATGATGTTTAAAAAACCCATATCTTGCTTTTGCCTCAATTTACCCCCACTAGATTTATAGGATGACATATTTCCTACTCCAGAGATTAGTCATTTATCAGTCTATGCGGCGTGAAAAATTCTCAACAGATGTTGTTGTTTACGTGCTTACCTATGTACACAGCCATCCTCTCTCCTGAAAACAAATTCAAAAGCTGCTTGCAGAATGAAATCTCTTAATCAAGGCTTATTCTTATAAAAAAGAAAGAAAGAAAAAGAGAGAGAGAGAGAGAGAGAGAGAGAGAGAGAGAGAGAGAAAGAAAGAAAGAAAGAAAGAAAGAAAGAAAGAGAAAGAAAGAAGAAAAAAGAAAGAAAAACATTTTTATACAATGTGGAGTAACAGAGAAAATTGTAACATGACTTCAACATTTAATTTAAAATATCAAATGTTTTTGTTCTACTTTGTTTTATTTTAGACAAAATCAGTGATAGAGATCATATTAAAGGATTCCACATATTAATGTTTAATTTCAATAGCACCATTTGTTAAAGAAACATTTATATTAATTCATGTTTGATGATTTGTCATGGATCAGACGGCGCATTTTTAAATCTATCTGATTCCTTTGTACTGATTGTTTTGTGACAATACTGCTCACTTTCTTTACTAGTACTCTGCAGTATAGTTTGAACTCAGGCAGTGTGATACTTCTAACATTTCCCTTATTGCATAGCATTATTCTTGTTTGCAATTCTCTGTGTTTTCATTAGAAATTTAGCTTTCATTTATCATGCTAATGTGAAGAAAATCGTTAAAATACAGTATATTGTCCTGAACTAATAGATTACTTTTAGAAATTAAGCTATCTTATATACTACATTTTCTACTTCTTGGATATAGGAGATATATCCAGCTTCTACTGTCATCTACCATTGTATTGGCTAGGGTGCGTGCATGTGTGTGTGTGTGTGTGTGTGTGTGTGTGTGTGTGTGTGTGCATTTGTTTGTGCTGATTGTCATATTACTTTTCTGAAAGAACTTATTAGATCAAGTAGTCTTTTAGGAGATTCCTTAGGTCCTCAATGTGTAAGGTCACATATTCTACATGCAGTAATTATTTAGTTGCTTTGTTTTCCCATGCATATCTTCTTTATTTCTCTTATCTTACAGTTATGGCTGGGATTTCAAGTAATCTGCTGAGAATGTAGGATGTGAACATGTTTCTCTTGCTCCTGGATTGCAACTTCAGCAATATGTTTATGAGTTTTCACTCAGATATATATTAACATATTGAGTTATCACTTTTTCTACAGTTTCTTCATAGTTTTTATCATGAAGAAACATTAAATTTTGACACTGGCTGTTTAAATATTTTTTTCTTTTTTTAAATTGGGTATTATATTTACATTTCAGATTTTATCCCCTTACACTATTACCCCCACCACCCAGGAACCTCCTATCCCATCTCCCCTCCTCATGCTTCTATGATAATGTGCCCTCACCTACCCCCCCCCCAGTTCCACCTCACCACTCTCAAATTCCCCCCACTTGGTGTTCAGCCTTCGGGGGACCAAGGATCTCCTCTCCCACCTATGCCCTACAAGGCCAACCTCCCCTACATATACAGATGGAACCATGAGTCCCTCACTATGTGCTCCCAGGCTGGTGGTTTAGACACTGAGGAGATCTGTTGGTTGGTATTTTTTCTTTCCTCATGGGGCCACAAACACTTTCAGCTCCTTCAGTCTTCTCTCTAACTTCTCCATTGGAAAACTCTTGATCACATCAGCGGTTAGCTGTGAGTATCTGTCTATGAATGTGTTAGACTCTGGCAGACCTGTAAAGGAGACAGCTATATCAGGCTCTTGTCAGTATGCACTTCTTGACATCCTCATCAGTGTCTACCTTTGGTGACTGCACATGGGTTGAATACCCAGGTGGAATGGTCTCCAAATGGCCCCACATTCAGTTTCTGTCCCATGCTTTGTCTCCATATTTGCTCTCTTGAGTATTTTTGTTACTCCTTCTAAGTAGGACTGAGGCATCTACACTTGGTCTTCCTTCTTCATGAGCATCATGTGGTCTGTGAGTTGAATCTTGTCTATTTCAAGCTTTTGGGCTAATATCTACTTATCAGTGAGTAGATACATATGTGTTCTTTTGTGATTGGGTTACCTCACTCAGGATGATATTTTTTAATTCCTTCCATTTAGCTAAGAATTTCATGAATTCATTGTTTTTAATAGCTGAGTAATACTCCATTGTGTAAATGTGCCACATTTTTTATACATTCCTCTGTTGAAGGACATCTGGGTTTTTCCAGCTTCTGGCTATTATAAATAAGGCTGCTATGAACATAGTGGAGCATATGTCCATGTTATGTATTGGAGCATCTTCTGGGTGTATGGCCAGGAGTGGTATAGCTGGATCCTCAGGTAATGCTATGTCCAGTTTTCTGAGGAACCACCAGACTGATTTCCAGAGTGGTTGTACCAGCTTGCAATCCCATCAACAATAGAGGAGTGTTCCTCTTTCTCTGCATCTTCACCAGCATCTACTATCAACTGAGTTTTTGATCTTATCCATTCTGAATGGTGTGAGGTGGTATCTCAGGATTGATTTGATTTGCATTTCCCTGATTACTAAGGATGTTGAGCATTTCTTAAGGTGCTTCTTGGTCATTCGAGTTTTCTCAGTTGAGAATTCTTTGTTTAGCTTTGTACCCCATTTTAATAGGGTTATTTGGTTGTCTGGATTATAATTTTTAGAGTTCTTTGTATATATTGGATATTAGCACTCTATCTGATGTAGGATTGGTAAAGTTCTTTCCCAATCTGTTGGTTGCCGTTTTGTCTTATTCAGAATGTTCTTTGCATTACAGAAGCTTTGCAATTTTATGAGGTCCCATTTGTCAATTCTTGATCTTAGAGCATAAGCCATTGGTGGTCTGTTCAGGAACTTTTACCCTGTGCCTAGGTATTCAAGGGGCTTCCCCACCTTCTCTTCTATTAGTTTCAGTGTATCTGGCTTTATGTAAAAGTCTTTTATCCACTTGGCCTTGAGCTTTGTACAAGGGGATAAGAATGGATTGATTTTCATTCTTCTACATGCTGACCTCCAGCTGAGCCAGCACCATTTGTTGAAAATGCTGTCCTTTTTCCACTGGATGGTTTTAGCTCCTTTGTCAAAGATCAAGTGATCATAGGTATGTGGGTTCATTTCTGGATCTTCATTTCTATTCCATTGATCTTCCTGCCTGTCTCTGTACCAATACATTTTTATCACTATTGCTCTGTAGTACAGTTTGATATCAGGGATGGTGATTCCTACAGAAGTTCTTTTATGGTTGAGAATGGTTCTCACTATCCTGAGATTTTTGTTATTCCAAATGAATTTGCAACTTGCTTTTTATCACTATGAAGAATTGATTTGGAATTTTGATGTTTAAACATTTATTCAAATGATTATGTGATTTTACCATTTTTTATTTTATTTATTCCATTTATTGACTGCATAAATATTTAGTGGCATTTTCATTTTTAGTATGAAATCATCAAAGTTGTGGTATATTAGAATTCATCATTGAATCCACATTATCATTGGGTTTCATTGTTTGGAGACTAGTTATTCCTACTTGTTTAACAATTTTACTTTGAATTTTTAAATTATCAAGCAAAGTAATATGTTTTATTTTAACAACTTAATACACACACACATACATATATCATTATACTTCATTTAAATTCACAATTACTGCTGGTTTTCACGAAGCTATGAATGTTTTCTATATCACCTTGTTTTTATTTTATCTTATTATTATCTGGACATATATTTTGTCATACATGTCCATACATTTATTCATTTCATATAAATGTTAAATTTGCTGTTTCAAAGCTTTTCCAAACTACATTCTTGATTTCAATAGTATTTTTTATAATTTTCTCTTTTCCTGCTCCAATTTTACTAATTTTTGTCCCTTTCCATGTTCAATTAATTTGGCTAAAAGTTTAACACTCTTGTCTTTTAAAGGTACCAACTCTATTTCAATAATATCTCTGTTCACACATCACTATTGTCTTAGTTTCTTTCTTGATTTTTCAAATTTCTTTCCATCGAATTTTTATTATTATTATTATTATTATTATTGTATGTGTGTGTTTATGCTCTTGCCATAACAAAAGCATGGTAGTCATATCTTATTGTAATCAGTTCTGAGCTTAGGCTCTCTGGATCCAGATAAAAAAGCTCAGGTTTTCAGGCTCTGTTGCAAAAGCAATACCATTTGAAACATCTCAGCAACAGCTACTTTTTCTTATTCTTAAAAGGTCTTGATTTGCATATTTTTTACCAAAGATATTTCTGATTGTATAAGTACTTAGTACTATCTCTGGGAGAGCTGTATTTGTAATATATAGATTCTGGCAAGTTTATAACAACTTATATTTTTCTCTAATTTACTTACTAATATTAATGTATAGATATGCATGATATTGAATATCTATGTATCCATCTAGCAATCTATCTGTGTGTGGACATGTATAATGTCATATGTTATACATTTTTAAGTTTATTCAATTAAGATTTTATAAACTATGTTTCAGTGTGGTGGAATAGTCATTTTATCATACCACTGGGCACACAAAGTTAGACAGTTCTCTGTGAGTGAGGGGGGTTCCAAGTGAGTCAGGACCACACAGTAAATAACTAAAATAAAACTAAAGTGAAAGAAAAACTATGAAATACATAAAATTATTCATTTTATATTTAAATGTTTTTATCACCTAAAATGTAATTTGATTTGGAGGATTTTAGATGGACTTCTAAGAATTAATCTTCTGTAGATATTTAGCTATTGAGTGGTATAATCTGGTAATACCATATATTTTAATTCTGAAATACCTTTTCAAACTTCTACTTTGGTTTAATAATCTGAATGTTAATGAACAAGCAGCATTGAAGCCTCCTTTTGATTTTCTTTTAAAGTGTGTGGGTTAGCATTTGCAAATGAAGGTTCCTCCACAGGTCAAAAACCTGGATCTGAAGTTATAGGTGCCTCTGAGCCACCAAGCTTGCTTGCACAGAACTGAATTCAGATCCACTGCAAAAGCTGTATGCTACCTTTTTATTTTTTTAATGCTGAGCCATTTCTTCAACATCATGTCCTATTTTTAACTGGTATTTTTTAACTGCTCTTTTTTTTTTTATCTAATTGTATTTGTTATTGAAAATGAAGTGTACAGACATTAGTACATATATAATCAGAATTGTCATATCTTCATGCAATAGTTTTATATTTATTCATATGCCTTTAAATCTAATTACAAAATTATAGAGAGCTATGCCTATGTTCTATTGGATTCTATATTCTTTGTGTATTACTTTTCAACATTTCACTTTCAATTATTTTATGTTTCTCTGACTATGATAAATGTTTTATAGATAACAGATGTATATTTTTTAATAATCCAATCACACAGTATTCTGAGTATTTTAATTAAAAATGTTAAGACTTTTTCAGAGGTATTACTGAGGAAAAGGTGATGAGTTTTGCCATCTTCATGTTTTCTTAATGACTTAGAATTTTTTTTTATTTTATTACTTGAGTTTTGTATTATTAATTTAATTGATTTTGAATATTTTATTGATTTAAACATGTTTGATTCATTTACCCCTTAAAATTTCTGTTGGTCTGTATAACAGACTCTGACTGCAGAGATCTGTGGGAGGCCTGGTGGGAGTGCTCAAGCAAAGTGGAGAGGAGTGTCAAACTGGCACTTCCTTCTGAGGCTGCTGTTATGGTGTGCTATATGGCCCAGAGGTGCAAGAGAGGGGGTCATATAACTGCCACCACTGCACCATCTGCAGCCTCTGTTATGAAGTTTGTGGGAAGCAGAAAGATGCTGTGCTGTGTTGAGTCTGCTGGAGGTTGGGGTCTGCTCCTCCAACAAGCAAGGTACAGCAGACAGGAACCAAGGCCAGGCAGGAGGCAATTGACTTGTGGTGGTCCCAGGTAGCTTCAAGCTGCAAAAAACTTTGGGAGAGTACTCTCTTTCCAGTGGAGTGTTACAACTCTTTCATGACAGAAACTCTTAAGTGACCTGTGATGCAATATTTCTCATATACCTTTATTCCTTCTAGATAGGAAGGAATATACATTTTTGATGTGGGTTGGGGTCTGACAACAGATACTTTCTGTTGGCTTGGTCTGAAATCTTAGAGATGCCTCATCTACATGTGGAGGGGCTTGAGGACATTGCCCCTACATGACTGGTGGTCACAATCCTCTCCATGGAGTACTGTGGTCACGTGACAGGGGCCTCATCAGAAGTAGGTAAAACTACCATCCCTTTCTGAGTTCTAGGACTTTCAACCTGCTCAACCTTACAAGGTTTCCTGGCATGGTACATTGTCCCACCATTTCCCCATTTTTCCTCTCATAAAATGTATTCATTCCTGAAATCTAATAATTCTAAATCTTTCTTGGTTTTGTATACAATTCCTATGAATAATTTTGCCAATGCTAAGTTTCACTGGCTCAGAATTGCTCTCATTAATGTTTCTTTTAGAAGATGTTAGTTATTTTTAAAGGATAACTTTCTTCCATGTAGTAATACTGGTTGGTTTTTGTGTAATCTTGGTTCTTGGAATGTGTCATTCCATGTTTTCTGGACTTTTAGATTTCTTCTGCAAGGACTTAAATAATGCTAATTTATTTGTAAGTTTTGACATTTTATAGTTTCACAGCTTTTCATAGTTTTTTTTTTAATTTTCCTTGTCCTTTCTATTGCAAGTATAATACTATGTAAAAAAAAAAAAAAAAAAAAAAAAAAGAGGTGTTCTAGGTTGTTTAAGTTTGTTGGTGTTTTAAGTTCTTCCTGTAGTTAGAGGTCTGTGTCTGTCTCTAGACTTTGAAAGATATTTTAAATATTTATCCCATTGTTTGTTTTCTGAATGTTTATCCTGAATTTCTATTCGCTCTTCTGCTTCATGCACTTCTTTGAGTTTTTGTAGGGGTCCTTGAAGTGCAAACCTTTCCCTTGTGGACAGCAATCTCCTAATTACTTGGAAGAGAAAAATCAATAGTAATCACAAAAGCAACAGTTTAAAAGTAAACACACATTTAAATATACTTTAAAAAGAGGAGAAACTGTAACTGAAGTACAAATATGTTTACAAAAGAAAGGACGTGGAATATTTAAAGAAGAACATAGTGGATTTATAATTTATTGATGCCAAGTTTATTAATAATTAAGTAAATTAAGGAAAGGAGATGGTGAAAAATAAGCAGAAAATTAGAAAAGGGAAAATTATATGAAATATATTTGCAAATATTGAAAGTGTTTTACACAAAATAATCTGCTTTGCACATACAGAAAAATACAAAAAAAAGGCCATGAATTTTTTTCTTTTAAGAGACAATAGAGAAAGTTGAGGCTTTACTCTTTTATTATGTTTGTTATTGTGTGACAATATTGTGTACAATTGTACACAATAATAATAATGATATTGTGTATTGTGTACAGTCATACCTATTGAAGAGATCATTATAATATTTAACCATTTTATAGCTATGTACAAATTAGGTTGTAAAGATCTCACACACTAATTCTTACCTACACTTCTTGATTAGTATGGGCATGACAAGTTTTGATGCTATAAAAAATTTTCCCATTGTTTCTCTGAGTTTAGACCTGACAACGTGGGATATATAATAGTTGTCATCAATTTGTTCTGACCAGCTGACTACCATTGAATGTTTGCTTACAAAAGACCCATTAGTACAATGTAGACAAATTGTGAGTTATTCCAAAGAATTGTCTATATTTCATTGGATTCTTCTGTCTCTTTGATAGTCTAGAAAACAGTTACATCATAACAATTAAGGCTGCAGAGATGACACGTGACTAGTACTGAAGGCCCTGACTATGGTAATAACTGTTCTAGGTCTCCAGCCATGTTATCATCTACTTTGTTTTACTACTCTTCTGAAAGTTTACACTATAGACCTACTAACAATTGCCCACAGCTTCCCTCTGCAGCAAAATATTGACCTACCTAAGTTGAGCACTATCTAAAAATCTGAATCTAAACTATAACTAGTTTCCTGAACCGACACTTATTATTGCCAATGTGGTCACTTGGTGAGACAGAGAAAAGCAAAACTTTGTAGCAAGAAAATTAAAAAAAAAAAATATTGTTTCCTTGCCCTTCCCTCTCTCTAGAGAATTATAAAACCTCTATACCATGTTTCCAATGAGTAATATAGAAATCAGATAGAAGCCCCTTGTTTGGTCACTACTTGCTAAGCAGACTACAGATAACCCTATTGCAAACTGTATTTTTTTTTCACAAGATTTTGTGCTTGTCAAGCTTGCCAAGGCTTACATCATTTTTTTTTTTATTTATCCACCATTTTGACTGGAATATGTTGAATAGTATGGAGGTTTGCTTTTTTTTCAAACCTAAATTTTGTGTTTCTGCCTTGAATCCCTGCCTACTCTCCACTGCTATTCTCCTATGACTTTTTATGCCTCCCAAATTTTTATAAAGTCCTGCTTCAGATTGTTAGTGATACTGGATAATGCTCAGTGGCTCAGGGATACCATGATCACCCTATTTACATTTGAATGAAACAGGTTTCCAATAAAAAATCATTCAATATATCGTATTATATTTAGTTAGTATTTTTGAGCAAACATCTCTATACTGTGACTGACAATCTCACTTCACTTGTTTCAGATGACCTTGATAAAGTTTAAGAATATTAGTCAAATATTATTCATAATTCACTTTATTTGAAGATTCTTTGATGTTTCCACTGATTAGATTCAGTTATGGATATATTTCTGGAAGATCAGTAAAGTATCATTTTTCTCTCATGTCACAGTTATGTGTTTTCAATATGATATATCATCACAGATAATTTTCATTGTGTGATGATTATTTACATTCTGTATTTTTCTGAAGAGAATTTATAAGTAGAAGCTAAGAGTTATAGGTCTACTTCAAAAAGAAAAGATATACACATTTACAGTTATATTTATGTAAACATATATACACACAGTGTATGTATGCATATAAATATATATTTATAGATACACAATATAAATATTTAATCTATGTTAATATATTAATAAGCGTATCTCTATATGCTTTGTAATTGTTTAGAAATAAATAATACTTTAGTTTTTAAAACTGTTCTTCAATTTTGACATTGGGAGCTGCTTTTGATCAGTTCTATCTTCCTTTGACATTATCCATTCTTTTAACATTTTTTTTATACTGAGTTTAAAACTAGAGTTTCACAAATACAAGGCAAGTGTGATATTCCTGAGCTATTTGGGCTTTCTTTTTATTATTATTTTCAACATTTTCTCTATTCTAACACCAACAGACCTTATAGTTTTATACTATGTGTTCACAGTCCAAGCCCAGTAGTATAAGCTAAATTTTGTAGTCCCAAACATGTCAAAAATCTTAATTTTGCTCCCATAGAAACACATATATCTTAGAGGGTTGTGTGGGATATATTACTTAATATCAAAGTTTCAGAGATGAAGCCATGGGTTGGCAGTTAAGAGCATATTCTGTTCTTTTAGAGGACCCATGTTTTATTACTAGAATATATTGAACCAGTTCACAGACTCCTCTAACTCCAGCTCTAGAGTCCAATACTGCTGGACACATAGGCACTAAATAATACACATATGTGCACACAGATATATAACAAAAAAAATTTAATCTATAGGATACTCAGTATTACTGATCTTCTTATAATAGACATAGGAAACTACACAAAAGAAAGATCTCTATGCATGCCAAAGCCAAAATTAAAACAATGAAACTCAATGCCAAGGGATTTGAAAGATTTCTGTTAAAATTCCAGAAGCTAGGAGAGCTGAGAAAGTTTTTCTACTAAAGCAAAATTGTAGACCGTAACCTAGTCTACTAATTCTAATCTCCCACGTGTAAGACAGTATGTATTCAGTGATTTATATGTACCTTATTAGAGCAACTTATGGAACTAATACAATTCCAAAGGCCGTCTTTAAACAAAACACTGGCTTTTTTACATGGATTCTATTATAAATCTATGAAAATAAAACACTGTTTATTATTACTATGGTTAACATTGTGTTTTGTTTCTAGCTTCCTCAGCAAGGGGAAATAAATTGTGTGTGTGTGTGTGTGTGTGTGTGTGTACTTACTTTCAGTAACTGCTAAGTTTGCCATCACAACAATTTCATCTTTACCATAATATTAAAATAATGAAATAGTACCAAGTCTATTCTTTTGCCTTTGGCTTTTTTTACTTCAAATCCAGTGATATTGTTTCATACAGTAGATAATTTATATGAAAGATATCTCTTAATTGTATTATAGAGATCATTTTTCATTTACATTATTTTTATTTTTAGAAATTATTAATAATTTTCAATGTCTCATATCAGAATTTTAAATGAGTGTGAATGTACATTCTCATTTTAGTTTTAATCAAATTTTGGTAATGTTGTTGCCAGTCTTTCTGCCAGGAGAAATTTAAAAATGCAGAGAAGTAACTGCATTGTTTTTACTTATTCCTAACGAAAAAAAATGAAGAGTTTCTCCTGCTAATTTTTATCAATTTTCAGAGTGGGCAGGTTTAGGTCATTCTTGCTTTAAGAGATGTGAAATGAAATGGCATGGTTGTTTTAATTTTCATTGCTCTAATTCCAAGCAAGATTGAGCATTTTCCCCCTTGGGTGGCTACACCATTTTATTTTAAAACCAAAATGGTGTGAGAGATTTTTATTTCTTCGCATCTTTGCTGGCAAATGTTATTATCTAGTTTATTATCATCATCATTATTATAACCAGTTTAGTGCTTTCATCTTGGCTATTATACGATATAATGGTTTTGATTTGCATTTTGTTAATGAGCGATGATGTTGAGCCTCTTGAGTTTATTGGCAATTTTCATATTTTCTTTGAGGTAATATGTGTTTAAATATTTTTCACATTTTAAAATTTGGATAGTAGAGTTTTAAGTAAAGTCCTGTCTTGTTTGAGGTTTCTATTGTTCTAATAAAACACCATAACTAACTGCAATTAGGTGATGAATCAGTTTATTTGGTTTTCACTTCAACATTATAGTCCATCATCAAAGGAAATCAGACTATCATCATTCCATAGGCTGGTATCTTAAATTGAATACAAAGGACAAAATGTACTAACATCATTTTCTGATTATGACACCACCATTATATCTTGGTAGTTGTGATTACCTGCACAAGGATTAGGAATAAAGGTCATTGACAGAATTCTCATCCAGAATTCACAAAGCTTCAGTTTCACCAAGTTCAAATTTAAATATAACAATGAATATAACAAGAAAACTAACACAAGATAAAGCACATAACCTTCTACTCATGGGGATAGAGAGAGGTTCATAAGGTCCATTACCTCCCAAAATTTATAGAGAAATTATGAGTGGTTGCTTAAGGGAAGAATTCTCAAAGCCCCAACCTTCCCCAATGATATAAGTGGCTAATGGTTGCCGGGGAAGGGAGATACTTTCTTCAGTGCTATAGCTTCATACAAATTGCCTATTATACATTAAACAACTGTATTAAAACTCATTAGTTCACCAAGTTAGACTTACATAGAATTTATTTCTTTTTTGGTTTGCAATTGATACCATGGCTGAGATGAAAAGATGTATGTTTATTTCTCCAGGAGCCTTCATCTCTCTGTGCTGTATGACTTGATGTAATGTGGGTAGCTGCCTCATGCTCTTGCTACCACAACTGGAGCCTTACTCATTGCCACACTTTTTCCTCCAGGGTGAACTAAGTCCTTAAGGTGAAAAATGAGCCTTTCTTTTTCAATTCTGCTTTTGCCAGGTAATTTGTGCAAGCAGTAGAGAAGTAACTAATACACATGTTTCTATGATAATTCAGAAAGTGTGATTTTAGTGTGTATACCAAGTTTTGTAAGCTTCCAGGGCAACATGCTGATTTCATAACTCCTCCTGAGATCTGTTCACTTATTATGCCATGAAAATAGTGATTCAGTATGTCAAGCCATTGTTTCATATAATTTGTAACTCTGTTGTTTAAAAATTTGGTTTAATTGTTCTTGTTTTTGTAGAGTTTTCTTTTCTTTTTGCTCATGGAACCAGAGCAGGGGATCTGGGTCTTCTTCCCAATTCCTACCACTTAGTTTAGTGTTCTCTGTTAGTGCTTAGTATTCTGACATGCATTTGACACTCAGCATTTATGTGTTTTATCAAGTTTCTTATAATGATATTGCAAGTCACTTACACAAAGGATGTCCTTTTCTACCTCTTGAAAACTTATTTCACCTATTTTTCAAGTGTTGGGTGATTTAGAAAGTGATGTTTTCTCTACTCAATCATCTTCCCTTCATTCTTTATGGAAGTTTGAGACAGTGTCATACTGTATAGACCAGGTTAAGCCATAACTCAGTGAGTAGCCCAGGCTTATCTCCTACTATTATTGTATCATATCCCCAGTGAAAGACATACAAATTATTTCTGGATTCAAATGAACTCAAAGTATTTTTTGGAGAAGAAGTTATTAAAATTTATTCTATGAGATTGTAATAAATTCTCTCAGACTATATTATATTAGAAAATTGTTGAAAAATTTTTGTTTTTAAAAGTCAAAAAATCCACCATAATAGTCATAAACTTTCTTCAAAATACAGGATTTCAGTAATAAGAATGTATATTTCATTTTTCTTTATTTTTCAACTGCAGGTGATTGAACTCAGGGCTTTGCATATGATAGTCAAACACTCTACTATTTAACTAAACCCTAGGCCTAATACAAAGATTAAAAATTAAAACTTTCTGTTAAAAGTCTAATGGTAATGAATATTTTATATATTGGGTTACTTTCTTTTTCAGTTCTTTTGTGCTGATAATGTTGCTCCTTCCTGATGATTCATATTCATGACTTTACATAAAGCATTTGAGAGAAGAGGCAAGGAATATATAGAGAAATGCATAAAATGAATTAAGGTCTTTGTTGTAGAATTTATGAGTAGAAATTTATTTTAAAATATCAAATTTACCAGGGCAACACAGGTCAACTTTTTTTTTTTGTTGTTGTTTTTTTTAAGTACAAATTTAGGTCTGAGGTGATGGCAGAGCAGGTAAGAATACAGTGTGCTTTTCCAGAAGACACAAGTTGACTTCACAGTATACATACTATGGAGCGCACAAACATCTTTAAGTCTGCCTTACAAGAAAATTTGACATCTTGTTTTGACCTCTTTGGGTAATGGCACACATGCACATTCTTGGCCTTCCTGTTCAGATGGAAGGTGTCCTGGGACTCAGATGTCCAGGAATTACATTTTTGTTTTCAGGCTTTTTCATCACTCCCATGGTATACCTTAAAGACCACAGTTAAGTCTGTGGAGTCAGGTTCCTTTCTCTAGATGTTTAAGCTTGGCCCTAATATTAGAGAACACCCAGAGAAAAAGTAGGTCATAAAGAATTGTCTTTCATCTGGAATCTCAGGATCCAGAATAGTATACTGTAAGAGGGCGATTGTATTGTGCTCTAGAAATTGAGATGAGTTTTCATGTCTGTCCAGGATGACCTCTCAGACTTTTTCATAATTTACAATTGTAAGGGCAGCCTTACTAAGTCTGGTGAAGAGACAAGTTATGAACTTATTTATAGTTCAGATGTCCCCTGGGGTATTATGATACCATCTAGGGTCCTGGCTAGAGACTGCCTAAGTCCCAGTAGGGTGGGCAGCATCAGTTTGGTGAATTTCATCTACATATGCCTTAGCCTGATCCTAGATTCAGCTTTGCTCCTCAGGGAGAATATTGTTTATAAGGATCATATGGATATCATGTAAGCTGAGATCATAAGATTAGGTAATATACTGGAATTCCTTAATAAAGGTGGGAAAACTAGCAGCATAGTTCCCCAGTCTCTTCTCTACTTAATAAAATTTACTTAATGAAAAAGAGGCCATCCACCCTAGTAATTTCCTACAAATAGGAAGACTTGGTCAGTTTAAGCTAGGTACAGAGATGTAGGGCAGTGGGCTGTGAAAAGCAGCTGGGTGTTTGGTTGAGCATGAGTTTTGAACCCCGGCACCTTTATTGTATGGCAGGAGTTCGGCTCTGCTCCCAGGCCCTGATTCTTTTCACTTAGCTTCAGTCCTCCAACAATCCCTCCCACAGAGAGGTTTATGACCCCATCAGTCTGGAGGAATTGTCCCTCATGCTCTCTCACATGCAGATGAGGTATCTCCAAGCTCTCAGGTCAAGCCAATAGACATTATCTGCTGTCAGACCCTAACCCACACCAAAACTGTAAATAAGGGCTCTATTTAGGGGAAGTAAAGGCTCGCACTCAAGAATCATCCTGGTATCCGAGAGTTTTTGTCACAAGAGCTGTAACACTTGGGGAGAGCTCTGCTCTCCCGGAAACTGCCTGGGACACCAAGCTGCCTCCTTGCCAGCTAGCTGGCTCCTTGTTGGCTCAGCCCGGGCCTGGACCAGCTCAGGCGAAGACAGATGCAGCACCTGTCAGCGACAGTGCCGGTGAGCAGGCAGAGGCAGCAGTGAGGGCAGGCAATCACCCCTCCTTCTCGCACTCTGTATCCTTTTTCCTCGACCTCCCACATCAGGCTGGGCCGGAGACCTAGAGAGAGTGGAGATGCAAGCCGAAAGCCAGAGGCAGCTCTGAGACAGTAGTGAGCCCTCATTGCTCTCACCCTATCCCCAATCGGGAGATGTCGTGGGACACCCTCCAGAACAAGGGACCAACACAAAGAGATGAAGGAGGTCCTTTGGCAGAGCAGGAGTGAGTATCAGGAAGACTAGGAGGTGCTGGTGTGACAAAGTGGGTGCCAGAGTAAACTGATTTTGGCAACCTTTGGTGAAGAGGAAGAAAAGGGGGGTTAGAAGACAAAAGAAAGCTATGGGTTAAAGCTGATAGGGTGAAGGGAGATAATGCTTGGAATTAGGAAATCTTTTTCCATTTCCTCCAATCACTGCAAGCATTTGTAAAGGTCCTGAGTAATATTGAGATCTACAGTGCCATTGTTTGGTCATTTAGATTGATTTTTCTATGGATTATTGAGGGCAAATTTGATTGCAAAGGTGAATAGATGTAGGGATCTTCAGTACCAGATGGATAGACTAAAGGTTTTATAAAAGACATCACAAGGGTGAAAAGGGGGAAGAAGGAATGATACAAGCAGTTGAGTGGGTTTTCATGCACTCAACAGTGATCAGAGCTTAGCCTGACTAAGCCCAACGAAGCAGAAACCTGAAGTCAAACTGAATATTTAAGATGGGGTCTCATCCACAGGAAAGGGTCAGGAAAATGGGTCACAGAAGCCACAAGAGCAGAGAGGAGCAGTGGGATTAGAGGCAGCTCCAAAGAGAAGGTGCAAGAAAGAAAAGTTAGGGCACATTGACACAGTATAGCCCAAGCTGCCACAGTGTGCTGCTCTGAGACTTGTGGGGTAAGGTCAGGTGAAGAGGGCAGGAAGGTTTGAAATGGCCCAGTAAAGCCTAAGCAAACTACAATGTTGCAGGTGAGAGGGATGAGATAAGGACTGGTGAAGAGGGCAAGAAGGGTTAAAATGGCCCTGTAAGGCCTCAGAAACCACAAGATTGCAGTGCCAGTGGAGAAGGAGAATGGAGTCAGGTGAAGACGACTACCAATAGCCTTAATTGTGGCTGGGATAGCTCTACCTCACGAGTACCAAAGGGTTGCATGATGCTCAAAAATCTCTTCCTTGGACTCAGGGAAATGTTAACACCAATCAGAAGGAGAAGCTTGCCTATTGTTGCTGGTAGATGGGATGTCTAGTGATCAGTAAGCAAGCAGGGAAGTGAGTCTGCTCTATGCGAACTAACTACAAGGAATAGTATCCTAGTGTAGAGCAGACTATGAGGAAGAGCACAAGTAACAGGAAAGCCTATTTAAGTTATACCAGAAAATTTGATGACTTTCTGCTGCAATAGGAAGCTGTCCTGGGACTCAGAAGCCCAGAAACTACAAAGCTCTGAGGAGAGAAGGTATCAAAATGTTATCCTGAGACACTAGAGTCCAGGAAACACATAGCTCTAAGCTATGTGGGACAGTCTCCCAATGTAAAGGCATCCTAACACATAGGAGCCCAGGAACCACCCAGCTCTGAGATGGAATGGTGTCCTCAATGAACGTCTGTGTCCTGAGACACAAGAACTCAGTAACTACTCAGCCTGCCTCTCCATCAGAGGCATTGCATCTTCCAGGGCAGAATATCCCCCCACACCCCACCCCCAGCTGAGCTCAGGAGCCTCAGCTCTGTTCCCTTCTCTTCTTCTTCTCTTCTCTTCTTTGCTTCTTATCTTCTTCTGACAAGTCATACCAGGAAGCAAAATCATGAAAGAAATTTACTAGAGGGTAAAAGGAGAGGAGGGATGAATCCAGGAATGGTTGGCCTCTGCTCCTGGGCTAAGACAGCACTTGAAGAAAAGGCAGTGGGATTTCCTGGGGGCTGGGGTATGGAGCTTTCTAGAGTAGAGATTCCTACCTAGGGTGAGGATTGGTAGGATTTCAAGTATTGAACTTGAGGGGGTTGGGGTGGGAAATTGGTGAGTATTCCTGTTCAGAAACTGTTGGGTTTCTGTGGGAAGATCAGGGAATGATGGCTTTTCTTCAGACTTTTCACCTAAAATTGGCATAATTGAGAGGTTCCTGTTGAGAGGCTGCAGATAAAGTCTGTGGCCTTTACAGAGTCTGGAAACACTGTTATGACAGTTAGGAGGTCGGGGGAGGGACTTGGCTGCTGGAGATCCCCAGACAAGGGTCATTTTCTTGGTTGAGCATTTTGAAAACATATGAAGTATACAAAGTTTATAAAGGGAGTCCATGGCAGAGAGAATCTTTTATGCCATTTGCGTGACTTAAATAGACATCACCCATAGCAAAATGGCAATAGACTCATAATTTTTATATAACTGAAATGAAGATAAAATAGTAAACAACTAAAATTAATTTAAGAGTTGATATATTATGGGACCTATATTCTGAACTGTAAAGACATTAACAGCAAAATTAAAAAAATATCTCAAAATTCATCACAGAAATAAATTCTGTACTGTTAATTTGGTCTACAAAAGCACTTCTTTACTAAATAATGCATTTCCTAAAAATAAAACTCTCATGTTATCAGTGAAATATATATATATATACACATACATACACACACATATACATACATACATACATACATACATACATTTATTATATCCACTATCTACAAAAAATAATTCTTTATTTCTGGCTCTGCACTAATTATCTGTTCATATCACATTATGATCCTGAATATAGTGTATTCAATATTCAAACTTAAGAACTAACAGAGCATTTTGAGTTGTTGTTTTTTAAAAATAGAACTCTATGAGTTGTAAAGAACAATTATAGGTAAATAGTTAAAGCAAATAATCTTAGGTATTTTATATTTTAATTTTCAAAATCTATTTCCTCCATGCTTGCCATCACTTCACATTTTTAACATACAAATCAAGCCTCAGTGAAATTATATTCCTTTTTATGTTTTCGATGAATTTTAAGTGATGTCATAAAAGTGTTGCATTAATTTATAATTTTAAGTACTCATTGAGGATTTTTCTTTGTAAGATAATGAGCATAGCTAAAATTAGAACAATGAGCAGAATTCGATTTTTATCTACATTAAGTTCATTCTATATTAAAGTAGTATATTTTACAATGCATATCCTCACAAGGATTCAGAAAATGAATATGTTCTTCTACGACAAAAGATAACTTGAAATATATTCAAACTTTAATTATCATAGTTAATTACATTCTGGGTTTTTTATTGATTGATTTGTTTCAGTTGCTTATAAAAAATATATTTTGCAGATGTGGTCAGTCTTTTAAATATGAGTGTTGGAGCTCACAAACTCTTGTTCTTAGCATTTGCCAGAGAAGCTGAATTTTGAGAAGTCAATAGGGCAATGGTTAATTCAGCAACTCATAAATGGTCAAAATACTACCAATAAATTAATATAGAGTCCTCTGTCCAAAGAGAACATCTATAGTAGCCTTTCCAAAGTAGAGAATAACAGCAAGATTCAGAGGTAACTGTTCCAACCACCTTCCCTCTACATATTGATCTGCAATAACTTTCCCTTTTGCAGCCTAGATAAACCTTCTTTTCTGTAGCTAATATTTCCAGTTTCCCAAATTCATTGTGATTAATACCATCAACATTTTCTGAAAAAGAAATAGGACTCTAATTCTGATAAACATCATAACCTCTGAGAGAAGTTTTATCTCTCTTCTCTGATGAGAACCAAATTCAGTTTTTTACTGGGGAAACAAAACAAACAAACAAACAAACAAAAAATCTGGCCCTGCACTGGATCTACTCCTTGTCTTTTTGTCTTTTTTTTTCCTTCATACACCAAGTTCCTGGAGAAATCTTACAAAAGAGAGTGGAAAGATTGTAAAAAATGCCAATTAAGTCAGCCTAATGGTACACTAGTTGTGTTATATCTTACAGCTAACAACAGCTTTTAATGATACTTAAGACCCTCTCAAAAGGAAGGAATACATGCTAACTGATATGAAACTAGTCTATGTAGCTAGAAAGGTCATAGACCTAGACTAGAATGTATAACTGCCATTTTTCTAAATCAATATAGTTTTCAACTGTATTCTAAACACCAATCGTTATTCCTAGCTATAAATTGTAGCTATCAACCCTCATCAAAGAAGGTGCTTTTTGCATCAGACGGAGGTTTTTATTACAGAAATCTACAACTGGTAAAATTACAGGAAATTAGAATCTGTAGCATGCCCAACCCTACTTGATATACCTATAATGCAACCTACACATCTGATGTTCAAGAAAAAAATCGGAGAAGAAGGCATGAGGAAATAGTAACAGCCAGAGGACCAGGATTCCTGCTTGTAAGACAGGAATCTAAACATAATAGGGATATTATACCCAAGAAATATCAAATGTAAGTTTGCCTAAATAAGGCTTGTATTTTGATCACATATGTAAACATGCCAACACAGATAATGAAATTTACAAGACATTAGTCGATGAAGAAATATACATGTATATATATGTGTACATATATGTATACCAACAATTAATAAAAAGAGATCATAATTTGAAGGGGAACAAGGATAAATATATATTATGGTTTAGAGAAAAAAATGAAAGAGAGAAATGATATAATTACATTATAATCTAACAAATTAAAAGAAATTATATATAATAAATATAATTATATACAATATATTTAATAAAATTAAAATATTACCAAAATATAAAAAGGCAAACAATGTAAAATAATCATAAGGATTAAAAACATTAAAAAATAAAAGAATTGGAGTTGGTTGCTTCTGTGTCCTCCAAAAATAGAGAATGCCAGTCAAATGCATTTAGAAAGTATTAGAAGGTGAGATGGGCAAACTAGTTAAAATTGGGGATTCTTAAGATTTATGCTATTGCTAAGTTTGTACTGGTCAAGTATCCAATGTTGCCCTCAGTTGTGTCCACTGATGTAGTTTTCTTTGTGTTCTCTGTTTGTTTAAATTACCTCTGTTTTTTTTTTTTAAGTTACCTTTACAGTTTGTAAGATGAATAGGTTCTCTTTCCATCCAGAAATTTTTGAGATCATGCCCAGTGGTGGTTCTTTGTCATAATTATGTCTCCCAATTTCCTCAAGAATGTGGATAGAGAGCTAAGTGCAGGCAAAGGACATATAATTATTTTTAAAGATCTAGAATTACTATATTCTGAACTTCACAATGCAAGTAACATTTGTACTTTTATTTCTCAGGTTGCTATTTAGCATGCTTGTTTCAATTTGAAGAATTCTCATTTTATTGGACTGCCCAGTTTTTACTGATAAAACTTTCGATATACTATCAGGGTTCTATTCTATGTGATTAGTGGATTTTCTTTTCTTGCTTTCAATATCTTCTCTGTCATAATGTTTTTAATAGTTTTATTACATGTTTATGAATGGATTTTAACAATCTTATACACTTGAAAAATAGAAAAATATGCTTTTTCACAAATTTGAGAATATTTATGTAATTTATTCATTCACTGTTTTTTGCTATTGTTTATTGTGGTTTGATGTAGAGTCATATGTAGCCAAGGCTATCCTGGAACTCACCATGGATATAAACACTGGCTGCACATAAACACTAAATCCTAATGTGCACTCTCTTGAGTTCCAGGATTACTGGCATGTACTTTAGAACCTGGGAGTTAACTTTTCTCTTTTTAATTAAACTTTTCTCTTTGATTTTCTTCTCTTACTGTGGGTCTCACAAAATGTGTGCATTAAGTCACTTAATTATATTAAAGGAGTCAGTATTTTCTTAACTTTTGTTTTTCATTTTTATTCTTTTGAGCTAATTTCAAAGTGAGGATCATTGATTTTTTCATCCTTGCTTTCTACAAGGTTGATTATGTTGTTAAAATGCTCTGCAGCATTTATTTTAATTTTTTCTTTCTTTTTACTGAAAATAATTTTCTTAAAAAATATAATCCAATTATAGATTCTCTTTCCTCTACTTCTTCTCAATTCCTTCTCACTTCTACTGCACTATGAATGCACTCCATTTTTGTCTCATTATAAAAGAGCAGGACTCTAAGAGACAACACCCAGACATGACAAACTAAAATAAGATAGAGAACAAAATTAATCAAAGTTGGACATGAAATCTAATATGTTGTAAAAGTTCTCAATTGCAGGCAGAGTAGTTAAAGACATACTTGTCCTCACACTCAGAAGTCCCATAAAAGTATTAAACACATGTAGAATGATTTTCAGTTTTCTGAGAAACTGCCAAATTGATGATTTCTAAAGTATTTGTAAAAGTTTAAAATCGCACTAGAAGCAGAAGAGTGTTCTCCTTGCTCCATCTTTGCAAGCATGTGCTATCACTTGAATATATATATATATATATATATATATATATATATATATATATATTTTAAACTTTTACATTTCATTCTACCTCAAGACCCAGTTATACCACTTCTGAGCATATATCCAAACAATATTCCATCATTCCACAAAGACACTTGCTTAACTATGTTCATAGCAGCTTTGTTCTTAATAGTCAGAAACTGGAAACAACCTAAATGTCCTTCAACTAAAAATAGATATAGAAACTGTGGTATATCTACACAATGAAATACTATTCAGTATAAATGAGGTCATCAAGAATTTTGCAAGGGAATTGATAGAGCTTGAGAATATCATCCTGAGTGACTTAACTCAGTTTCCAAAAGACATTCATGGTATATGTTCACTTGTAAGTGGATATTAGCCATAAAACACAGTATATCCATGCTACATTTCACAGACCCTAGGAAGCTAAACAAAAAGGAAGGCACAGTGAGTATGTTTGAATCTCATTTAGAAGGGGAAATAAAATATAATATATATATAAATAAAATATATAGATATATATAATATATATTAAATACATACATACATACATATATACATATATATATATATATATATATATATATATATATATATATATATATATATATACTTGCCACTCTGACTGGCATAACATGTAATTTCAAGGTTGTTTTGATTTGCCTTCCCTGATGACTAAGCAGCTTGACTATTTCCTTAAGTGCTTCTTGGCTGTTAGAAATTCTTCTGTAGAGAATTCTCTGTTTAACTCTGTACACCATTTTTTAATTGTGTTATTTGGGTTGTTGGTGTCTAACTTTTTCAATTGTTTATAAGTTTTGGATACTAGCTTTCTGTCATATCTAGGGTTGGTGAAGATTCTTTCCCAATTTATAGTCATTATTTCATCTTATTGAAAGTGTCCTTTGCCTTACAGAAGCTTTTTAGTTTCATGACGTCAGATTTATCAGTTGTTTTTTCTTAAAACCTGAGCCAATGGTGTTCTGTTCAGAAAACTGTCTCCTGTACCAATGTGTTTGAGGCTATTTCACAATTCTCTTTTATGAGATTTAGTGTATAAGATTTTATGTTGAGGTCTTTGACCTACTAGACTTGAGTTTTATGTATGGTGATGAATATGTGTCTATTTCCATTCTTCTACATGTAAACACCCAATTAAACCAGCACCATTTGCTAAAGATGATTTTTTTCCATTATATAGTTTTTTTTTTTTTTTTTTTTTTTTTTTTTGCTTCTTTCTCAAAAAACAAGTATCCACAATTGTATGGATTGATTTCTTAGTTTTCAATTCAATTTCATTGATCAACAACTTGTCAGTTTCTGTACAAATATTGTACATTTTTTGTCACAATTGCTCTGTAGTACAGCTTGAGATCAGGGATAGTGATTCCATTTGAAGCTCTTTTAGTATTCCGGATTGTTTTGCCTATCGTGTTTTATTTTTGTTGTTTGTTTGTTTGTTTCATTTTACATATAAAGTTGAGAATTGCTCTTTCAAGGTCTATAAAAGGTTGTGTTGTAATTGTGATGGGAAGTGAATTGAATCTGTTGATTGCTTTTGATAAGATGGCCATTTTCACTGTGTTAATCTTACTTATCCATGAGCATGGGAGGTCTTTCCATTTTCTGATATCTTCTTCAATTTCTTTCGTCAGAGTTTTGAAGTTAATGTCATTCAAATCTTTCACTTGATCTCCATTTGTTGTCATTTTGCTCTGGCTAGAACTTAAAGTACTATATGGGATAGATAGAGAGAGAGTGGCAGCCTTATCTTTTCCCTGATTTTAGTGGAATTGTTTCACTCCGTTTAGTTTGATGTACACTAGTGTCTTGCTCTACATGGCTTTGATTTTGTTTAGGTATGTACCTTGTACTCCTGATATCTGTAAGATGTTGAACACTAAGGGCTCTTGGATTTTGTCAAAAGTTTTTCCAGCATCTAATGAGATGTTCATGTGATTTTGTTTTCTTGCAAATTATTTATATGTTAGATTAGGTTGATGCTTTTTTTGCATATTGAACCATCCCTACATCCTTGTGATGAAGCCTACTTGGTCATAATTGTTGATGCTTTTTCTGTGTTTCTTGGTTCTGTTTGCTAGTACTTTATTGAGTTTTTTTTTATCAATGTTAATAAGAGAAATGGGTATGAAGTTCACTTTCTCTGTTGAGCTTTTGTGTGGTTTAGGTATCAGGGTGACTGTGGCTTCATATGATGAGTTTAGCAGTGTTCTTTCTGTTTATATTTTATGAAATAGCTTGAGGAGTATTTATATTAGCCTGATAGAATTCTTGACTAAAACCATCTGATCCGGGATTGTTTTTTGTTGGTTGGCAGATTTTGATGATTATTTCTATTTCTTTAAGGGTTATAGAGTTATTTAAATGATTTCCTCAATCTTGGTTTAACTTTGGTAAGTGTTAGAGGCCAGGTACAGAATTCTATATCTCTCTTGAAGGTAGCAGAGGAGGAAAAGTTTTGATGGGGGAAAAGAACTGGTTTTTCGAGAGATAAGCATTGCTTTTTTATAACATACCTATCTTGACTTTCAGTTACTCTCAGGCCAGAAGCTGCAACCCTCTGGATCTCTTGACACTTGTTGCTAACATTAGCATAGGGATTGATTGAATAAAGTATTTATTGCTATCACTCCATTACCTGGCCAGGCTAGCAGGAATCCTAAGATGAAGTCTTTTGGGGTTTTGCCATTGAACTCATCCATTACTCCTTTCACTGTATCCCATAAATTTGGGTATGTTGTGCCTTCATTTTTATTGAATTCTAGAAAGTCTTTAATTTCTATCTTTATTTCTTGCCTTACCAAGCAATCATTGAGTAGAAAGTTCTTCAATATCTATGAGTATGTAGGCATTTTAGTGTTTGTGTTATTGTTGAGGTCCAGCATTAATGTATCATGTTTTGATAAGATATAAGACATGATTTTAGTTTTCTTGTACCCATTGAAACTTGGTTTATGAACTACAGTATAGTCAATACTGGAAAAGGATCCATAAGGTGCTGAGAAGACACTAGATTCTCTCAGTTTGGGTGAAATTTTCTGTAAATATATGTTAGGTCCATTTGATTCATAATGTCTACTAATTTCATTATTTCTCTGCTTAGTTTGTGTCTGGATGACCAGTCAGTTGGTAAGAGTAGGATGTTGAAGTCTCCCACTACTAATTTGTGGGGCTCTATGTGCAATTTAAGCATTAGCAATGTGTCATTTACAAATGTGATTGTCCCTGTGCTTGGGGCTTAGATGTTTGGAACTGAGATATAATCTTGGTAGATTCCCTTTCTCTTACTATTAACTTACATTGAAAGTCTATTTTATTAGATATTAGAATGGCTACTCCAGCTTGATTCTTAGATCCATTTGCTTGAAAAAAACTTCTTTTCCAGCCCTTTACCAGATCTGAGGTAAGTTCTACCCTTTTTGCTGAGGTATGTTTCTTGTAAGCAGCTGAATGATGGACCTGGGTTTTTTTTTCCTTTTTTTTATTGGTTATGTAATTTATTTACATTTCAGATGTTATTCACCTTCCTGGTTTTCCCTTCTGCAAACCCCCTATCCCTTCTCGGTCCCACCTGCTTCAGTAAGGGTGTTCCTCTACTCCCACGTCAGTGCCCTAGCATTCCCTCACATTGGGGGAATGTAGTCTCCACTGGACCAAGGGCAACCCTTCCCACTGATACCAGATAAGGCAATCCTCGGCTACATATGCAGCTGGAGCCATGGGTCCCCCACCTCCATGTCTACTTTTTGGTTGGTGGTTTAGTCCCTGGGAGGTCTGGGGCATCTGGTTGTTTAATATTGTTGTTCTTACTATGGGGTTACAAACCCTTTCAGTCCCCTAACTCCTCCATTGGGGTCACTGTGGTCAATCTGACGGTTGGCTTCTTGCTTCCACATCTGTATCAGTCAGGCTTTGGCACAGTGTCTCAGAGGAGAGCCATACCAAGTTCTTGTCAGCAAGTGCTTCTTGCCATCAGTAGTAATATCTGGGTTTGGTGTCTGTAAATGGGAAGGATGCCTAGGTGGGGCAGTCTCTGGATGACGTTTCCTTCAGTATCTACTCCACTCTTTGTCACTGCATTTCTTTTTGACTGGAGCAATTCAGGAGTATTATTTTTGAGATGGGTTGGTGACCTCATCTGTCAATCAGGGACCTGGCCTATCCTGTGGTTATGACCTTTAAAGGTTCTATCTCCCCTTTGTTGAGTATTTCAGTTAACGTCTTCCCTGTTGGGTTTTGGGAGCCTCTTGGATTCTTTGCATCTGGAACTTACAAGTGACTACTTGCAGTTTCCCCCTCCCATTGCTATATACCCATGTTCAAATGCTTGACCCTCTGTACTTCTCCCTCTCCCATCTCCTCCCCCAACTGATCCTGTCCCCCTTTTCCCTACCCCTCCTCTCTTCCATCCATATTCCTCCCTCCTTATACCTCCTGTAAGATGATCAAAAACCTAGGAAAATGGAAACCCCATCAATCTACAAGGATGACCCTAGTTAAGACTCCTAGCAATGGGGGATGTAGAGCTTGAACCAGTCATCTTCTGAAAGCAGGCAAGGTTACCAGTTGGAACAGGAATACAGCCACAAAATCTTTGAGGTACAGTTTTACTGCTTACTGTGCTGGGTTAAAGATGGAGCAGAACTTGAGAGTGACCAACAAATACCTAGTCCAGTCTGATGCCATGCTATGAGTCGGAGCCTACCTATTACCCTACTAATGATATCCTGATATACTTGCAAACAGGATCTAGCTTAGTCATCATCATCAGAGCAGTTTACATAACACCTGCTGGAAACAGATGCAGAGACCTATAAGCAAACATTACGCAGAGTTTTTTTTTTTTTAATTCCTTTAGAAGAGGTGGAGGAAGGAGCTAGACAGATAAAGAACACCACAAGAAACCCAACAGAATCAACTAACCTGGGTCCTTAGAGTCTCACAGAGACTGAACCACCACCAACCAGAGAGCCAACACATAACTGAATTAGGCCCTATGCACATTTGTTATAATTGTATAGCTTAGGTCTTGCCTTGGAATCCTACTCTCAGGAGATTGGGATGTCTTTGACTCTCCTACCTGCTTTTGAGAATATTTCTTTCTACTTTGATGCCTTATCTAGCCTCAATAAGAGAGGACACACCTAGTCTTATTAAAATGTAATATGTTAGGGCTGATTAATATCCATGGATAGCCTCCCATATTTTAAGAGAAACAGAGGAATAGTAGACATGGGATGTATAGGTGGCAGGACTGGTAGGATAAAAGGGGGATATACTATTGGTAAATAAAAGAAAACTAAAATAGAATTAAAAATTTTGGTGACATCTATTATTACTATAAACTAAAAATACATAATAAATATTTATTTCACCCAAGCGCAAAAGAATATTATTTATTTTCAGCATCTCATGAAGTTATCTCCAAAATTGACCACATATTTGGAAACAGAGAAAATCTTAGTTGGTATAATAAAATAAAAAGAACACCTAGTATCCTATATAACCACCACGAATTAAAGCTGGACATCAGCAACATAATCACCCAAAAGCTTACAATTCTCTATTGAATGAAGACTATGTCAAGATAAAAAAGAAGAAAGAAACTAAAATTTATCTAGAATTCAATGAAAACACTACCACAAACTCATAGAACACAATAAAGGCTGTTCTTAGACACAAGTTGATAGCATCAAGTGTCTACATAAAATAAGAAAAGAACTTAAAATACAAATAAAAGAGCATGAAATATAAATAGCTTAAGAGCACACTTGAATGCTCTAGAACAAAATGAAGATGTCACAACCAAAAGGAGTAAAGAACAAGAAATAATTAAACTCAGGGATGAAAGCAGTAAGATATAAACAATAAAAGCAATACAAAGAATCAAGAAAACAAAGAGTTGATTCTTTGAAAAATCAATAAGATTACCATCTCATTAAGAAAATTAGCTAAAAGGCAGAAATAGAAGATCCAAACGAACAAAATCAGATATAAAATTGGGGAAATAAAGACAAGCATCAAAGAAATCCAGAAAATCTTTAAGAACATACTTTGAAAATCTGTTCTCTATGAAATTGGAAAATCTAAAAGAAATGGATATTTTGACATTTTGTAGGTGCCATATAAAAAATAAAAATCAAGATAGCATAAGCAATTTTGACAGACCTATAATCCCTAGGAAAACAGCAATGATTGAGTTTCCTAATTGTGATATTTTATTTTCTGGTCCACACCTCTATCTGCAATCACCTATCTGTACTCCATTCTGCAGGCCACAACTCAGCCTGCATCCCAGGAGGCCCGCAGTAACTGGGGACACTAGGTGAGATAATGACACCCCAATTCTTTGCCTGCTGGAATCCCCAGGAAGCCTAGCAGTGATGTGGTATGCCCATTCCTCTCTGACCTCCACCTGTCAACCCATACATCTGCCTACAATTTCAGATCTATATCCCACTCCCTGGGTCATAGTTCAGCCTGTCTCATGGTAGCCTGCCACTACCAGGGACAACAAGGACATTTAGTGCTGTATGTTTCCCTGGAGGCCTGATTTGACCCAAGACAACTAGAGACTAACTGCCAGTAGGAACTACCAGCTTTATCTGCAGTCCCAGAATCATGCTACCACTGGGGACTATCATTCTAACCAACACCAGAGACAACCAGGTAGCTGAAGGCCAGCACAAAAACAGATTCAACAAAAGCCAGGGCAATATAACACCATCAAAACCAAGCTTTCCTACTAGAGCACTGTCTGGATATCCTAACACACCTGAAGTTCAAAATAATCACCTTAAATAACATCTTATGAAGATGATAGAGACATTTAAAGATAAAATAAACAAATTCTTTAAAAAAAAAGAAATAAAATACAGTCCAACAGATTGAGGCCTTTAAAGACTAGATGAATAAGTAAATATAAAGACATGAAAGAAAATATAAACAAAAAGGTGTAGGAAATGAATGAAACTTTTCAAGACCTAAAAATAGAAGCAATAAAGAAATCACAATCTGAGGCAACCCTGGAGATGGCAAACCTAGGAAAGTGAACAGGAGCTACAGAAACTAGCATCACCAACAGAATACAAGAGATAAAAGAGAAAATCTCAAGTGTAGAAGATACCATTGGTCAAAGAAAGTGCCAAATCTAAAACATTTCTACCACACAACATCCAAGAAATTTGAGACACTATGAAAAGAACAAACTGAAGAACAATAGGAATAGAAGAAAGATTCCTAGATAAAGGCTCAGAAAATATATTCAAACAAATCACAGCAGAAAAAAAATTCTAATCTAAAGAAAGAGACTGCTAAAAACATACAACGAGATTACAGAAACCAAATATATTAGAGCAGAAAGAAAAATCCTCCTACCACATAATAATCAAAATATTAAAAGTACAGAACAGAAAAACAATATCAAAAGATTCAGGGGGAAAAAAGGCCAAGTAACATACAAAGGTAGACCTATTAGGATTACAGCTGAATTGTCAACAGTGACTCTAAAAGCTAGAAGGGCCTAGACCGTTGTCTTACAGACACTAAGAGACCACAGATGTCAGCCTAAACTAATATACACAGCAAAACATTCAATTAACATAGATGGAGAAAACAAGGTATTCTATGACAATACCAAATTTTATAATATATTTCATCTAATGCAGACCTACAGAAGATACTACAAAGAAAACTCTAATACACTATTCGTCTTATTTAGGGTTTTACTGCTGTGAACAGAGACACCATGACCAAGACAAGTCTTATAAAGAGCAACATTTAATGGGGACTGGTTTACAGGTTTAGAGGTTCAGTCCATTATCATCAAGGCAGGAAGCATGGCAGCATCTAGACAGGCATGGTGCAGGAAGAGTTGAGAGTTCTAAATCTTTGCCTGAAGGCTGATAGCATAATACTGATTTCCAGGCAGCTAGGACTAATTTGTTAAAGCCCACAATCACCGTGACACACATACTCCAACAAGGCCATAACTCATAATAGTGTCATTCCCTGGCTCAAGCATATACAAACCATCACTATTCAAATACAGAAAATCAAAAATGAAATTCCAGATATAGCAAACACTGAGAAAATCCCCCCCCAAAAGGTTATGTTGTCAAACTTCAAAAGTGTGTACTTCATAAAATTGGAAAACGTAAATCAAATGGACAATTTTCTAGATAGATACCACTTACCAAAGTTAAATCAAGATCAGGAAAACATTCTAAACAGTCTTAAAACGCCATTAAAATCTCCCAATCAAAAAATGTCTAGGATCCAATTATTTTGGTGAAGAATTGTACCAGATATTCAAAGAGTAGCTAATAAGAATATTCAAACTATTCAATAAAATAAAAACAGAAGGAATCTTGCAAAAGTCATTCTATGAGACCACCATCACTCTGGTACTTAAACCACACAGACTCAACAAATCAAGATAACTTCAGAACAATTTCATTTATCATCATCCAAGCAAAGTAAAATAATAATAATGAAATAAAAATAAACAATACAAATTTGAACCAAATCTAGGAATACATCAAAATTATCATTCAACACAATCAAGTATGCTACATCTCAGGAATGCAGGGATGGTTGAATATACAAAATCCATAAAAAATAATCTTCTGTATAAACAAATTATATGAAAAAAATAACATCTTCTCAATGGATGCTGAGAAAGTCTTCAACAAAATCCAACATTCCCCCTCATTTTAAAAGTCATAGAGAGAAGAGGGATTCATGGCACATACTAAACATAATAAAAACAATACACTACAAGCCAATAACCAACCTCGAATTAAATGAAGAGAAATGTAAGTAATACCTCTAAAATAAGGGACAAGACAAGGCTGTCCACTCTCTCTTTTTCTATTCATTATAGTATTTGAAGTTCTTGCAAGAGCTTCAACAAAAGTGAAATGTCTATCTAGAACTAGATAACAAAAGGAGATGAAAGGCATACAAAATGAAAAGGAAGAAGTTAAGGTATCACTAGACACAGATTAGTTATGATACTATATATGAGTAATTCTTGTAAATTTACCAGAGAACTACAACTGATGAGTAACTTCAGTCAAGTGACTGGATATAAGATTACCTCAAAGAAACCAGTAGCCCATTTATACAAATGATAAATGGGTCAAATTGGGGAAACAACACCAAACAAAATAGCCACAAATAATATAAAGTATCTTGGCGTAACTGTAAAGAAGCAAGTAAAAGATCTATATGACAATAAGTTTAAGACCTTAAGAAAAGAAATTGAAGAAGATATCAGAAGATTGAAAGATCTCTCATGTTCATGGATAGATAGGATTAACATAGTGAAAACAGCAATCTTAGCAAAAACAATCTGTAGATTCAATGCAATCCCCATCAAAATTTCAACACAAGTTTGATAGACCTGGAAAGAGAAATTATCAACTAAACATGGAAAGACAAAATACCAGGATAGCCAAAAGAATCCTGAACAACTAAAGACCTTCTGGAGAAATCACCATCCCTGACATCAAGCTGTACTATAGAGCAATAGTGATTAAAACCTGCATAATATGCATGCAGAAATAGACTTGTTAATCAATGGAATCGAGTTGATGACCTAAAAATAAACTGACACACCTATGGACACTTGATATTTGACAAGGAATTAAAAGCCATAGAAAAAAGAAAAAAGAAATAAGAAAATGATGCTGGTATAACTGATTTTTTGCATGTAGAAGAATGCAAATACATCCGTGTTATTCACCCTGAACAAAATACAAGTCCAAATGTGTCAAAGACCTAAATATTAAGTCATATACACTAAATCTCATAGAAGAGAAAGTGGGAAATACCCTTGAATTCATTTATAGACGAGACAAGTTCCTGAACAGAACACCAATGGCTCAGGCTCTAAGATAAACAATTGATAAATTGAATTTTATGAAACTGAAAAACTTCAGTAAGGCAAAGGACACTATCAATAGAACAAAACTTCAGCCTACATAATGAGAAAAGGTATTCACGAACCCTACATTTGACCAAGGGCTAATATCTAAAATTTATAAAGAACTCAGAAAGGTAGACTAACAAACAAATTAACTGATTTTTTTAAAATGAGGTACAGATCCAAACAGATTTATCAACAGAGGTATCTAGAATGACTTAGAAGGACTTAATGAAATGCTCAGTGTCCTTAGTCATCAGGGAAATGCAAATCAAAATAACTTTGAGATTTCCACCTTACAACAATCAAAATTGTTAAGATCAAAACCACAACTGACAAAATGATGCTGGTACAGATGTAAACCAAGGGGAATACTCCTTCACTGCTAGTAGGATTATAAACTTGTACAACCACTCTGGAAATCAATCTGGTGGATTCTTAGGAAATTGGAAATAGTTTTACATGAGAAAACTGCTATGTTGCTCCTGGGCATAAGCCCAAAAATGTTCTACTATAACACAAGGACACGTGTTCCACTGTATTAATAGCAGCTTTATTCACAATAGCCAGAAATATTATTCATAATAGGCCACACAGATATATCTTTTTAGAGAGTTCTATTCAGATATTAAAACAAGTAGCCTAACATAACTTCATTCTAAGAGGCTCCAATCAGCATCTGACTGAATCAGATACAAAGGCCTATAACCAAACATTGGATGGAGTATGAGGAATCCTATGGAAGAGTTAGGGGAAAGATTGAATCACCCCTACAAGATGAGAACTCTACAGAAAGACCAATAAAGTTAACTAACCTGGGCCCTTTGGGACTCTCAGAGAAAGAACCACCAACCACAGAGCATAAGCAGGCTGGAACCAGGCCACCCTACACATATATAGCAGATAAGCAACTCACTCTTCACATGGTTCTCCTCACAAACGTGGTAGATGGGGGCATGGCAGCTATCCCTGAAGCTGATGGGAGGAGATAAGGGGGAGGGATTCTGTAAAGTGGGGACCAGGTGGAGGGGAAGGCAATGAATGGGATATAACGTGAATAACTAAACAAATTAATGGAGAAAAAAAGGTTTCCCAACCTCAACAAAAATTCCCAGAGCCGAATGGTTTTGGTGCTGTACTCTATGAGATTCTCTAAGAAGAATCAGTGTATTGATTCCAAACTCCTCAAATTATTTAATAGAATATAAATAGAAAGTACATTGTCATATTCATATGTCAGGTCAGTTAACACAATACTTAAATGAGAGAGATACAAAACAATTTCCTTATGAACATAGATGTAAATATAATAAAATTGTTAAATTATAAAATAAAATATTTGCAAACTGAATCCAAGAACTCATTAAAAATGTCATATACTATGATGAAGTAGGCTTCACTCTACAGTTGCAGTTATTATTTAACTTACATGAATTAATAAATGTAATCCAATTCATAGTAAATGTCCTCTCATAGGCTTCCTTTATGGTGCCAAATCTCAACTTCTTTGTATAACCTTTCTTTCCTGGGCCAACAATTGCAACTGAGGTTGAACCTTCACCAATTACCTTCCCAAGACTCTCAATGCCAAGCCTCAGCTGCTTTCCATGACACTTTTATTACATAAAAACAAATATGACCTGGGTAATTTTTACACACTACCAAGACCAGCTGAAGCATTAGATACAACCTTGGCTATCTCTAGAACACAGCTTCTTTTTGCTCTCAGAAAACACTTCCCAGAAGATTTCACTTAAGTGATGCTGGTGTCTTCTTGATCATTGTTAATTTCTTAGCTCCAACTAACCAGCATCAATTTTCCCAGTAGTCCCTTCTATTCTTAACCCTAATCTAGAGCCACATGACCAAAAATGACAAGTCCTGTTGCTTGCTGGAGATGGAACATGGTTTCCTTGTTCTATTACATTATCACCAGCTTTTTGTTTTCCAACTCCTTCACTGTCTGAGCTTGGCTGACCTGGAACTTTTTGTGTGCTCTGACCTTGAACTCAGATACCAGCAGGGCTCTGTCTCCTGAATGCTGGAATTAAAGGCATATGTAACCATGCCCTGCCCTGACCTAAGTTTTTCTCTTCTTGGTATTTGCTCTGTCCCAGGCTGGCCATGATCTCAGTGATTTGCTTGCTTCTGTCTCTTGTGATTAAAGGTGTTTATTATGTTGCCTGGATCTAAGTTTTTCAGTTCAAGTATTCCTCAAGAACCACATCAAAGCTCCATGTTCTTCATTTGTAGAATATAGTTTATTCCAGATTAAAAGGCCAAATGAAAACAATAACCACTTCCCTTGTTCAACTAGAAAAGTATAAACAACAAGCTTAGCAGGGTAGGATCTTGCTTCAAGGTGACTACTTCCTTAATGTGTTTATCTCTTTGAACATAGGATTCAGCTCCATTCTATCCTTGATGACTCTTTATTCTTTGAATCATGCATTTTGTACTTTTCCTTTCTCAGCTTGCTCTTTTTTACAAAATGTTCTTCATAAGAGTGAACTTTAGTAACCACACAACAGAATTTATATCAGTCTATTTGTCGCAGTGCAGATGGCCACTTGGGGATGTAAAACTTGGGAAGCTTTAATGAGCTTATCCCATGCCTCCACCACCAGGGCAGGTACTGGGCTGTAGGGAAGCACTAAGATACTACTCTGGTAGTAGGAAAGCATAGTCAGAGATATGGGAAAGCTTGAACTGGTTCAGGGATCCCTGGGCCTGTGATGAGATGAGGTCAAGCCATAGGGTTTTCAGACTCTTGGAAATCCAGGCATCATTGGGATGTGCAGAAGAAGAAAGAATGGAGTTGGGAGCCTGGGATCTGGGGATAGCATCTGGCAAATGCCATGAGAAAGGGGAGCTCCAGCTTGTCCCAGAAGTGATTTTCCTTAGTTTGGAGGAGGTAGGCTTGGAGGAGGCTGTGGAAGGGAATGTAGAGAGGTCTTCTAAGGGAGAATTAAGCTGCGCCTCTGTAGTTGAATGCCTTCTCCGTGCTTCTCATGGAGTAAGAAGGAGTAAGGAGAGAAAGAGGAGAAGGAAGGGGAGAAGCTAAAAAGGAAGAAATGTAGGAGCCATGCATGACCACACACGTATCAAGAACAGTCCTGGGTAACAACTTATATTTCTGTTAGTTATTTGGGTAACACCTCTAATTGTGTGAGCATCTTATTAATTGAACATTATCAAACTTATAAAACCTTTGTGTAATCTAAGCATTAGAGTTTCATTTCTACCAGATACTATGTGGATGACAGGATGGTGTCATCTTCTCATGGAGACAGTCCACATTTCTAAACTCTTTATTGGATGTTCATGGTGGAAAATGGATGCATAAAACCATCTCATTTTTCAGGATGGGCCTTAGATTAAATACCTTTTTGCAGGGAGGAATGTCTGGGAAGGAAAGTTTATTGGCTAAACTCCTGAAGGCCTATAGAAACATCATTAGCCTGGAGAACTCAGTTTTGGGCCTATATAAGCATACATTTCTTTATGTGAGGAGAATGTCACATGTTCTGTTGCTGTAATATTTTAAAACTGTGGCATCCAATCTGGCTTGTTCTTAATTAACTGCCATATTTCTAACTAGACAAGGCCTGCAGCCACGAGTGGTGGCATGTTTTTATCACTGCTCAGCTCAGGCCACCAGCTCAGGTGGGCTAGAAGTACCAGCCCTGGTACCCAGGAGACATCAGCATGGGAAATGACTCTGCCAATCTTCCACGCTGTCTCCACAAGGCTGGACTGGGCCCACACCATCCTGTCATCCACATAGTATCTGGTAGAAATGAAACTCTAATGCTTAGATTACACAAAGGTTTTATAAGTTTGATAATGTTCAATTAATAAGATGCTCACACAATTAGAGGTGTTACCCAAATAACTAACAGAAATATAAGTTGTTACCCAGGACTGTTCTTGATACGTGTGTGGTCATGCATGGCTCCTACATTTCTTCCTTTTTAGCTTCTCCCCTTCCTTCTCCTCTTTCTCTCCTTACTCCTTCTCTTCCTCTCCTTACTCCTCCCACCTTAGCTCTTCTCATCTTGTGGGGAAAATATGCGGCTACATATCACCCTTACTGTTGAAATAAAAAAAAAAAAAATCTCTCAAAATACAATTTGAGCACAAGTATACAAATTTGTATCAGTAAGGTACAAGATAGATCTAATACCCAGTCCATCATTTTTGTTAACTAAGTAGAACCTCAGTCATCTCTCCTAACCAAAAGACGTATTTCTGAACCTGGCTTATGTCCTGGTTTTGGAATGAATGTCAGCTATAAACCATATTCTAAATTTTTTTTCTCTCAAAGTAAATAGCCTGGCTTGGCTATGAGACCATAAGTCTTCAACCCCATCAGAAATTCAGAATGACTGAATTAACTGAAGATATAGGAAACAAAAAGCATAGCTTCCTAAACTTAGCCAATTTATAGAGACCACTGATTATCTGGACAGTCCCTTACTTTAAACATTAGAGCATCTGGTCTTCAGCCTTCTGGCCCAGGACCATCTGACAAACCTAGTAATGCAGTATTTTTAAGGGCTGATCACTCTGTCTTGGCAGATACAATTAGTCAACTGTTCCTCAAGTGTGTCCTTTTTCTGGACAGTATATTGTCTATAGATGAAAAGAGGCAATTCTTGCCTAGTGGTTGTCTCACCACAACTGGAGTAACTACAAAGATGCTCAGTCTCTTCGTAGACTCAAAGATGGAGAAGCTGTCAGGAGCAGACAGATCTCTAATCAAATGACTTAAATAAAGAAATGTTTGTACTGTCAATTCTGTGGACTTCTGACATTTGAAAACCAATTATCTATGTAAAGCAATCTGGACTATTGTCCGTTAACTTTTCTCAACTATTTCTAATTAAAATCTAGAAAATACCCTAACAATTAACTCAGAGCCATGAATTTGTTATTATGCCCTTAACTCACAGACTAACCATCTCAGATCAGTTAAAAATAAAGTTAAAGAAGGACTGGATCTAAGCCCTGTACCCACCAATTTTGACTTAATAGAAGAAAATATACCGATGAAATCCTTGAATTGGCCATCAAAATAAATTTTGTATCATTTAGGAAATTATAACTTCAGCTTAGTAACAAATGTACAGATTACTACCAAATAGGTTATGAGTATGTAATCAATTCTAACTATTCCTCCCTGTTCCAATAAAACCATTAGTTTTCACTAGTAGGAGCCTAATATCAACCACCTCAGTCCCCAAGCCCAGGGAATAGGGGGCACTGACTCTTTATTCACTTCTTCAAGCTGAATATGGGGTAGAGATATTAGAACAGGGGCTTGGGAAGGGTGAATTGATAAGCCACTGACATCTTTGTCTTCACTGCATCCAGGTGAAATTCTGGAACATCAGATGTTTGAGCAGGTCTGCTCAGCATGCTTCACGAGTAGATACACCATGGCTTTGTATTCTGCAATATTCAATTCTCGAAACAAATTTTAGTATCAAGATAATTTTTTGTTTGAATTCTGGAATCTAGTCTTCTGGAGGCCTGCCTCTGTCATGTCTAATCTGAATAATTCTGGGAGGTGACAATACCTTAATCATCTCTTCTGAAAACACACAGACAAACTCTTTTCCCAAAAACAGAAATTCCTTGAGCCATAACCAGAAAAACCTTTATGTTAACCTCTCTCCCAGAGAAAAAATATAACTAAAAAAACTGAAAATTACACCCATCCTGAAAATAAAATCAATTTAATAACTAAAGAACTGTATTTCCCTATTCTTAGGTTTCTTTTTATTTTGCCAAGCAGGAAATGAACCCAGAATTCTCCTGGGGCCCACGTTAGACAGAATCTGAGTCTCCTGTGAGGCAATATAATTTTATATCATCTGAATACATCTGATTTACACTATCTTTCTGTTCAGCCCTCTACTTAGAACAGTTTATATTTATACCATTTATCTCTTTGGCTTCCTACTCCAGTACAACCTTTATTTATACACTGTACTCTCTAGAGTCAGTGTCAATTTCCCTATCTTAGTTCCAAACTGGGTGAAAAATCCTCATGTGATTTGGACAAATCTCTTTATAAATCTTTCCTAAAAGCAAATAATCCCTATATTGTAACTTTATACTTAAATCAGTAACTGCTCCACAGCAGAGGCTTATTTATTTAGTTCTCTTGGCTCAGAGGAGCTATTAATGTATACCTGTCTAGGCACAGAGTCTCAGACAAATTTTCTCTACCTATCTTTGCTCCAAACCACAGGTTAGATTCCCCATGTGAATTTGACAAAATTGTTACTAAATCTATTTTAAAAACAAATTAATCTCAATTTTAATTCACAGTTCAAATCTCTCTGACCTAGAAGTAAGCTACTTCATTCTTTTCTTAACAAAGAGCAACCTGTGTTTTCTCACAGCAGGGGACAAGCATTTTTTTTTTTTGTTCATGGTTCCAGCTCTAGGAGTCACATGACTTATTTCTGTGCTTACTCACTCACTTTCATATTAAAGAAAACACAACTTTTACTCTCAGGTGAAATAGACTAAAATTTCTAGTGAATTCATGCCAGACATTGATCGCTACTTTGTTGCTATATTTTAAAATGGCAGCACCCAATCTGGCTTGTTCTTAATCAGCTGCCATCTTCCGAACTAGACAAGGCCTGGGGCCAAGAGTAATGGCTGTTCTTACTACTGCTCAACTCAGGCCACAGGCTCAGGTGGGCCAGAAGTACCAGCCTTGGCACCCACAAGACACCAGCTTGGGAGATGGCTCTGCCAATCTTCCATGCTGTCTCCACAAGGCTGGGCTGGGCCCAGATGATCCTGTCATCCATGCAGTGTCTGGTGGAAATGAGACTCTAGTACTTAGATTATCCAAAGACTTTATAGGTTTGATAATGTTTAACTAACAAGATGCTCATACAATTAGAGGTGTTAACCCAATAACTAACCTACATATAAGTTGTTAACCAGGACTGCTCTCAATACATGTGTGGTTATCCATGACTTCTACTTCTCTCCTCCTTAGCTCCTCCCCTTCCTTCTTCTCATCCTCTTCTTACTCTTACTCTTCCTCTCCTTACTCCTCCCAACTTAGCTCCTCTCAATTTGCAGGGAAAATATGCTGCTTGCTGCTACAATGTTTCAGACTGGGAGTCTGGCAAGGAGCTAGAAGTCACCTAAGCCTCAGGTATGTGCCCACTGAGTCTCTGGGTCTCAACCTCTTCTACCTTACCAAACTTCCTGGCATGGTTTTACTGTCCAACAGCTGATTTGAAATTTCCTTTCCTAATGCAGTTACCCTAATTTTCTTCATTTTAACCCCATGCAAAATCTTCAGATAGGGACAAAAAGCCATATTCTTCCTCAAAATATCACAAAAAACCCTCTAGGCCATATCCTGAAATTGATATCCTTTGCAATCCCTTGAGCCAGATCCCCAGGGTTCAAATCATTCTCAGCACCAATTCTTCCATATTCCTATTAGGAGGCCTCATTAAGCCTCACTAAAAACATTCCACTGCTTTCCAAATCCAAAAATCCCAAAATCCACATTCATCCAAATAAAAACATGGTCAACCCTATCACATCATTACCCCAGTCCTTAGTACTAACTTCTGTCTTAGTTATAGTTTCATTACTATGAAGTGTCACCATGACCAACTCAACTCTTTTAACATTAAATTGGGGCTGGGTTACAGATTCAGAGGTTCACTTGATTATCATCATCTCAGGAGCATGGCAACATTCACCCAGGCATGACTCTGAAGGAGATGAGAGTTCCACATCTTATTCTGAAGGCAAACAAGTAAAGACTGTTTTTTAGGCAGCTAGGATTGTAATGAATATCCCACAGTAACACTCTTCTTCCTTCCAACAAGGCCGTAACTTTTAACAGTGCCAATCCTTGGGCCAAGCACATCCAAACCTACACACATACAATGTATGCAATTTCCTCAGAACTCACTTATTTGCAGGGCTTTTTTTTGGGGGGGGGTACATAAACATATGAATGTTTTTTACTTTACTTTACTTTACTTTATTGTACTTTATGGTATTTGAATAAACTCCAGGTAAGAACATGTTGGGTGAATTCAAATAATGCCTGTGATATACTACTGCATGGCTGCTGCAGACTCCTTAAATTTCATGTGTTATGTAACTATGATTTTCCTTTAGAATATACAGATTTGGGCAACTGGAGGAAATATTCAAAATTTAAGCTGTTTTGTGTATTAATAAATGTTAACTTAAGCTGATTTCCTATTGTTGACAGAACTTCTGCCTTATTTATGTAAATATTTGGAATAAATTAATAGTGAGTCACATTTATTAAATTAATAATGTTATTTTTAACTTAAAAATCTATATTTTTAAATGTATGCTCTTGTGTATAAAATGGTTATTTTAAAACAGATGTATTTGATCTCATTTTGTTATAATTATCATTTATTAAATTTAAAAATGTTTGTTTCTGGTGACATTTCTATGTATGTATATGTTGGGTTTTGACCTTAGTCATCCTTCCTACTGCTTTCATTTTTTTTTCATACCCACTTTTTGTTTCATTTTTAAATTATCTCTATTCTATATACTAGTCATCCTTTCTCTGTTTATTTGTTTCTGCATAAGATAAAATATGTGATATTTGTCCTTCTGAATCTTGCTTACTTTGCTTGACATGACTTCCAGTTCCATTCATTTTCCTTCATGTTATATTATTTTGTTGATCTAAATGGCAGAATAGCACTCCATCATGCATACATATAATTTCTTCATCATTTTGTTGAAAAGCATCTTGGCTGGTTACTTATTTAGACTGGTACTACTATTTTTACAATAAACAGAGCATCAATATGTTGAATTTAGTTCCTTAGCTTATATGACTGCTTAGCAGTGGTGTAGCTGGATCATAGGGAATTTTAGTCTTTATTCATAGAGGTCACTATATATTCTCTTCACTGTCTTATGACAATGATCAATTTTTAAATCTTAGACATATGATGCCAAAATCTATCTCTCTTGTTATGGATATGTATATTGAATAAAGTTTTGGATATATATATATAGGAATAAGTATTTATATATATTATATATAACATATATAAAATATAACATATAAGTATATATGCAATATATACAATATAATATATATAAGAATAAGAAATTATATATATTATATATAAGGTATAATATATATATAATTTCTTTTTATTTTTTATTTTTTATTTTATTTTATTTTTTATGTTTTTATTTTTTTTAATTTCTTTTTAATCAAGTATAGAGGTGAACTTTTTCTAGGGAAACAGCTGACCGATCATAGGTAAGGTGTTTGTATATATTCTAAAGAACTAAGCTCATTCCAAAGTGATTTATATTCTTATTAGTAATATTTACATTTATGAGGTCTAGTTTGTAGCAATTATTAATATAATACACCTTTATTTCAGACTGTTTCATGAGGTGGTTTTGATATAGTGATCTAACACTGTTTTTAAATTTCATTGTTCAGTTTGTATGTTGTTGAAGATAGTTCTAATGTTTAGAGACAACTTCATACATATGTTTTCAAAGAGTGTTTTCTAGTCCTTTGACATGTTTACTTTAGAATTACTTTTTTATGTATGTGAGTATACTATAGCTGCCTTTAGACACACAAGAAGAGGGAATCAGATTCCATTGCAGATGTTTATGAGGCACCATTTGGTTACTGGGAATTGAACTCAGAACCTCTGGAAGAGCAGTCAGTTCTCTTAACCACTGAACCATCTCTCGAGCCCTTTAACAGTTGCTTTGAATTGAGGTACTTTTTACTTGTTGATTTGTTGAAATATTTTTGTATCTTGCTTAATTGTCTCATGACAGATATATGTGTTAAAATAATTTTTTCAAATATACATTTATATATTCATTATTTAATATTGTTTGACTTACCAAAATACTTGATTATCTTGCTTATTTTGTATTTTCTCTTCAATTTAATATGATATAATTAATTTATTTATCCAAATTTATAGGAATATTAGGTAATATAGCTGACAATAAGTCATATCTAAGATTCTAGAACAACCAGAGTGTTTTATCATACCTTTTGTAGTAAAACTTAATTTCACAACTCAAGATATGTCATTCATTTACAATAAAAGACTGATAAAATCCTGCCCTTCAGATCAAGAAGTGGTTGCTAAAGTCGGAATGTAGAATTGCATTCATGTAAGTTCTGAAAATTCCATACTCTGCTTAAGATGAAAGAGATTGTTATTCTCTTGTAAGTGTTGTTGCTAAAGCAGAAGCGTGATCCCCAAGGTCCTCTGGAACATTGTATTGTGGTTTTTTTTTTTCTTTCTTTTGCATATTGTTTCCATAGTGACATTTTTCCAGGATATCATGTAGCAAAGGGCAAAGCTATTGGACTACTTGATCTCAATATTTGGCATAAAAAACAAAATCTCAGACCCTGAGAAGGAAGCTTTTGTTAGAGAGAATTTTCTAAACTACAACCTATGATTCCATTTAAAATGTTTTTCTCTATAATATAAGGAATCGGGCACATAAGCTACAAATACATTTTCTTTTAATTTATTAATCATCTGAAGGTAAAAAAACAATTGCAAAGAAGTTGTATTAAAAACTTTTTATATAACCTCTGCTCAGTTTACAATCTATGTATGTAATTAAGTGTTAGACATGGAAGGTAAGTAGCATGTAATCCATGAGTCCATGGGTTTACTTAAGCTATTAGAAATAAATATCAAATATTCAAAACTATTCTAAACTGAAGTTAACAATTCAAATCCAGTATAACTTCCTTATTATGCTGCTTATCATTTTAATTTTCTCCATATTATAGCCCCATATCTATTCATTCAAAGTATAGAGCTCTCCTATTATATACAACTGTATCTTGAAAATATTTGAAATTCATTCTAATACCATATTTTTACCATCAGGGCTGCTTTATGGGATGTGTAAACTATTAAAAATATTACAGAGTATCTCACAGGTGGATTGTAGTTATGAAGGCAGGAGCATGAACCCCAAGGCCCTCTTGAATCTTGTGGTTTATTTTCCCTCATGTATTCCTTCCATGATAGTATTTTCTCGGATGTCATGTAGTAAAGGGCAAATCTGTAAGATTACTTGATCTCACTCCTTTGTACAGAAAAGCAAATTAAGTGTTTTTTTTAATGAAATATTTTATATCAAGTGTTTACAATAGAAAATAGACTAATATATGACCTTAATATTTTAATAACTTCAATGAAGTATAGTTTATATATCATAAAATTAATTGATTGAAAGTATAATTTTATAATTTTAACATTTAGACACCATACATATTGTAATCTAGTGTAGAAATATTTTTATCACCCCACAAGTAAAATTTACTGTAATTTCAACTTTTCTCTACTCTCTTGAGTGTGATAATCATAATATCATCCTTTTTTTAAAAAATATGATTTTTTAAAATTTATTTTTGTTTACTCACTTTACCTCTTCCTTGCTGCTGCCCTCCCAGTAACCTTCTTCCACATTCCATACTCCCCAAAGCCTCATTTCCTTCTCCTCTGAGAGGGTGAGGCACCCTCTAGGGTACACCCCCCCCAACCCTGACACATCAAGTCTCTGCAGGGATTTCTTCTCACACTGAAGCCAGACAAGGCAGACTAACTTAAAGAACATATACCACATATAGGCAACAGCTTTTGCAATAGCTTCCCTGGCCCTCAACTCCAGTTGTTCAGGATCCACATGAAGACAAAGATTCAATCTGCTACTTATGAGCAGGGAGACCTAGGTCCAGCCAGTGTGTTATTTGGATTGGTGTTTGGGACTCTGCGAGCCCCAAAAGTCCAGGTTAGTTGTTTCTGTTGGTCTTAATGTGGAGTTCCTATCCCCTTCTGGGCCCACAATCCTTCCCCCTACGTTTCTATATGAGTCCCCAAGCTAGATAAACAATTTGGCTGTGGTTGTCTGCATCTGTTTCAGCCAGGTACTGGGTGGAACCTCTAAGAGGGCAGGCATGCTAGACTGCTGCCCACAAGCATAACAGATTATCATTAACAGTGAAAGGATCAGTGCTTGCCCTTGGGATGGATCTCAAGTTGGGCCAGTTATTGGTTAGACTTTTTCTCAGTCTCAGCTCCATCCTCTGTCCTTGCATTTCTTGTAGACAGGACAAATTTGGGGTGAAAGGTTTTGTGGGTGAGTTAGTGTCCCTATCATTTTACTGGAGTTCCTGACTGACTACAGGAAGTAGCCTCTTCAGGTTTCATACCCACAATGCTGTAAGTCAAAACTAAGGTCACCTCCATTGATTCATGGGACCCTCCCCTATTCCAGGACTCTTGTTAGATATTGGTGATGGCCCCTGGTTTCCCAATCCCCATCTGTGGTAGATTTCCATTTATTCTCTTGGATACCTGGCCATCTCTCTTGTTCCTTTCTACACTTGATTGTGACACCTGCATTCCCCTCCCCATCGTCTGTCCCAAGCAGTTTCCTCCCTCTATCTGTCTTTTGTGACTATTTCATTACTCCTTCCAACTGAGTTTCAAGCAGTCTTGCTTGTGCCTTTTTTGTTTGTTTGTTTACCCTCTTTGGTTCTGTAGATTTTAGTATGGGTATCCACTAATTTATTGTTTATATCCATTTATAAGTCAGTACATATCATCTGTATCTTTGGGGAACTGGGTTATCTCACTAAGGATGATATTCTCAAGCTCCATTCATTTTCCAGCAAAACTCATAATGTCTTTGTTTTTTTATAACTGACTATTATTCCATTGTGAAGATGTACCATGTTTTATTTATCCATCATGCAGCTGAGGGAAATTTAGGTTGTTTCCAGTTTCTGGCTATTACAAATAAAGCTCCTATGGACAAAGTTCAGCGAGTATCTTTGTGGGATGGTGGAACATCTTTCAGGTATATACTCATAGCTTGGTATTGAGATAGAACTATTCCCAGTTTTCTAAGAAATCACCAAGTTGATTTACAAAATGTTTCTACAAGTTTGTATTCCTACCAGTAATGGAAGAGTGTTCCCCTTAATCTACATCTTTTCCAGGATCACTTGATTTTTTTTTTAAACTTAGCCATTCTGTCCAGTGTAGGATGGAATATCAAAATTGTTTTGATTTGCATTTTCCTGATGACTTTAAACATTTCTTTCAGTTCTTCTTGTCTATTTGATATCCTTTTGTTGGGAATTCTCTGTTTAGTACTATATCCCATTTTTAATAGGGTTATTTTGGTTGTTGTTGTCTAACTTCTTGAGTTCTTTTTACATTTTGTGTGAGTTTATTTCTGGATCTTCTTTCCAATTCCATTGATCAACAACATGTCCATTTATGTACCAATACCATCCAGTTGTTGCTTTTTAGTACAACTTGATGTCAGGAATGGTATTTCATTCCAAAGTTCTTTTAAGCCCTCTGTCAGATGTAGGGTTGATGAACATCCTTTTCCAATCTGCAGGGTGCCATTTTGTCCTATTGTCAGTGCCTTGTGCCTTACAAAAGCCTTTAAGTTTCATGGCTGAGGTCCCATTTATCAAATATTGCATTTAGAACCTGAGCCATAGGTGTTCAATTCAGAAAATTGTCTCCTGTACAAATTTGTTCAAGACTACTTCTTCCTTTCTCTTCTATGAGATTTAGTGTAGATGATTTTATGTGGAGGTCCTTAACCCACTTGTACTTTAATTTTGTGCATGGTGATGAATATGACTCTATTTGCATTTTTCTACATGTAGACATCTAGTTAGACCAGCACCATTTGTTGAAGATGCTTTTTGTTTCCATTCTACAGTTTTAGCTTGTCAAAATACAAGTGTCCATAGATGTGTGAGTTTATTTCTGGATCTTCTTTCCAATTCCATTGATCAACAACATGTCCATTTATGTACCAATACCATCCAGTTGTTGCTTTTTAGTACAGCTTGATGTCAGGAATGGTATTTCATTCCAAAGTTCGTTTATTGTACAGGATTGGTTTGGCTATATTGTTTTTGTTTATGTGTTTGATTGTTTTTACATATAAAGTTGTAAGTTGCTCTTTAAAGTTCTATAAAAATTTGTGTTATTATTTTGATGGGGATTTTATTGAATTTGTAGATTAATTTTGTTAATATGGCCATGATATCTTTTTCAATTTCTTTCTTCAAAGACCAGAAGTTCTTTTTATACAAATCTTTCTCTTGCTAGGTTGGAGATATAATAGGATATTTTATATTATTTGTTGATATTATGAAAGGGATTGTTTTCTTAATTTTTTTCTAGGTCCATTTATCATGTGTATAATGCAGGGCTACTAGTTTTATTGAGTTAATTTTATATGCAGCTACTTTGCTTAAGGTGTTTATCAGCTGTAGTTGTACCTGGTAGAATTTTGGGGTTTCTTATGTACACTATCATACCATCTCCAAATAGCAATACTTTCATTTCTTTCTTTCTAATTTGTATCCCCTTGATTTCTTTTAGTATTCTTATTGCTTTTGCTAGAACTTAAAGTATATTGAATATATAAGGAGAGAGTGGGCAGCCTTCTCTTGTCTCTGTTTTTAGTAAAATTGCTTTAAGTTTTTCTCCATTTAATTTGATATTGGCTTTTGGCTTGCTATATATTGCTTTGATTAGCTTTAGGTATGTCTCTTGTATCCCTGAACTCTCTAAGATTTTTAACTTGAAGGGGTATTGGATTTTGTCAAAGAGTTTTTCAGAAGTGAGGGATGAATAGAGGTCCAGATGGGATAGTAAACTGCTCAGGGAAGCTTGGCATACCCCAGAGGACTAAGGGAGGAGGAAAGATGGGTGGACGTAGGGAAACTTCTCCGTATGGTTCAACATCCACAAGTCTGATGAAGGTAGGTGGAGAGGTATTGGGAAAATCTATTATAATCTTTCAAACTGTAGAATAAATTCAACTGGATTCCAGGGACTATAAGTAAAATATATGCAAAAGACATTTGAGAGAGAATAGAATAGAAAAATGCTGATTCAGAGACAAAATAATTCTGATATATTATAAATGAAATTTATATTATAGTGGGTTCACATAATTCATAATTTCTAAAGGAATGCTTTTTTCTTTTTAACACAATCATTTTATTTACCTTTTTAATTATGAAAACATTCTTGATACAGATAAAAATATTTACGAAGAATATTTTTGAAGAAATGGAATGTTTGTATATATATTATTACATGACATTTATATTTCAAAATTGAGTAAAAGACTACATTCATTTAAAAAAGAAATAATTATCCTGCTGTAGCTCTTTTTCTTTAAACATTTTCTCTTTGTCTGGTATACTACTGAGCCATTTCAAAACGTAGAAACTCTTCAAATTGAATAATCCAATTATCCATATGCACTCTAAAACTGCACTTTGAACTAAGTGTTTATATGAATCAAATAAACATATGCTTCATTCAAACGTCAAAGAAATAAATGTGAATAGACTTTAAAATATCTTAGTCAGTGCACAATAAAAAAATAATCATATGAAAAGCAGGCTCAGTGAAAATACAGGCTTGTAAGCTTAAACATGCAGAGGCTTTTCTTATAAACACATTTCTGAAACTCATTTTTGCAGATAAAAGTCACTTTTAGCCAAGGAATTCAAATGCAAAAGCACACAACTAATGAGTCGCTTCATCTCTGCTACACTGAGAAGGCTTGCCAGCATGTGAGAACAATTCTTCTTTATTGCCTATGAGAAAGAAGCTTGTGTTAGAACAGTTTCTAAACCACACAGTTCACTGTTAGATCCAGAATGTTTTCCCCCATATATGTCCACAGTTGTTCTCAGATACAGAGTAAGACAAGACAAGGTGTTGTAATTAAGCCAGCTGTGGAAATCCAACCCAATGGCAACCAATTAGACAATATGTTGGAGATCTTGTGAATGAGCCAAAAACTATGTTTAAAGCTTTAACTGGTACCCATATCACTGAATTAAAGATGTACACACAATCATGCAAGTATGCATTTATATATGTCCATATATTTTTTTCCAAAAGTATGTGACCAACTAGGCAGAAAATATCTCTTCACAGTAATTTCTTTCTAAATCTATCAAAATTTAAGTAGTATACATTTTTTTCTGTAAATTTCAAGAAAATGAATAAGCTTATAACATTGTTTTCCAGGTCTGTCTATAAATGACTCAATTGAAACAACATATATTGTTATTAATTTTGAGTTTTATAGTTCAAATCAAAATTGTAACATGGATACTAATCATAGTGCACAAATTTTAAGCTGTTTCTTAATATTCTAGAAGATCATATAAAGTTAAATTATCTTATGTAAAATTCATTCTAACATAGAACAGGATAAATATAAGCTCTGGGTTACAACCATTCTTTGATTGCTAACATTACTTCAGGGAATAAAACACTACAGAGAAAAATGAGCATGTTCTTTATTTTTAATTCAAACACTTAAATATAAACCATAGAAAAAAATTCTTTCATTAAAATAATAGCTTTCTTCCTAGAGTATAATGAAAAAAGCAATGCATTTTTCTAAAATATTTCAGATAAAAAACCTTAAGGCACATACATTTGTCAATCTCTGCTTGTGAATATATGGATGTTCAAACTGGTATTCAAAAAAGCATAACCTCCTAAGTAATATCATGTAATTTTCTTATCATTTTGTCTCTGGATATATATGTGTTTGATTTTTCATTACACATACTTCGAACTGATGTGTTTTTTCAAATAATAGTTGTTGTTACATTGTTTGTAAACGTTTCTTAATAACTGATTAAGTTTTAGTAATTTTACTTTTTATCACCTTAATTTAAATTAAGTAAATGTTTGATAGTTTTTAATTGATTCATTTTTCTCAAATAGATTTTCCTATCATTTACATTCCCTTTATCTTTTTGTACCTTTATATGTAAACTTCAGTGTTTTGGTTTGTTTTGATACAAGGTATTATACTATAATATATGCTATATTTAAACTCAGTATTGCCTCTTCTGGTAAATGACCCAGGTTTGATTCCAAATACCTGTGTAGGGACTAATAACTATTCGTAATTCCAGCCTTAGCCTCCCAAGAATAAAAATTATGAATTTAATCCCACCACACTTAGGTCTGAAGCTGGATTTCTGATGAAAAATTAGTTACTTGAGAATGCTGTGTTCATGACTCTCTATTCATTTCTGATTTGAGATTCTTTGTGCCCTATTTTCAACAAATATGTATTCAATTCACAATTCAGAACTCTCTGAATATGCAGATACATATTTTGCATAAAGTTTAAATGGCTTTTAGAATATTTTCTTCAACTATTCCTGCTGCTTTTTCCTCAGCATCCGTTGCTTCCTGGATCCCATTAAGTACAAATGTATATGTATGGTAAAGTTGCACAGTTAAGTATTTTTATTCATTCAGTGATTCTATTTTTTAGATTGGGTAATCGAAAAGAACTAGCTTAGATTTCACAGATTCTTATTCTTTCTGATTACATTTTATTTTGAGTTACTTGAGTAGATTTTTTTTTATTTAGTTTTGAACTCAACTCAGTCTTACTATAAAGTTCTCTTGCAACCAGTTTCTTTGTTTTCAATCACATTCTATCTTTTGTAATACATTATCCTCATTCTGTTGTACATAAATAATCTCTGATTGACTGATTATAATTTCAGTACTGAAGAGAGATTGTAGAGTTGCAGGTCTAGAATTTAATTACATTATCTTGAACTAATCATTCTAACTCTCTGAAACAGCAATACCTAGTTTACCCGTGTGTGAAATAACATCTTGTGACTAATTGAAATCTATTAATTTAACAGACTACCATCTTCCACTAATCTAAAAGCTAAGAATGTTACCATCTTTCTGTACTTGTTTCCGATGTACCCAACATAGCACTTTATACTAGCCTTGACTTGACTTAAACTGTAAAATATTTATCTTCCTTTGATTACCATTCTATTCCCACCCCTTTAAGTGAGATTCAGGCATCTTCCCTTGTGCTCCCTTATTTTTTAGCCTCTTTGGGTCTGTATCCATTTATAAGTGAGTATGCACCATGCATATCCTTTTGGGACTGGGTTACCACACTCAGCATGATACTCGCAATTTCCATCTATTTGATGACAAAATTCATGATTTTTTTTAAATGTCTGAATAGCAATCCATTGTGTAGATGTCCCACATTTTCTTCAACCATTTTTGATTTGTGAGATATCTAGGTTCTTCAGAGTTTCTAGCTATTACAAATAAATCTGCTATGAACATAGTTGAACAAGTGTCCTTGTGTAATATTGGAACACCTTTTGGGAATATGCCCAGGAGTGGAAAAGCTGGATCTTGTGGTAGGACTAGCCCCAGTTTACTGAGAAACCATCAAATTGATTTCCAAAGTGTTGTATAAAGTCTGCACTCCTACCAGCAATGAAGAAGTGTTCTTCTTGCTCGACATCTTCTCCTGTATATGCTATCTCTTGAGATTGTGGTCTTAGCAACTCTGATACTTGTAAAATGGAACCTCAGAGTTGTTTTGATTTATATGTCCCTGATGACTAAGGATTTTGAATGTTTTGTTAAGTGCTTCTCAGCCATTTGATATCCCTCTGTTGAGAATTATCTGTTTAGCTCTGTATCTCATTTTTAATTGGGTTATTTGGGTTGCTGCTGTGGGAGGAAATTGGGATGAAGGGGCAATGAGGAGGCAATTGGGGTGTCCAGGATCAGCTGTAGACAGGAAGGACAGGAAAGATGGCTAGATGGCCATGAAAATGAACAGAAATGTGCAACTGAAGAGAGTGAGGAGTTGGATTCACCTCTAAGATGAGATGGTGACCTGGGATAAGAGAGGCAGCCACAAATCAATGGGGGGGGGGAACCTTTGCTCTGACTCATAATATTGGGAATATGGAAAGTGAAGAGGCCACTGAAGACTCCCAAATTCGGGAGACCCTTACTCAAGTCTTGGGAAGTCGCGAACACCCACAGACTCCAAGACACCGTACCTGGATGCAATTAGCAGAGGTTTATTAGTGAAGAGAGCTGGCAGCCAGCATTCAAACTGCACACTCATACACGAGTACAGTTTGACCCCCCCCCCCGTGGTGGGCTAAGTAACTTTTTATAGTAGGAGGTAGGGAAAGGAAGGAATTTTTGCTCAGTTACACATGATTGGTTGTTTTATAAATTTTGAACTCAGCAAGCTGGAACACGGGAAAAGGCCTCAAGGGGGGGGGGGAGGGGTAACCAAGATCAGTGGAAAGTTAGTTAGTTCTTGGAACCACCCAGATGACTTGCATCTTTCTTTGTCAGGAATGTGTCTTCCTGCTTTGGGCCTTCCCCACCCACAGGTGGGTTCTTTTCCCTAAGGCTTGAGGAATGTTAATACTCTTCCCGGGATGTATCCCAGGGCAGTGAAGGCCCGAAATCCTACATTTAGTTCTGCCTTCCTGGAACTAGTGAGCCTGTATATATTTTATAAAATGGTCTTTATAATTTTTCACTCTACAGCCACCTCCTGTAGCCAGGCAGGAACACCAATGAAGCAATAGAAACAATGAAGCAATAGAAACAACAATCCACCTACCAAACTTTTAATCTAAAATTTATCATGTTTACAAGAAATGTAGGCATGGGGGAGGAAGCAAAGACTAGGGGAATGCCCAAACCATAACTGGCCCAACTTGAAACCCATCCTGTGGGGAAACACTAATCTCTGACACTATTAATGATATTCTGTTATGTTTGCATCTTCTATGTTTTGAATTTCTAGCAGTTTAAGGGATTTCCTATGGATTCTCCATACCAACATACTAATAGCAACCATACAGTTAATATGTTTAAGAGTCATTTAACTTAAGGGAAAACAACACAAAATAGTCAAACTACAACAACTACAGTAAAGCATTAATGACTTATGTCATTTATGTGACTGAAATGTTGAGAGTCATTGCTTAATAAAAGTTATTAATTATTAACTTAATGAGTAGATGTTTCATGGTTTCTTGCTAATCATATACCTTTTGTTATAATCAGTATATCATGTGAAATAGTCTAGTCTTTTTACTATTTAATGAGCAAAATTCTCCTAACCTTTCATTTTTAATTACAATTTTGATTGATGGTCTGATATCTGGTACTTTGTGATAGGGGAGGATCGTATGGAAATTTCTCTGTATTATGTTCTTGGTGAGGCCATTTTTAGTCTTGACTTGAATTTGAGTCTTTGATGACAAGCCTTGTGGAAAATAACCCAATGTATCCTAGAATCTGAGGTCAGATACTCCAGCTAATTTATACTAGTTTCTGCTGGTGCAGGAACTGCTCATCTTAGCACTGTTAAGCAGCTTGGTTGTGAAGTATCCACCCCAGCTGCCAAGCAAGATGCCAGAATATAGTTTTTGGGAAAACAAAACAAAAGAAAACAAATCTTCTTCTGGTGTTTGACATGTAGGGGCCTTAGGACCCCCAAGAGTAGGAAAGACTGTGCCTGCTGAAAAGGATTTCTAGGGAGGTTCCAGGGCCCCAGAAAAAACATCCCTTTTTATTGCTGCCAGAGGCAATCTTACACCACCACCCACAAAATCAAATCAAAAGTTGCCTGAACTGGACACCTTTCAAAGTAAGTTTTGTCTGTAGATGGCACCATCTGATGAGGAAACAAGAGGGGAAGTCGAATGTGACTGTAGTTCCTGCGTCTGGGATCTGTGTAAAACATCACCAGAGGACCTGGGTCTGTTCAATGAATGATTGTTTGATGGTCACCCATGATTTTTTTTTGTGGTTTTTACACTTTGTGTCTGCATTGTGTCTCTGTCTCTTTAAGTCACTCTGTCACTTGCTCTTAGGATGGCTGGGAATGTGAGAAGCACAAGGACCCCTCTGAGGAATATGCTAAAACATTTTCAGAAGGGCTTCTCAAGTGGGGATATTGGTATTCCATTCTCCACAGGAAGAATTTTCAATATTTGTGAACATGAGTGCTTCTCTACAGAAATTGTGTAGCCTCTTGAAGGATCTTTAGATTACCACATAGTCATCTTTCTAATCAGGTCTTTTATGATAACAATTGGTTAACCCTTGTTATTCATCTATCCCCTTGATTAAAAATCTGTTCTCTTCTCCTAGGATCCAGGATCCTATTGGTCATGTTAGAATGTTCTAAGAAGCCAGAGGTGTCAAAGATGGTCCCTGTTTTGTCTAAACATTCTGTACTGTTATGTTCTGAGTGGTCCAATAGGAATCGTGAGGAGGCAGGAGGAAATGTTACTCCCCAGAGGGGAGAGCAAGAGGCAAATTTTACTACGTTTGTCTCTTTTCGCCCCAGTCCCTGAAGAATGTGTCTGCCTATGGGGATGCCAGACAAGTTTTGTCTGAGGCTGTAGGACCATTTTCCATTCTTCCCTTGATGGAATCTCTTGAGGAACCCTTTATAGACAAGATAAAGGAGTGGGAGTATATGCCCCTGTCTTCACCAGTAATTAGTATATCTTGAAGACTCAAAACTCCATTTTGTGAGAAGCCATGGATCCTTATCAGCTTGTTGAAAACAAGTGAAAACTGATATTTATACACAGCATCAAGCTTGGGGTGATTGCCAAGAGCTCCTGACAATCCTTGTTTACTGCCAAGTAGCAAGAAATTGGCTCTGGGGCCAGGTAGCAGGACACTGGTTGCTGACATAGAAGCCCAGATAGAGTAGACACTGCTTTTCTACATGCAACCCAGTTGGGATCCTAATACCAATGAAAGTAAGAGGTCACTGAACACCTTTCACAAAACATTATTGAGAGGATTAAAGGTGGCAGCTAAAAAACCTAACAAGTTGTTCAAGGTAAATGTTATCACTCAAGGACTTAATAAATGGTATGCTGGATTTCTGGAAAGGCTCTGTGAGGCAAATTAGGTATTTATACCCATATATTCAGGTGCCTTTGAAAATCAGCAAGCCAAAATACTGTCTTTGTTATATAGTTGGCCCCAGATATAAGAAGAAAACTCCAGAAACTAGAATTTAAAGGATGAATAGGTCTCAAATTCAGAAATTATCCAGAAAGATTACAATAGCTGAAATTCATCCAAAGACAGACAGGGAAAAAAAAAAAAAAAAACCAAAACCAAACCAAACCAAAACAAAACAAAAAAACCAAAACCAAACAAACAACAAAAAAACAAAAACTTCCTTGTATAGTCTTTACTGCCCTTAGGGAAATAGATAGGAGAGGAAATAGGGGAAAATAGGGGAAATAGACAGTAAAAAAGGAAATAGAAATAATATCTGAAAAAAGACCAGTATGTCTGTTTTAAGAAGTGTCAGTGAAAGAATGTTTGTCCTGGCAGAAAAGAAATGTGCTACCCCATCCTCCTACTAGCTACAAATTGGTGGGGCCAAGCTCTTCGACTTAGCCCCCTGGGAGTACAGGATGACAACAAGAGAAGAGTAATGGGAAATCCACTAACTTTATAAAAGACACTGAAGCAGCTTATTCTGTCTTGAGAGAAGCTCTTAGACACCAGAAAGACAACAGTCCAGGAAGCATCAACCCAATCATCTACTTCTTATGGACAACTTTCTGGAATAACACAACACATTTGTTTATGCTAATACCAAAGTGCTCAAACCCCAAGCCTCAGATCTTCCATCTATTATGGGAACCTGACTATTCTAGCTCTGAATTCAGCCCAAACTCCTACCAATATTCTGGTTAACTGTCCTCTATCTGAGGTGTATCACTAAGAGGAAGACTTAACCAATCGAAGTAAGAGCAACCCTCAGGCTATGACCAGGAAATAAGAGCAAGATATACTGATGTTTACATTGAAAGGATTTCAGAAGCTGTATCAGCACATCAGCCAAATTATCATAATTAAATTCTACAATACTGGAATGCATCAAACAATACTCCATGATCTGTGAGGCCAATCAGGAGACCGTAAAACACATCAACCCACTGAAAGAGGGAGGAATTCTTGTTCACTGACACTTATCATAGAACATTCTCTTGTTCTCTGTCCTGAAGCCCAACACTTAAGACATCCAACCAGTACAGGATATAAAGAAAATCTACAAACAGGTTGGAAATCACCTACACCATTATACTGAACCCTTACATCCCTCTAAGCTTGTTGCCTCTGACCCAGATAAGGAAGATCTATATCATTCTGGAACTAAAAGATGCTTCCTTCTGCCTACTTCTGATGCTAGTCACTCAAACCATATTAATCCAGAGGGTGGATATACAGGTCAAATAAGATGGACTAAAAAATGTTACCAACATTGTTCTATGAAGCCCTGAGTGCAAATCTATTGGAAGTGAGATAAAAATATTCACAAAGCATCTGGTTTCAGATTGTGGATGATTGCCTCATAATTTCAACCCCAGAAGAGAAGTATAAAGAGGCCACAGAAAGCTTTTTAGAAGCCTTCAAGCCCAGAGTCTCAGGCAAAAGGCTCAGCGGATTCCCTCATCTCACATACCTAGGCTACAACCTAGAAAAAGAAAGTGAATACTTTTCCATGATATTCCGGCCATCTATAAATCCTCTCTCAGTCCCAAATCAAAAAGACAGATATGATAGTTCCTGGGACCTAGTTTTATGGAGGCATTTTCTTAATTCATGTATCTTCTTCTCAAATTACTTTAGCTTGTTTCAAGTTGATATAAAGTTATTCAGCAAGGGAACCATGATACAGATTAACTGTAAAAGGACAGGAGCAGTTCTTGTGCTCTAAAGAGACATGACACAATGTATGGACTTTCAGCCTACAGTTTCATTGTAATCCCTTTCTTTTCCACAAAGTCTCATGTATGCCTGTTCTGTTCGAGATAGATACTTGAGTCCTAAAATTCTCTTATTTCATCATGCTTACCTTTGAATAAACCTATCCCTCAATCTTCTGTCCTCATAATGATGGGAAGAAGGATGAATTATGCCAATCTTAATATCTGGTATCACTGTCCCACTGTTTCTTACTGACTACAAACTCAAAATATATTTACAAATCTGTTCATCATAATGATGACTGATTATTTTTCTTTATTTTAAAAAGTTGGTAACTACTATCACTGCTATCTTAAATTTCCAGAGAAACATATAAATCACCATTTTCTGTATCCACCTTTTCTATATCCACTCTTTAAGAACAACACTCTACAAGTTTATGCTTTCATTTAAGACACATAATATCTGTGCTCCTGAGCTTTAGATATCAGCTCATTTACATCTCTTTTCTTATATTATTAAAGAGTCTGCCTTACAGAATAAGATGAAGCTTTACTCTATTATGCATCCTGTGTTTTTCTTTCTGTCTCATGTTTTTATTCTCCTTCTGTATACTTTCAGCTTACCTTAAGTCAGTTCTTTGGTGTTTTAATTTAAATACCAAGTCCCTTGAGGAGACTTACTCTTAGCCCAGGAAATTGCCCCAAATAAGTGCACAATCAAAAGTGTTAGAATAAATGAAAAAAATGAATGTTTTAATCGCCTATATGAAAAGTCTTGGCACATATCACAGAAAGTAATAGAGTATTGTGAAGTATGAAGTAAAACTATTGTCTACTTCTCACCTTTTATGTAGGGTGCTTCTTGAAAGTATTTGTGACAGTTCTACATAAAAAAATCATATTCACACCGGAAGAACTAGAAGCAAACCCTGTTGGGCTCCAGTAACAAGCTCTCATCAATTGAGTACTGAAAAGCTTATTGCCTTATAAGTCTGACTCTACTGAGTTCCTGTGGTTAGGGGATACTGTAAAGAAAAGGTGTTGATTTGCTAACACTTGTATAGTCCGGTTCTGTGCTAACCCATTAAGCAAATGAAAAGCACCCTGAGGTTATAGAGAACCCCTGCTTACTGCATTTTCCACTAAATCACTGTCTTTTCTCACCTTTGTGGCTAGTTTGCTTACTTAGCAGCATGAATGGTCACTTGTTATTCATGAACCAAAGTGCAAATGGCTGAATACTGCTCTCTGTGAATTCTCATTAATGCACAGTTCTTTTGTGTCTGCTACCCTTTAATTCATTCTGCAACTCTCAAAGCTCACAAAAAGCAGAGTAGAACAGTATTCTGAAATATACTTCAGATTGGCCAAATATGATTTTTGTCATTCATTCACAATGCCAAAATGTACAAAGGTGGGAAATTAAGAGATTTTCCTAAATAAACCATTTTGCTTTAACTCTATACAGGTGTGTGAAGTACAAGATTTGCATGGTAAAACATGCACTTTGCGAACTTACTTTGAATTTCTAAGCACTTCTATTTCCATAACTGTCTTGGAGCTGCAGGTGCACAGGATATTTACACCAAAGACAGAAATAATGTATGAATTATTCCCTCTTCTAGCTACTTCCCCTCTTTACTTCCCAGCCCGAGAGTTTGATAGTAAATAGGACTATGTTCAAGAAAGAGGGAGAAGAAAGAAACTTTACAATTTGTGCCAAATGACTTTAATCCATCTAAGAAAAGCATAAATTAATCCTCTTTCTCTGTACCCGCTCTGAGTATGAAGCTAGACACAGTGTTTGTGCCTTGGCTCTTTTGGAGACCTCATTCTTTACTGAATTGAATGAATTTCACTGATTTCAGTCACTAATTGGTTCAATTCATTAACAACATATTTGGGGTTTTCTTTTGCTTTTAATGTAGACTTAATGAAATACCTCTGTTTATGTGTTACTTTCTCACAAAAAGATATTTCATTAGAAACAGATGAATAAGACATAGCCTTATTTCAAAAAGCCCCTGATGTCTTAATAACAGAAATTGCTGTGCTTACTGACACAGAGATAAATAGCTCCTTCTGCCCCTTGTTTCTCTTATAATATACTTACATTTTGAAATATAAATATTGCCCACCAATAACTTGGAAACAATGTGATCAATTTTAAATAAGAGAATATTTAAGTATCCTGACTGAGGAAGTGTTTTGTAGATTTCTTTATGAGAAAATGGAAGGAAGTGAAGAAGATTCTTGTAATAAAATAAAATGTTTGGATGAATATATAATATTATGGTGGGAACTGAACTTCTTAGGAAACTCCCTCCCCATCTACATACAAATATTCAGATACAATTACATTATAGATGTTAAAGGGTTGACAGAATGATTGAAGCTTCAAAATTTTGAAGAGCTGGAATGTAGCAGATCTTGGATTAAATTATTAAATTTTGGGCTGCTTCTGGTTGTCCATTTTTTGTCTAACCTAAGCCTTTTGGAATTTTGTTACCTAGATAGCTGCATTCCCACTAGCTCCAAGCCAAAAACTAAGAATGTGATAAGGTCACATGTAAACACCAGGAACAGTTTTACCTGCTCTGTTATATCACCTAAGTTTCCTCCTAGTATATTTTAAAAAATGCCTTGATTTATATGTTTTCTGGGCTCTGAAACCATCAAAGTTCTGGTAATTATTTCCATGTTTGACTGTGTTCTTCAGGCATGATGAATTAGTTTTCGCTGGGCTACTGTCATTTACCTGTGACACAAGAATATACTTAAGACTGCATTTGTGTCAATCAGGAATTATCAACTAAATAAACAGATAAATATATGAGTGACTTCTATATTTTTAAACTCTAAATGTCCTATGATGTTATTGCCATAATATCCAATTTAGAGTTTATAACATAGAAGTTAACTCCAATTCTATCTACCACCTAGAAGCAGTTTTATGAAGTTTTTATAGCAATAGAACAAATAAAGCTATATAAATCAAGGCTTTTTTTTCAAATACATTGGTGAAGTGTTCACCTCTTACAATCAGTTGGGACTTCCAGTACAGGGAGGGTGACACCAACCCACAAACAAGATCTTTGACCCAAAATTTGTCCTGTCTACAATATGTTCAAGGATAAAATGTAGCAGAGATTGAAGGAATGTCCAATCAATGACTGGCCCAAATTTAGACCCATACCATGGGAAAGAGCCAACCCTTGATATTATTGATAAACTGCTGTGTTTGCAGACAGGGACCTAGCATAACTCTCTACTGAGAAGCTTTATCAGCTAATGGAAACAGATGCAGGGACCCATAGCCAAACATTAGGCAAAGCTTGTGCAGTCTTGAGGAAGAGTGGGAAAAAGGATTGTAGTAGCCAGAGAGGTCAAGGACACCGTAAGATGACCCACAAAGTAAGCTAACCTGGGCCCATAAGGGCTCATGGAGACTGTATCATAAACCAAAGAGTATGCATAAGCTGGACATAGACATCCTAAACGTAAGTAGACAACAAAATGCAGCTTGGACTTGCAGCAGGGACTGTCTCTGACTTTGAATCACTTTCCCCTACCTGGGCCACATTGTCTGACCTCAGTGGGAGAGGATGACCCTAGTCCTACTGTGGCTTGATATACCAAGATAAGTTGGTATCCATGTAAGTGGAATAGAGAGAGGAAGTTGTGAGAGTGGGACAGGAAGGAGAGAAGGGAGGGGGACTGCACTTGGATGTAAAGTAAATAAATAGATAATTTAATGACAAATATAATAAACTAGATCATTACAATTAAAACAATTCTTTGGTAAAAAAATTAAGTAGACATATTAAAGAAAAGCAAAAAATTTCATATATATATATATATGACCTAGATGCTATCTAATGGAATTCTTAGCCTTTTGGTCATTAGAAACTATGATTTTGTTAATACATTCTAGTAGTTTTATCTCCTACACTTATTATGCTAGGTCAGGAACAGGCAAGGGATGAGTATTTAGAGGACTAATCATTACCTAAAATTAATTTTAATTAGGGACTGGATCTTTAACATTCCAATATCTCCATAATCATTTAAATTCTAATCAGTTAGGCTTTGAAGACAGTTCAGTGGAGGATATACCTTGTTTCTACAATTTTGGAGTTGACAATAGCTATGACTAATTTAAAAACATTGAAATAGTACATTTATGTTATCTTCTAAGATCATAATACTGAGAAAGATATTTTGACTTTGGTGAGCTTTAAGAACCTTGGAAATACACAAAATCATAAAAGAGATTCAACAAGTTTGGGCTCATCAGAAGAACATGCCTGATATAATGAAAATATATTTAAAGCATATTTATTAGGTTGGTTACATGATCAGATCTGTGTAGTCCAACAATGACCACCTTATAATATAAACACTGAGAATTCTGTAATCTGCTGAGTACCCAAGAATAATTGTCTCAGCAGTCCCAGCCTGGTGCTGAGGAGCCAGATGATTACTGGAGACCTAATGATCTTTGGTCCACATGGACTGCCTGAAGAAGCCAGGTTCTGATATTAGCAAAGTAACCCATAAGTATTAGTAACAGGAATAAAAGTGGAAATGTACGTGCCTGCAAGAGTGAAAGCAAGAAAAGAAAGATAAAATTTCCTTCTTTTATTTGGGTGTCCACTAGAAGTTGCTCTTGATATTTAGGGTGAATTTTCCAACTTTAGATGACCTGACCAAGAAAATTCCTCACATCCTGACAATTTATTCCAGATCTAATAAAGTTAACAACCAAAGATAATAACCATCATAGTGGTTATTTCTTTTTGTGTGTTGCTGATGTGATGACATCAATCCAGTCTTTTACTATATTTACTTTGTGAAAAATCTTTTACAAATTTTTAAATTATTTTGGTTAGAACATGAAAAAATTGATTTCATCATGACATTTTCATACATGTACAACAGTATAATCTGCTCTTGTGGACTCTTGACTGTCCTTTAATATCCTCTTCCTGTTTTCCATGTATTTCTCTTTCTCCAAACGTATATTCTTTATGCTTTCAAGTCATACATATTTTGTGACCTGTTCTCTTCTCTCATTTCTCCCTTTTAAGACTTTCAATTAAGACACACTTAATTCATCTTAGTATTTTTCTGACATATATGTTTGATTCTAGACCACCGCAATAAAATAGTGCAATAAAGCAAGATAATTTTTAAAAATTTCACCTTGCATATAAAAGGTAAGTTTTAACATTGCCATTTTTTTACATTTTCACATTGCATGATACAGAAAAATATTATCTAAAAATATTCACATTTTAGTTGAGTTTTATTCATTAGAAAAAGTTAGTGACATGCAGAGCCTTTGGTAAAATTTACTCTTTTTACCTGGGGAGAGTCTTAGCTTTGTGCTTGTAGCTCAACTGCTCAGGTAGTTCCTTGTTGAATCGTTAGATTGCTGTAGGCTGTAGTAATTTCTAAAAACAAACCACTATAATTTTTTGTGTATGTTTTTTGTTTTGTCTTATTTTTTTATTTTTGTTTTCAAGTAAGATTTTTTTGTGGCATACAATATTTTCATATTTTTTTTCCTCTAAAATAATTGGGCTTTTTTTGAAAAATGGTCTCATCCCTTGCAAACCCAGGTGCTGATCATCTACATTTAAATACTATTCATAATCCTTTGTCATCATTTTAATCTCAGTCAGAGTATATTTGCCAGAAGTCAATTCCATTTTAGGAAACTATTTTATCTGTTCACCTATAACAAGCAGTACCATATTAATTAAAATATTTTTCATAAAATTGTACTCACAATTTTTCTTAATTTCATTGTGGTCTGTTGACATTTAAATCTAAATGTTTTGGTAATTATTAATCTTCTTTTAATAACCTTAGGGGTTGCTGATTGTTGTTTATACAAAGTTTTGTTTCCACTAATTTAAATTCTATTGTATTGATTGTAGATTATAATCAATATCAACATCTCATTAAGTTACCTAGAAAACCATGTTTTTAATGATCTTTCACTTATGCTCCAAACATGTATCTTCCTGAAATAGCATTTGATTAGCTGCACATTGAGAAAAACATGATTTAAAGGAGATTTGCAAAGTACTTTGTGGAAAACATTCTAAAAACATAATTTCATCTTAAGAAAAGTATGTGTGACATATGCTGATTTTCTAAGATGCCACAAAATAAATGTAGACATTTATGACCAATATTTACCAGTCTCTGATTGCAACAGATGAGAAACATAAAAACCTAGCTTAGACATATAAGAGGAAAAAAATAAATGAATGTGTCATGAACTTTTAAATGATTACTTTAATTTTCTTTTGAGAAACTGTTCACATAAAAAATTATTGGTAGTTATTTTTATACAGTTTTTAATATTGTAAATGCTTTATTCAAGTAAAACCTTATTATAACTTCAGGGAAGTATCATTTATGAATAGGGCATTGTATATTTCAAACATTTCACTAAATTTATCAGTCATATTAATGTTTAAGAAATACTGGCTGCAGGTTATACATAACATTTTAGGCATAATTTTCTTTCTCTCTTTGCAATATTTAAAGTGTCATTTAATGTTAAAAGGTGATGAAATCAGTGATTTTATGTTATAAAGATTAATTGGTTCACCTTTGTACTTCTTAAGGGTATGCCAGCTAAAACTGAGCAAAAGGTTTATGTTGCCATGACAGAAGATGAGAGTTATTGTCTTTTAAATTATTTCCTGTGAGATAGTTTAGGAATTTATAATACCTTTGATTTGTTCTTGATGTGTCACCTTAAAAAAAGAAAGAAGAGAATAATCTGTCATAACATATACATTTTAGATGTAACATGTTTTTATAATATTATTTTCAGAATCTCTAGATGAAAGATTACATTTCTGGGAAAAGAAATGTTTATGTGTATGTGCATTTGTATGTCTCTTCTCTTTACCAGGAACAGAAAGCAGACTAAATAAACAGAATATTTTATTCACTAAAGAAGGCACAAACTTAAATCAATATAACAAATCTTACCCTTTTCAATGAGATAGTCTTGATCATCACATCTTAGTCAGTGCTTTTCTCTCACCCTTCGTTTTTGTTTAGGAGAATTAATGGAGTGCGTGTGGTGGTACATATATTTAATACCAACAGGCAGAAGTGGGCAGATATCTGTGAGATCCAGGCCAGGCTAAACCGGTTCAGTGTGGCAAGATCCAGCTATGCATAGCAAAACTCAGTCAAAAACTAAAAAGAAGGGGGAGAGAGTGACACACAAAGAAATAATGCTCTTTTTAATATTTACAATTATGACATCTCTTTGAAAACTAATGAAAGTTTTCGTTATTCTAGGTTATATTTTATGTATCTAATAGAGATATTCCGTGCTAAATTTGTACTTTTCTTTGGGTTGCATTTTCTTTTTCTTTTTTTTTTTTTTTTTTGTCATTTTTATTGGTTATTTTATTTATTTGCATTTCAAATGTTATCCCCTTCCCAGTTGCCCCTTCACAAACCCCATAACCCCTCTCCACATGTCCTGCCTCTGTGAGGTGCTGCCCCACCATCTCATCCACTCCTGCCTCAGTGCTCTGGCATTCCCCTATCATGGGTCATGGAGCCTGCACAAGACCAAGAGGCTCCTCTCTCAGTGATGCCTGATAAGACAATTCTCTGCTACATATCCAGCTTGAGCCATGGGTCCCCCTATGTGTACTCTTTGGTTGGTGGTTTAATCCCTGGGAGCTTTGGGGGGGTCTGACTGGTTGATATTGTTGTTCTTCCTGTGGGGTTGCAAACCACTTTAGCTCCTACAGTCCTTGCCCTAACTTCTCTATTGGAGTCCTCATGCTCAGTCTCTGTACATCCACACTGGTATTGGTCAAGATTTGGCAGAGCCTCTCAGAGGACAACTATACCAGGCCATGGTCAGTAAGTGCTTCTTGGCACCAGCAACAGTCTCAGGGTTTGGTGTCTACAGATGGGATGGAACCCAAAATAGGGCAGTCTCTGGATGGCTTTTCCTCCAGTCTCTACTCTACTCTTTGTCCCTGCATTTACTTTTGACAGAAAGAATTCAGGATTAAAATTTTTGAGATGGATGAGTGGCCCTATCCCTCAATCAGGGGCCATTCCTATACATGGGATATTGTCTCTACAGGTTCTATCTCCCCTTTGTTGGGTATCTTGGCTAATGTCCTCCCTGTTGAATCTTGGGAACCTCTTAGGTCCCTGGCATCTGGACTTTCTAATGGCTACCCCTAGTTCTCCCTCCCACACTGCTACACACTTTTCAAATTCCGGAGGCTCTGTATGTCTCCTCTATCTCCTCCTATATCTCAACTGACCCTCCTTTTCCCCCTCTCCCTTCTTTCTCTCTCCCAGCTCCCTCTCTCTCTCTACTTCCCAGAAATTATTTTTGTCCCCCTTCTGAGTAGGACTGTAGCATTCACTCTTGGGTGTGATCTTTTATCTTCTTAGATTTCATATGGTCTGTGAATTGTATCATGAACATTCTGAGCTTAGTTTGGCTAATATCCACTTATCAGTGAGTACATACTATGTGTGTTCTTTGCTGACTGGGTTACCTCACTCAGGATGATATTTTGAAGTTTCATCAATTTGCCTAGTATTTCATGAAGTCTTTGTCTTTAATAGCTAAGTAGTATTCCATTGTGTAAATGTACCACATTTTCTATAGCCATTCCTCAATTGAGGGACATCTGGATTGTTTCCAACTTCTGGCTATTATAAATAAGGCTGCTATGAACATAGTGGAGCATGTTTCCTTCCTATATGTTGGAGCATCTTTTGGTTATATGCCCAGGAGTGGTATAGCTGGGTCCTCAGTTGGAACTATTTCCAATTTTCTGTGGAACCACCAGACTGATTTCCAGAGTGGTTTTACAAGCTTCTAATCCCACCAGCAAGTGAGTTCCTTTCTCCACATCCTTGCCAGCATCTGCTGTCACCTGAGTTTTTGATCTTAACCATTCTCACTGGTATGAGGTGAAATCTCAGGGTTGTTTTGATTTACATTTCCCTGATGACTAAGGATGTTGAACATTTCTTTAAGTGCTTCTCAGCCATTCAAGATTTTTGTGTTGAGAATTTCTGTTTAGCTCTGTATGCCATTTTTTTTAAATAGAGTTATTGAGTTCTCTGGAGTCTAACTTCTTGAGTTCTTTGTATATTTTGGATGTTAGCCTTCTATCGGATAAAGGGTTGTTTATTCTTAAGAACCTCTGACAGATGGGGAACATTATTTTTCCTCTCCTAAATGATTAACGTTGAATGTATTGACATTGAGTGTATTAGTTTTGGCACTTGGATTTGATGCCAACTTGAAACACATATACACAGTTGTTATAGACTATTTCATTTAAAGAATGCTATGTTGAAGTTTTATGTTCCCACACAAATAAGACTATTATATATTTGATTCAATATTTTCAATAGGAAAAATTCTCAGATAGCAAATCACAAATTAAACAAAATTTCTACAAGAATGCATAAGCAACTAGTTTTTGGTCTTGAAAACACAGTCAAAATTTCTTAGGCTATGTTTATTTTTTTCATTTATATATACCTTATAGAGATAATTGATTGTTTATATGTTGTGTTTGGAGATGTTACAGGATTTACGAGATTTTTTTGTGATGAGCACACACATGAATATGCACAGTAAATACAAATAAACATTTTGCCATCACTCATCTTTGATTCTGTTTGTCCACATTTTGCTCATTCAATCTATCTTGTTCCATCTCTGTCTTGATTTCTCTCTGTGTCTTCTTTTCTCTTTCTCTTTCCCTTTCCTTTCTCATTCTCTTTCCCTCGCCCATATATTCCTAAGTTTGTTAATAATAATATTTTACTTAAACCTGCACCATACAGTAAAGGTTATAATTATCTATTCAGAGTTTCTAGATTATTGAAGGTGGGCCTCTGAACAATATATTTTTAAAAACCATACTTTATTTTATGTATAGTAGTGTAATTTATATATTTAATAGTATTATAATACAAATGTCTCATACAGTTTTAAACAGAAGAAAAGCAGAAACTGTTTCCAGATACAAATCCCCTCTTTATAGTACAGAATTTTAAAGTCAAATTTTCTAAATGCATCAATTAGACAAATACATGCAATGATTAGTTATATTTAATTCCTATTACATTAATTGTCAAAGGAACTAAAAACTAAATTACAACTTTCAAAATTACTTCCACAAGGCAATATTACATGTTGGATTCTTCTAAAATGAAAAAAAATAAGATTCTTGCTATTTCAATACACAGAAAGTTGAATTCGTACATTCATTTTTGTAAAAAAAAAATTGACACAGAGAATGTTACCTTTATCTGTATAACCTCATTCATAATTCATGTGTCCTATTGCCTACACTCCAAACAACCTCATCATTTAATATCATCCAACCTATGTCTCTCCTTTCTTAATTTTTAGATTATACCCAGTATTTGTATATAACCATATATACATGTATTAGGATACCTGTATAAGTGTGAAATGGCATTATTTATTTTTGTGGATTTTTGTTTCTTTTTGAATGTGGTCATTTTACTAAATATTATGTTTTTCAGGTCCATTCATCTTCCTGGAAAATATCATGATTGCAGGATTTTTAGGGCTTTAAATTTTCATGCTTTTATTATCTAGTCTTCTGTTGATAGTCATCTAGGTGGTTTCCATTTCGTATCTAATATGAATAAAGCTGCAATGACTTTGAAAATACTCAGTGGTAGGATATAGAGTTTCTTGTTTTTATGTCTAGTAATTATTTAACTTGGTTATGTGATAATTATAGTTTTGATTATTTTTAGGAATATCCAAACCCAATTAAAAATAGGCCAGAGAACTAAACAGAAAGGTCTCAGCTGAGCAAGTAATAATGGTTTGAAAATACCTCAAACAACATTCATAATTTTTAACAATTAGGAAAATACAAACTAAAATAACTGATATTTTATTACTCCCTAGTTAAAATGGCTATGATAAAAAAAAAAAAAAAACAACTAAAACAAATGCTGGAGAAGTTGTGACAAAAAAGAATCCCATATCCATTGCTGCTGTGAATGAAAACTGTGGCTAGTCTTGAAGTCATTATAGAAAATTTTTTAAAAAGCTAAAAGTAAACCTACCCCATGACAGAGCTATACCACACCTTGACATACATTCCAAGGACTCTATGTTCTATTCTACATATCCTTACCCAGTAATGTTTATTGCATCTCAATTTTAGTAACTAGGAAATAGAAGCAACCTAGCTGTTTTTAATAGATGACTAGATGATGAAAATGTAGTATACATATAGAATAGAATACTATTCCTAATGGCTGTATTAATTTGCACTCCTACCAGCAGATGATAAGATTTCCTATTCCCAAGATCCTCTCCAACAATTATCAGGTTATTTGATGATAGCCATTTATGCTTGAGGGTGGCAGTACCTTAATATAGTTTTAATTATTATTTCTATAATGGTTACTGATCATTACTTTTCAAATATTTAACGATCATTTGTGTTTCATCTTTAAAGAAACTTCATTTCTTTATCCCAAGATTTAATTTAGGTGCTTTATATATTCATTATTATTGACTTGGTAGACTGCATGTACTAATGTGATACAGATGAAGAGATCTTACAGATACAGTGAATAATTCATAGTGAAATTGCTTCACACTGTTGAAGTGTCTTTTAAATACCATAACAAGTTATATACAAGTTATAGACTTAGGAAATTCATTTGTTTTTTTAAAGACTAAAGTGTGGCAACTAGTAGCCTAACATAGAGAAGAAAATTTTTGTAAATGTGTCCTATCGGTTTGGTTGCTCCATTAAGACACTAGTGTAATAGTGACAGGTCCACAAGACAGCTAATTGGCCAAATTCTGAGAACTGTTCCACAGGAGGCAATCTATATCTGGAAATGTTGTTAATCATAGTAAGAAGCATGTGGCTGATGAGGTCATAGGCCACAGTAGAGAAGTTATATCTATTGTTTTGCCAAATAGATATGTTCATCAGATTACCTTCAAAATACTTATATTTAAATATTTTTAAGTAGTCAAAATATAATGTTGCCATCAGATTTGGTCAGGAAGCTCTTTCTTAAGAGTAGGCAGTGGTAATTGTAGAGACTTATTACAGTAGCATAGTACAAAAAAATTACTGGCCTTTAATCCCAGCACTTGGGAGGCAGAGGCAGGCGGATTTCTGAGTTCGAGGCCAGCCTGGTCTACAGAGTGAGTTCCAGGACAGCCAGGGCTACACAGAGAACTCTGTCTCAAAAAATAAAATTTACTGGATGTTCAGCCATCAGTTGGCTACCTATTTTACCATTGTAGTTGGCTTAATAAATGTCATAAGAAGAGTTCAAAAAGCACAAAAGACAAAGAAAAACATACATGAGATAGAATGCTGTTAATAAAGCATAGCATTTTTTTTTTTACATAGTAGTTGCATGGTAGAGATTGGGCATATCAACATCCTGTCATGCAGGGTGAGAAGAAGGAGCCAATGGACCCCTCCAATCTCTGTTGAGTTACAAGCAGATAATAGGAGCTAGTAAGGAAGGGCTCACAAGCTACAACTGGCCCCTGAGTATTTATACATACTTAAAGATTTCTAGGGGATGAAGAAACATTTTATTCAATGGTATCATTGGTTGTAAGAAGGCAATGTTGTTGTAAACAATTCTTTACCCAGAATTCTATGAGAATTTCTAATGAAACACAATAAGCCACCAGAAAACAATCCTCATGAAAACAGAATACAACCAGCTATTAAGAGAATAAATGTGAAGATGTGAATGTATGGAACAAGGGGGGGGAGGGTAATAGGAAATTAGCATGACAAAACCAGTACATTATTTAAACTCTTTCTTTTTTTTCTTTATTTCTTTCTTTTCCTTTCTGAAACAGAGTATCACTTTGTAGGCCTAATTTATACGAAAGTTATTATGTAATATGCATTTGCCTTGAATTCTGAGAGGTTCTCCAGTATTTTGGATGCTTGAATTCAATGCCACCACAGTCTACCTGGTTATAAATACTTTTCTTTAGCTTCACATACTCTTACTACCATGTCCCAATGTTCATATTCTTGAGATCATTATCAAATACTCTCTTGATGAGGTTTCTCTTCCCCTTCAGCAATTAAATATTTTACAAACTTTTGTCATTATGTTAAAAATATATGAATGAAAATAATATAAAATAATTGTTTAAATGTCTTTGCTTTGCTTATTATTTAGTTGAATGAGGCTGATGAATAAATTAACAAAATTGGTTGAAAAGTAAAAAAAAAATAAAGAATAATGAAACAAAACAAAAATCCAAAGTTGTGATCAAATAAAGGTGCTAGTACATGGTAAAGGGAATGCCAGAAAAAAAGAGATAATGTAAAAAATATATTTGGAATACTAACGGGGGTAATTTCCAAAATTACATTTTGATATCAAAACACAGAAGAAAATATTTAGGTAGAATAGATATTAATATTTAGAGTAATAGTTAAAATATAAAGGAAAAAAATCTAGAAAGAAGTTGATGTCAAAGTATATTGTCTTAGTGTTTTTATTGCTATGAAGATATACTACAACCAAGGCAACCTGATGAGGGACAAAATTAATTAGTGATGGCTTACAGGTTTACTGGTTCAGTACATCAACATCATGGCAGAAAGCATGGCAGCATCCAGGAAGAAATGATACTGGAATTCTACATCCTGTTCAAAAGATGTCAAGAGCTTTGGTGGAAGGTCTCAAAGCATTCCTCCAGCAAGGCCACACCTACTCCAACAAGGACACACCTCCTAATTGTGCTACACATTGGGCCAAGTATCCAAATATATGTAAACCACCACATTCCACTCTCTGGCACCAATATGCTTGTATTAACACATGGGTCTGAGGGAGTCATACCTAGTTAGCCATAGAATAATAATAAAAGATACATTTAGTCCAAATTCAAAAGCCCCATAGCATATCACAGTTTCAAAAATATTAGCAGTCCAATGTTCAAAGTCTGTTCTGATATTCAGCCAATCACTTAACTGTAATCCTCTATAAAATCAAAATAAGAAAGCACATCACATATCTCCTACATCTGAGCATATGGATTGCCATTACAAAATATCATAGTGAGGAAATACTGGAACAAAGGAAGACAAAAACCAGGTGGGCAAACTCCAAACTCTATACTGCCATGTCAGATATCAAAGCATTATTCAGATCTTCAAATCTTTTCTGTATTGTTAATTACAGCAAAATTCTTTGTCTATGACTTGCTCCACTCCCTGCTAGCAGCTTTCTTCAGGAGGTATCCAACAGCAATGGCATCTGCAATATCTTGGAGTCTCCAAGGCAACTTCAACATTACAGCTTCTTTTTCCAATGTCTAAGATCCATACATGATTCTTTGGGCTCCTCCGAAGGGCTGAGGCACATGTCTAGCTTTGTCTTCTGTAGCACTGCAGGGTTTAGTTAACTTTACTCCATTGCTGCTGCTGTTCTTGGTGGTTATTCCATGGTACTGGCATATTGAACATGCTGAAGTTTTTTACTCCAACTTGGTAGGTTTCACCAACAATTTCTCATAGGCTTCCTTCATGCTGTCAAGCATCAGTCTCTTTGTATGACCACTTCTGTCTTGGTCTGTCAACTGTAACTGAGGCTGAATTTTCTCTATTCTCTGTCCTCTCACAGTACCAAGCCTCAGGTGCTCTCCATGACTCCTTTATGCTTTCAAAACCAGGAACACTTGAGTGATTATTACACAATATAAGGTTCAGCTGCAGCATGAGGTACAACCTTGCCTATGCCTGGAATAGAGAGCTTCTTTGTGGTTTCAGAAAAAAACTTCCCAGAATATTTTACCTCAATGATCTTGTTTTTTTTTTTAAATTACCATCAATGCTAACCTGCATCAGTTGTTTCAGTAGACCCTTTTATTCCTGACAATAAAGCCAGAGCCACATTGTGGAAGGTGCTGAATTCTCCTGCTTGTTGGAGCTGGAACATCTCCTGCCCCCTTGTTCTATTATATTATCACCAGCTTTCTGTTTTCTAGTTTCTTCATTGCCTAAGCTTGGTTGTCCTGGAACTTGCTCTGTAGATTGACTCAGAGATCTGCATGGCTTTGTCTCCTAAATGCAAGTATTAATGTATTGTACCACCACACCTGGACTTAAATAGTTATTTATCTGGAACATGCTCTGTACTGGTCTAGCCTTGAATTTAGCAATCTGTTTGTCACTGTCTCTGGGATTAAAGGTGTGTACCACCATGCCTGGACCTAAGCTTTCCATTATAGATCTTAATCAAGTTGAAAACTGATTAAGCCATCACAATCTTCCCTTTGTCAATTTGACACATAATCATCATATCTCCTTATGTCCAAAGAAAACAATAACCACATTATAATAATAACTAACATGACATAAATCTGTTTTGTACAAATGCCAATTTATAAGTTTAGCTGGGTGAGATCTTTCTTCAACATCACCACACGCTTAACTCCACTTAATATCTTTGAACACAGGATTTAGTTTCATTCTACTTCCTGGTACTCCTTTACTCTTTGAACCATACATTTTGAATTTTTCCTTTCTTTTTTATTTTTATAATGTTATTTTATTTACTTACATTCCAAATGTTGTCCCCCTTCCTCTTACTCTCTCCCAGGGTTTATTCCCCTATCTCCCCTCCACTTTGAGCTTCTTTTACTTGATAAAAATGTTCTTCATGAGACCCAGATGACAAAGTCCATGCTGGACTTTTTTGAGACTTCCTTTGTCAAGGCAAGTAGTCTGAATCTCTTCATTTTAGCCTTAGGCAGACTTTTCTTAGAAGGGTAAAAATATAGTCATAGTCTTCACCAAAATGTTATAAGAATATCTCTAGGCAATGTACTGAAATTCTCTGCAACTTCTTGAGCCAGATACCCAGAGTAAATACCACCATTAGCACCAATATATTCCATATTCCTAATAGGATTGTCCATTAAAGCCACTTATACTATTCCATTGCTTTCCAAAGCCAGTCTCCAAATTTACATTCCTCTAAACAAAAATGTGGTCAGGTCTGTCACAGCAGTACTCCAGTCTCAGGTACCAACATTTGTCTTAGGATTTTCGTTTTCATGATGATACACCATGACCAAGGCAACTATTACAAGGACATTTAATTGGAGTTTGATTATAGGTTCAGAGGTTCAGTCAATTGTTATATGATTCAGGAATCATGGCATTATCGATTCAAGGTAGATATGGTGTGGAGATGGAGGCAAGAGTTCCTCATCTTGATTCAAAGATAATCAAGAGAATACTGACTTCCAAGCAGTTAGGAGGAGGATCTCAAAGCCTACTTCCCCACAGTAGCACACTTTCTCCAACAAGGGCACACTGATACAAACAAGGCCACACTTCCTAATAGTGCCACTCTTTGGGCCAAGCTTATTCAAACCACCATAAATGTACAAAAGAAAGAAGGACTGCAGTTATATTAGACTTTCCAGAAACAAATTAGTCAAAAAGAAAATGGAAAGATACTTTGTATTGATAAATCAAATACAAGAAAAAAAAGCAAAACACAACTAATCCGTAACTTTAAAATTAGCAATATCATTTATTTGAAAGTGAGCAATGATACTAGTTATAGCTTTATAGTAGCAGTCATGCTTTGTATATATAAACCTCATTTTTGTCACCCAGCTCTCATCACAAAAATGAATAGCATAGAAAGACTGGAAAAATTGAATATTTTTTGTTCTGTCCCGTCCATCGGGCAAAGTTATTACAGGGTCCCTGAGTAGCCACCACCTGAAATAGACACGGGTGAGAGAGAGAAGGGAGACCAAGCGGCGAAGAATGGACAGAGTCAGTCTAGCTGTTGTCAAGGTCTCATTTACTAGAGGCAAGGCTTGCAGTATATAAGCAAAATTAAAACAGGGAAATAAAAACACCCATCCCCACCCAGTGTCCTTAGTCTGGTTATCTATGGCTCGAGGCTGTTGCTTATCTTCATCGTCGGAATGTTCACGTTACTCAATTCTGAGGAACGTTCTGAGGTCGAGCTGTGACATTGCTGGAACTGTGAAGGTGAGCCTTTTCTGGAAAGCCTCTGTCCTTTGGCTGACCCCGGCAGCCTAGGGGCCTCTGGTCCCCAACATTTTTCATAAGCCAGCTTCACTGAAAACTTTTTATCATTTTAGGGTATATATATTTTTACCTTAGAAATTTGAGTATATGGGTCTGAGTATATGTATGTGAACAAGTGTATATAAGTGGCCAGGGAGAATAGAAAATGGCATTAAATCCCGTTAGTTGGAATTACCTGTAGTTGTGAGTAACTATCTATACACAAAAAATTGACATTGGGTCCTATACAAGAGTAACAAGTGCTCTTAACATCTGAGCCAATTACTAAGATATAAGTCTCTCTCTCTCTCTCTCTCTCTCTCTCTCTCTCTCTCTCTCTCTTTCTCTCTCTGTGTGTGTGTTCATGCATGTGTGTGTGTGTCTCTTTGTCTTTCATATACATACACACACACAAATGCACACACTTACACATATGGTGTGTCATAGCTAAGATTACTATTGCTAGGAATAAAACACCATAATCAAAAGCAAGTTGGGAAAGAAAGGGTTATTTTGCTTATTCTTCAACATACTAGTTCATAAATGATTAAAGCCAAAATAGTAACTTAAACAGGGTAGGGACCTGGAGGCAAGAGCTGATGCTGAGACTACGGGTAGAGTGCTACTTATGAGTTTGCTCCCCATGGCTTGCTCAGTGTTTTTTTGTTTGTTTGTTTGTTTGTTTGTTTTTGTTTTTTTTTTTGTTTTTTTTTTTATAGAAACCAGGAACACTCTTTAGGGATGGCTCCACCCACAATGGGCTGGGACCCCCATGTCAATCACAAATTAAGAAAATGCCCTATAGCCAATATCATGGAGGCATTTTCTCAGTTGTGATTTCCCCCTTTCAGATGATTTTAACTTGTGTCAAGTAAACAAAAAAGTAGCTACCACATTTGAGCATATATGTGGACAGTTCTTCTACTAGTCTTTCCTGGAATACAAACTCTAGCACTTCCCAAAGTCACATTTCATTTAGGTATAATTACATACAGCAGATGGTATTGTGTGGTAGAATACTCTAGAGAGAGTCACAAGAAAACTTTATCCTTCCATGAGGAAGTATAATAATTAACAAGCCCAGCTAGGATGATGTTTTTGCAAAAGGGCACAACTGAATTATCCAGGATGACAGTTGCTTGCCTTGGAGCACAGTTACACTCTACAGTCACAAGCTTTGTAAAAGTTAGAAACTATTAGAAAAAAGTTTACTTGATATTAGAGGAGTAGAGAATATAGCTGTGTAAAAATAACTACAGTAGACAAGGATTAAAATTTTTATAAAAATATAGCCTTCAAAAGATAATATCTACAAATATGGACAATAATATTTACAAATGTGTATCAGTAATAAGAGAGACAGTGAACTTAAAAACATTGAAATATATGCTACAAGAAGCCTATTTTTAATAGAAAACATACTTGTTAAAATAAAAGGGCTACAGAAGAAATATTAGAGTAGAAGTTAGAAAATAAGAAGTGGAGCAGTGATATTAATGCCAGGAAATATTCAGAAAAAATTTAACGGGGATAATTACAATTTTACAAAACTGATAAAGTGGTTGATTCTCCAAGGTCACATAACAATTATTAATATGCATGTGCTCAGCAACAGAAAATCAAAATACATGTGGCAAGAACTCAGACATGCAAAGAGAAATGAACCTTCTATTACAGTTGGAAATTTTTTCTGTACTCTCCTGGTAGTTCCAGCAGTCAGAAAATCAATAAAAATGTAGTTGAGCTGAAAACTATCAGTCAAGTACATCTAATACTTTACTACAGAATACTTCAAAAATAACCAAGTTCACCTTCTCAACTTCACATATTAGGACATGAAACACTAACATGTCTAAGTATGAAAGTATAGCTCAGTAGTATTTTCCTTGTCTGACATGTAAGAAGACCTCATTAGATATTTAGCACACCCCCAAAAAGAATATTAATCATAAAGCTCTGTAACAATATAAAAGTAAGTAACAAAATATAAAAAGAAATATCAAGGTTATGCCAAAATATTAAGTGGACATGTGTTAAAAAAAAAAAATCAAACTCAGGCTGAAAGCTTTCTGCGTATGATAAAGAAGCACGAGAAATTCCTGGTTCTTTATCATTTCTGCTTCATTTTAACTGGAGGGTCTATATAAGAAAATTTGTTAGGAAAATAACATATAAAAAGCATACAGAGTAGCTAGGAAATAGAAAGGTGTTACTATTGTGTACAAATAATATTATAAATAATAAAAAAGAAAAAATTACTAGAATAAAAAGGTGAGGTTGAATCATAGAATGAGAATAGTAAAAAATCCTCCAGGTAAGAGAGTGTTTGCATTAGAAATAAAACTAAGAAAAAAAACATTCATTTTTGTAAAGTAACTTATATTCACCAGATGTAATTGTTATCTTGGAGACTTACTGGTGAATAAGCTCATCCTTTCTAACTATTGCTGAAATCTAGCTGGCTGGCTCAACTCAGCTGTTCTGGCTCAAACTCCTTTCCAAGATGACCGATTCAGAATGTCTTCTCTTGGCTTCTGATTTAATAATTTCTTTGCTTTACCTCAAACCAATCTGTGACAATCTGCTGTAATCTGTTTTTTTTTTTTTTTTTTTTTTTTTTTTCTGTTTTCATCTGCAACGCCTCCCCCACCCTCGGCATTGTTCTCTTCAGTTTTCTCCTGTAGCAGGAACAGCAGGGATGCCTATATGTAAATGCTATGGGGCTGTGGAGCTGCAGAAGCATCTCCTGAAGGAGGACCTAATAGAGGACTGCCTGTGACACCAGCATTCCTGTAGGAAGAACTAATAGAGGACTGCCTGAGAGAGCAAGGATTGCTGGTGCAAATGCCAGCCAATCAAGAACTGCTGTTTAGAATAGATACTTTCTTGGAACAAATGGGGGTGTGGATGGAGGGTATTAAGGGAGCTTGCAACAGTGCTCAGATGAGATTGCTGCAGAATTTCTCACTTGCTCCCTGAGTCTGTGTCATTCCCTCTGCACCAAATCATCTCAAAACCCCAAAAGCAGGTAGTGTTGGGCAGAGAGCTCTCCAGGGCACAGGCAACACTCTTTCCAGTGCTGTTCTCATGAACTGGTCATATCCTGTCTCTGACTCATTCTGTCAAAGCTTTCTCTGATTCATCACTTTGCCTATCAATTAGATGTCACTTTCATACATAGCTTCTTTGTTCTACAAATTAAACTTACTTACATTGATTGGAATTAAAGCTTTGTCCTAAGGGCATTTCTGTATTCTAGCTAGAAGGACTAAAAATGTGTAGTGTGTCTGCATTCCAGCCACATAACACAGACGTAGAAGGTTTTTTTAATCTGATCCTTTGCCAAAGCAACTATATTGCTGGATTAAAATTCCTCTCTATATAACCCGTAAATATTTAAAAGAATGAAATCAGAACAATGGTAACAGAAGAAGCATAATGTTTTTTTTTTCTTTTTCTTGAACTGTATAAAACAGAAATTTGTAAGAAAATATGAATGAAGAAAGTGGAGATAAACTACCAGTATTCTGTATCTCAAGATATAATATTTCTAAAATATCTATATTTCTTGAATTGATTAATGAATTCTTTAAAAATCAATCGTACAATGCCACTTAAAATTTTTAACTAAGTATTTAAAGAGTAATTCTTAAATGTACAGGGAAATACAAGTGACTCAAAGCCAGAACAGTCATTAACAATAAAACAACACAAAACAAAACAACAACAAAAAATTTCAAAAATCATTTATATTTGTATGTCCACATATACACAAACCTTCCCATTATTTATCTGCCCATTATTTTAAATTCAAGATACCTTAACTTAAGAGCTTTATTATTTTTCCTTTTTGCAGTTTTATTTGTTCACTTGTTGGTTTTTAAACAAGCTCTTTCACTGTAGACCAGGCTAGCATCAAACTCACATAAGTGACCTTGGTCTGCAAAGAATGACACCTCAGACTTAAAGAGTATGCAAAAGAAAAGAGAGTTTTATTCTGTAGAAGTCCAGCATGGGGGGGGGGGCAATGTCTATAATTTACCAAAATAGAGATCCCCAGATGAGCTTGAGGCCCAATTTACAGCAGATTAGAGGAATTTCTAGAAGAGGTAGGTGACCTTTATCTTGATTGGTTGGCTGTATCTCTAGTGGTATCAGGGTTTTGGAGATTGCCTAGGGCTTTAAGAACATTCTACAATTATTGCTGGGGTTCGTGGAAACTGTTGCTAGGGAAACCTGGAAACTTGCTGACTTGCCTCAGGTCTGGTAGCAGGGAAGCTTCTGATGGTGGGAAAGCTTTTGATAGGCTGCCTGTAGCCTGTGGTTTTTCCAGTAACTAACTTACTTGGTCTTGATCAGTTCTCAGAAAAAGAAATTTAGGCCTCGTTTTCTGAACTGCCAGTTTGAAGCCTGTCATGGAGTCAGCCTGTTTCAAGCCTCTCACTGAAACCAATCCTATTGTCACCATCTGTTGGGTGTTGAAATTATAGGCATGTACTCAACTTAGAATTTGATCATTTAGTCCCTTATTCACATTTTAGAGAATATGCTTTGGACACAGAGAAACTCAAACTGCAAAATGGAGATCTTCAAGAATGTAAAAGTATCTTTTTTTTTTATACTTGATTTCATTGTTGTCTCAGAGACTAACTGCTGAATAAGTTTACCCTTTCTAGTTATTTCTGTTCTCTGTCTGTCTGGCTTCTTCTGTTTTCTCTCCCTTTCCCTCTCCCTCTCCCTCCACCCTTCCCCTCCTCCCTCCTTCTCCCTCTTCCCTCCTCCTCTCCTCTGTGTTGCTCTCTGAAGCTACCTCTTTTTCCTGTGCTGTTCTCACAGATTGCTCATATCCTGTCTCTGACTCATTCTGTCAAATCTTTCTCTGATTTGTCACTTTGTCTGCCCCTCAATTCTAAGTGTCAATTTCAAACATGGCTGTTTCCTTCTACAAATGAACGTTGCCTACATTGTTCAGGAATAAAGGTCTATGGTGTGCCTGTATTCCAGATCTAGTATATGATCACCTGTCAGAGCAGCAGTGTTGCTGGATTAAAATTCCTCTATGTAAAACAAGAATGACAGTGATTCATAGCTTACTTAAGTCCAGTCAGATTGTTTCATGTATAATATTGTTATACATAAATTCATACTTATAAAATAAACAGACATGTTAAAAGTGTTTCTACAGAAGCTGAAAATAATAATAATTTAAATCTTTGGCCAGTAAAATAGCTCAGAGGGTGATGTCATTTGCCTCCCTGCCTAACATGTTAATGACATGAGTTTACTCCTTAGAATGCACATGGCATACAGAAAGAACTGAGTTCCTAAAGAATGTCCTTTGAAATACAAATGGATACTGTAGCTTTTTTCCCCAATACAACATATATTAAGTAAATATAAGTTTTTTGTGGCAAGGCTGTCTTAATTATTTGGTTTCTATTTCTGTAATATAACACTATAATGTAGAGCTACCTGGGGTGGAACCTGTTTATTTCATTCTACATCTAGTAGTCAAGGGTATTCGAGGTAGAAACTTAGAGGAAGGACCTGATGAAGAGGCTACAGAGTGCTGCTTACTGGCTTGCTCCTCATGGCTTGCTAGACTTGCTTTCTTAAGTCATCTACCACTCCAGAGTAGCACTATTTCACATAGAACAGGCCCATCTATTTTAATTGCTAATGGAGAAAATATCTCACAGATTTGCCTACAGGCAAGTTTTATAGAGGCATTTTTTCTTTCAAGTATAATTTCTTCTTTCTAAATATTTCTAGGATTGGGTCAAGTTGACAGACATCAACCATACATGTCTAAGATACAACATTTTAGTTCCTAGTACAAGCTATTTGGTTAGATTAAAAGGCTTCAACACTTATAACACAGATGGGTTTTATAAAACATTAGCCAAATTACTGTGTTTATAAAGGAAGTAACTTGATAATGTGGCAATGGTCTAATATATTTTAATTGTAGGTTAAAAATTTACAGCAATGTTTGGATCACTAACTATTCATAAGACATTTAATTCTTAGCTTATATAAATGTCTATTCTGTGATAAAATACATGATGCAATGAATTGAGTCTGGTGAGTCACAAACTTTCATTAAGTGCTAAATATCTATAAGCCTATGTTGAGATCTCTTGTTTACACAAAATTCTATATGCTATTAAAGAAAGATTTGTCCTTTTCATCTTCATATAAATAGAGACCAGAACATATTACACTCAAACTCATCTGTTTTTAGAGTTATTATTGGAAAATATATGAATTTGAAATTATATCAGAAAAAATTTTCTGGACTGGAGTAATCAGTCAGCAATGGCTACTCTTCCAGAAGAATCTGGTTTGATTTCCAAAACCCTCATGGTAGCTCACAGTTGTCTGTAACTCCAACTAAATGAGATCTAATTTCTTCTTCTGTTGTCCTGAATAGACAATGCACACTAATGGTACATAGACATACATGCAGCAAAAATATCCATATGTATGAAATAAAAATGAAAAATTTTTTTATAAAAGGCATTTGTTCCATTCACATATAGATTATTTTTTGCTTTCAAGAAATATTGTATAATACTGATCATAAGACATTTGAAATACATTTGAGAACCACTTTCATTTACTTTCCGAATTAAAAAATACTGCACTTATGAAAAATATTGTATGAACTGATCAGCTATCAAGCCCACATTTGCAGATACATTGAAAATATTAGCAAAATTAAACACTTTTCATGATTTTTGTTTAGATTAATGACTCAATTGACTCAAAACAAAATGTATGACAAATACTAGGTACCATTAACCATAATTTGTCAGTCATTCATTTTTTTTTAAGTAAAAAGAAGATTCTAGAATAAAGGTGGTCAGTTCATTAAAAAACATATGCTGTATTACTAATTCTTTGTCATGAGTCCCATTATTGCTTTTCATGAAGCATAAAATGTTTTAGGTTTTTTTAAAATTTCATTATAAAGACAAATTCTTCACCATGCTTATTTTGAATTTTAATAAAATAATTTCTACTTCATTGTTGAAATTAAAATAAGTCCAATGTCTTTAGTATTTTATAAATTTTTTTTACAATGGAATAGCTTTATGTTTCTGACTTCATGACACTAAAAATTCTCTGTTTAAAGTGTTTTTTGTTACTGTTTTGATTTGTACTACAGAACAGATTGTTCATTTGCAATTGATTTTTTTATACATGACATCACAATGAAAAATGTTACCAGAGTGTTATATCTTTATGAACAGGTTTTTTGCTTTGCAGAGCTCCTGAAGGAATTTATAAGAACAATGGACGAGGATGCTGGCTGTAGTGGCACACAACTTTAGTCCCAGCAACTGGGGCAGTACAGACAGGCAAATCTCTGAGTTTGATGCCAATCTTGTCTACAGAGTGAGTTATAGGACAACCAGGGATACACAGAGAAACCCTGTTTTGAAAAACGCAAAAGATAAAAAAAAAAAGTCAGTGGACTGTATTCTGAGACCTGCTATGTTAAACAATTATGGCCCTAGGCATAAGTTCAATAAGGAATAAGTGTGAAACTGACTCTTGAATGTAGTACATCTGATTTAGAAATAAATTGAATAATGTATAAAGATACTCACATGAAAGTAATCTATTAGCAAACAACATAGTTTTATATGTAATTTTCTTGCAGATAATATAATTATAATTATGAACCACAATATGGTAGTCATTCCACAAGAGTACACTATGAATACTCATCATCTTTATTTCTATAATTCCACCTTTAGTGTTAGACCTAGAGGCTTAAACCAAGCTACTCAGCTATTTTTTTATATATGAATAATATTGGAAGATTGCCACATGCTATTCTACTCTACTGAAAAGTTGACTCTGGAGATGAGATTGGCCTGTCTACTCCAAATATTTTGTTTAAACTTGTCTTGACTCAGGCTGGCCAACTTGCTCCATTGACAAAGGGAACTATAACAAAACAGAACATGTAAGAGAAATATTGAGGTATTATGAAATAACAGAAAAAATGGTTTGTATTTTATTACCTTTTTGTGTATAATACTGAGATACATGTGTATAGTTATATAATAAAGAAATTATTCAGTAAATATCAAGGTAATAAACTTTGAACACAAAAAATTGCAAATAAATGGCAAATTTTATTACTTAAATATTGATTTTTTTCTTGGTGGTGGTGTGTTTTTATTTTCATTAAAATATATTACTATATGTGCTATGTAGCTGTTTGGGGAGAAGTGAACACATGTCAGTTTATGTCACATAGAAGACCAATGAAAGACAAAAGAGACAATTCCATTCAAGACTATGTTAGCAAATCAATGAGTTTAATGGGGTTATTAATAGATGTAAGGGCTAGGGGTTTTATGCAAGAGTGCGGGTGGCTTAAATGTTACAACATCACTGAACACCTACTCAACTATAGCTGACAACTTACAAAAGCTGCAGCTCTGTATACAACTTGCAGAGAAGCCTGCCAGTTGGAGAGTCTCCTCAGTAACTGCTACTGCACATAATCTTGGAGAAGGGAAGACTCATAAATCTTGTAAATGTAAAAATTTTGCTTACTATCTGAGCTTTGTTTCATTTACTTTCTGAATTTTAACCAGCCACTTTCCAGGAGGGAATGCATCAATTGAGAGGAAATAGCTACATAGTCAGATGTGTTTAAAATAAAATGTCTTTCTATATTGTGAATTCTAGGCTACCTGAGGCTATAGTTAGTGATATTTTCTCAAAACATCAAAACAACAACAGAAAGAGAAGGAGAATAGAAACAAGTGAGATAGAAAAAATGCCACTGAAAAGGAGATCTACTTCATTTAAAAATTAGATTAAGAAGTAACACTCTATGATAATCAAGAGAAATCTATATTATACATGAAATATGCATTATACCACAAAATAACAATTTGGTTTATGATAATTTTTCCATCATATATACAACATCTATGAGTTGAGAATTTGCCATTGAAATTATAAATATGTCACCTTAGTATCAAAATATGTCAAAACAAACTATTGACTGCTAGTAGTAAAAAGTCTGATATATTCATAAGCGGCAATATTAATCATTTCAAACAAAACTTATACTTAAGATTCTAGTTCCTAGTGTTATCTCCATGCTCTTTTTCTTCTTTTTACTTTGGACTTTTTTTTTTTCTCCCACACTCAAATACTTTGGATTGAAGCATCATCCTTGAACATGATGAGAATAAAGAAAATACAGGAAGTTTGGTTCAAGCTCTTCTACAAGTTCAATACCTAAGACAATACCATAAGTACTATTCTTAAATATCTTTATTTAATCATTAATACTAATCAAACCAGACCTCAATCCCCTACCCACTCCTTCCTTCAAGTAACTTCCCTCCCCTGGATGAAAAAAAAACCCTAACCCCTGAGAGACATTTTTTATTAGCCTACTCTAGTGAGAGCCCTTCCAAGCTGTATGTCCAAATACCACTTTTGTTCTTCTTACCAACATACCGTGGAAATCCTCTATCACTGAGTTAAAAGAGCCCAGTTACTATTTTTAATATTTCTCTAATATCATAAAGTAGCTGTCTTAGATAGCTCTTGCTTAGAATTCCATGCATATCACTGTGTAAGATGCTGCAGGGAAAATATAGGTGAGAAATCACAGGTGGTCCAAGAATTAGAGCAGTTTTGAGGAATATTTTCTATTTTTCTATTTTTCTTCTAATCAGATAATATCTAGCCTCGGAGACTTTGCAGAATTCCTACCTTGTGCAATTGTACCCTATCTCTGGTTTCCCTGGTAACACTTCAAAGATAAGTTCTTCCTTAGGATTTAAATTACCATATTAAAAGATGGAGCTTTCTGGGCTTTGTTGAAGCACATTAAAGCAAAGGTACTTCCTCTAGTCCAGAAAAAGAGATATTAAGCCCTGCCTCTGGCTCTGGGTACAGAATGGATATTTCCACCTACTGAAGATATTTAGTACTATTGTATGTTCCTTTGAAGACTGAATCCAGCTGGGCCTTTCAATCATCTGGGTAGACACTCCTTCCTCATTCACTTGAGGACATGTAAAAGAGAAAGGAGGAGCAGTTGTCTATTTAAGGAAGTAATGTACTTTGCTTCTGAGAAACCTTGCCCTCTCTGCATTATATCCCTGATACAATGCTTGTATCAGACATTACTTCAGAGTCTCTGCCATGCAGCTTTCCTACATTTCTGTTTCTGATTCTTCCTTTGCACTAAGTGGAGAATATAAACCTCAGAGCTAGAACAAGTTCAACCAAGTCAACTCAAAAATTATTCTATAAGATGGAAATACAATGTAAAGTAGTTCAAAATCCCAGAAGTAATAAACTAGCATAAAAGCAGAGAATCTAAAGTATGATCCTCTTTGACATTTAACAAAGAAAGATTAAGCCTAAACCCAGCAACAAAGGAAATTCCAGGCAGGTAATCTCAGGGCAAACAAGAGTCCCTTTGACAACATAGATTTGTCCCACTTGTGGAAAGCAGTGTATTTATGTTCAAGTCAGGGGAATGCTCTATTTCTGGGCAAGGCCCAAACCTTCCTTCCTTCACCTTGACGTAAGCAGAAAGAAACAGCAAGAGAAACACAACAAAAAACATCTTGACCTAAAAACAATTTGAACTTTCTGGGAAACTGCAATTGTCTTTGCCCATCAAATGTTAACACCCACCAGCGATATTGGTAAATGTATTGCACCTTAAAGGATGTTGAAAAATGTTTCTAAAGTAATGATATCAAGACAGATTATTCTTCTGCCCAAAACTAATTTCATGATTTGTTTAACTTTCAGTGACTTTTTTTTTTTTTATTTTAGGACAGTTTTTATTGAACTAATTTTGTGAATTCCTATAAAACCGCCATCTATTATTACCTTATAGTTTAGGACTTATATAAAATTATGTATTTCTCAAAATCATGGACACAGTATTTATATTATTTTTAAATAAAGCCCACATTTATTCATATTTATTTGTTTTATTTAACATTTTATCATGTTATCAACAGTATTGTCTTGTTCTTGGGCTTCTCTATATTCTAAAGCAATTATTGGTTTTGATGACTTTGAATCTTAAGAAATAATCGGCAGATATTTTGAAGCTGACATTTTAAAATGACATTTTTCTCATGATTATATGATATGTATTGAGGGTTGAGGATAGCACAATTAACTGCCGTGCTCACATACCCATTCTAAATGGCAACAAAGTCAATAATCACTCATTATTTACCTTGATCACCTAGATAAGGTCAACTGGTCATTGGACAATGAAATCACTCGTTTCCATTCTTTGCGAAATGTATTTTTCACAAAGAAATCAAATTTCAAACTAGAAAACATAGCCAAAGGGATAACATATTTTTTCTGCCTGATTCAAATAAGAAAAAAATTGTACACAATTCAAAATGAGAGACTTATTTTTCCATTTTACTTAATTTATTTATTTAATTATTTATGTCTATATAGATTCCTGCATATTTATTTCATAATTTGGATGACAACTAATTATTTCCTTGTATAATTACTTAAATCCTTACCACTTTGACCATTATGAACTTTTTCTAGTGATTCCTGTAGAATTTTGACATTTTGACAATCATAAAGGATTTTTGTTTTCATTTCTTTTAATCATTGTTTCTAGCAGAACAAGACATGTGACATTTGGGGAAACAGTACTTACTTGGAGAATTTCTGTTTTCTATTATTGGGAAATATTATTAGAATTCAATGCCTAGATACTAGTTCTGCTCATTTCTATGAGATACTACTGTTTCTAGGTAATGACTGATCTGTAAAATATAAATGTGCCTCTAATCTATTATATTTACATATATTTCTTGTAAGATGTGTTAATGTAACTGTGCATTCATAATTTTATCAAATGTAATCTAGTACCACAAAGACTATATGAGGTTCTTTTCCTAATTCCTATAATATCTACATTAGAAAGATGCCTATTATCTATTTTTGATGCACTAATTTAATCAGTTTGTATGGATGTATAGTGGTGACAAATTTTTGATCCATAAGTTTATGAGAAATAGCTTTTTCTCTAGAATATGATTTTCAGTACAATTCCTTTTGTCTGTTGTTTTATGATCTACACTTACTTCCTTGATTAATTCATATATTACGATTCATCCCCTCAGTGAAATTACACTAAATGCTTTTTACAATTGTTGGGAAACCCTGCTACTTAAGGTCAAAGTATAATATGTCTGAATAGCTTTTTTGAACTCTGACCAAAATGGAGGATTCCCTTTTGTCAGCAGGGCTTCCCCTTCTCTGAACTTGTTTGGGGAGCCCAACCTCTGAGAAATGTCAAGTAGACCTTGGCAAACATACAATTTCAACTTCTGCTTTCCTAATAAGGACCCACCTATTAAGTACCTAGAATATCTAGAATGCATCTCCATACAAATGAGAAATTCACAGTACTTTAAGCTCTAGCCAATGATTTTACATTAACCCTGAAAACTTCTTCTCACTCTCCAAGGTCTATACATAGCCTTGGTTCAACCCAATAAAGTGTATGCCCACCAGCTGTTTTGCTGGTGATCTCCTAAGAGAGCTGTTTCATTGAGTATTGCTTAAAAGACCTATGACAGCTATAAGGCTAAAACCATCAGAGTCGGTATTCTCCCACCTTGCCAACCTGGGCACTCATTCCTAGCAGGACTGGGATACTGTAGACCTCACATTTTCCAGAGTCTGCTTCCAGGCTGGTAGGCCTTGGTGCCTGGACTTCCTGAGAGAAGAAATGGATGTCATGGAACCACATCTGGTCCCCAACACTGATACCACAAACAATTATGATACACATTCCCTGTTCCATTCTGCATTTACAGACATTACTGATATTTTTGGTGCTTTAATTTGGTTTTGTTATACCTCAATTGAGATTCTCTATTTGTGCCTTATATAAATATAAATATATATATAAATATAAATATATAAATAAGGTATATAAAATATACCTTATTTGTGGTATATTTTATATTTTGCTACAGATATATTGTCATGTTTCACTGTTACATTAGTGTACAAAATATTTTCAGTATATTAAATAATTTTATGCTTACTATGTTCAACTCTTCTCCTTTCTAAGGTTTGTTTGCCATTGTCTTGTATCTGGAACTCACTTTGTAAAGTTGAACAAAAGTGTGAATAAGTTTTATTGCACTGAATTGAACCACATGCATATAAAACTAAATGAATAAAAGGAATATTGATTGACTGGCAATGTTCATATTAATGTTTATTTTATGTCTGAAGGGTTACAGCCACATAGAATAATAAAGGAAGGGTAGAACCATTAGTTTTATGACTAAACAAGTATATGGATAAAAGACAGAAAAGAAGAAATATAATTTAGAGAAGAATAACTATCAAATGAGGCTATCTTTTATGTAAATGAACCACACATGGGTTATTTAAGAACAAAACGTTAGAGACACTTGTTTATATATTACAACCAAAAGGAACAGAAAAACAAGACTATCCATGTAAGTCACTATAAGTAAGCAATATCAAACATCTTCAAAATTAATTTTACCAAAACTATAGAAATCAACCAGTGCTTTTACAATCATTTGAAGAGTTATTTAAAAAAATCTTTAGAAACATTGGTGGAAAAAATATTAGGTTCTGGGATTATAAATTAGCATCCTGACATCTCTTCTAGGCAACTCTAGCAGGTGAAAAAATAAACTTATTTTACTCATAGCCACAATATGATGAAGTACATCAACATGCAATCATCAAAGTGCTATTATTATATAACCTGATGGGTGGCTCCCTGAATATGTCTTATTTACAGATTATGGCTATTGTGTTTTCTGACTCAGAGCTCAATGATAAGGCCTTCTATCCAGAGTGTTATTGAAACTAATAATCCCTAAATGTTTAACCTACAAGTGTCTGAATGAAACAACAATTTTCTCATGAAGGGAGAAGAAATTTTTTAAAATATTGTATATATTTAGAAGAATTTCAAATATTTTTGGCAAAATTCTTCATACCCAGAAGCCTAAAGCAAGGTTCTTGTTTGCAAACTTGCCAAAAAACAAAACCCAATGTATCACTGCTGACTAACTTTGAAATCACAGACAATCAAAACTGAAATGAATCTAAAATAACACTACATTCTAACTCATTGAGAGTGATAAAGAGCATGATTCTGTTACTTACATTAAGGAGTAATGCTTTTAGAGAGTATTAAATATATGCTTTATCACAAAGACAGAGCTTTATAAAGATTAGAAGATATATCACTTAAAGCTATCATAAAAACTGTGTATGAACAATTATAGAAAGTTAATAAAATCACCAAAATAAATAACAGTAACTTCACTGAGCAATAGCAAAAACCAAAAACCACACACAAAAAAACCCATAATTGTTTTTTAGGGTTACACTATCATGTCACCTTACTTAAAATGATTTAATTATGAAATGGAAAACCAAGGAAATAGGTTGTTCAATAATTAGGGAAGAGACACAATACTTGAGAAGCACTCAAGAGTTTGAGTTAAGTAGAACAACACATTATTTCTAATTATGTTTTTAAAGGCTTAAGAGTCTTGGAAGCAGCATGTAAAGACATAATGCCATGAAAATTCTGAATTAGTGTATATTAAAGAAATTTTCACTTAGAGAAAACTTTCCATCATTAAAACAAAGGACATTTTAAGGAGATGTAAAACAATACATCCTTCAGAGAAGCTTCTTAAGCTTATAACATAAAAAACTCAACAGCTTCAGGAAGTCCCTGGAAGTGAGAAGACTCATTAGACCTTTCTGTAAGCGCAAGTAAGCAGTGAGGACTCCTAAGAGAAACTCTCTAAGCTCAGATTAACTGAGCTATTGTGAATGTATAAAAGATAAGTGGACAAAGATATATTCAAATATTAAAAAAAAAAAAACCACAACATCTGTCCCAAGGTAGTCTATAACCAGAAAATAAACTTTGATAAATTATGGGAAAACCCATGCCATTTAAAGATAAGAAAAGCCTTTAGAAGTTGTGAATAGATGGAAAACAAAACAAAACAAAGCAAAGCAAAACAAAACAAACAAAGCAAAACACTAGCTTACCAAGTAAAGGCTTTGCTACCAAGCCTGATGAACTAAGTTTGATACCCAAGAGCCACATGGCAGAGGGAGAAAAGTATTCTCCTATCTCTGCATGTGTGCTGTGGTATGTGATCTCTCTCTCTCTCTCTCTCTCTCTCTCTCTCTCTCTCTCTCTCACACACACACACACACACACACACACACACATCACAGACATTCAGACATAAAGACATACACAGCTATACACACACACACACACACACACACATATATATATATATATATATACACAAATAAATATTATATTATTTTGCAAAAAAGGAAGTCGCCAGTAACTTGTCATACCTATATGAAATAATAAAATATTGTTCACAGATAATTTGGAAAGACATAAAAGTCAACTCATGAGAAAATAAAGAGTACCAATAACATTAACTACAAATGTAAATCTGGATGTAACTTTATTTGTAACTGTTTTATATTGTTTACCAAAAATACAACTATATATTCAATACTTAGAAACATGTTTCTGTGGACTTCTAATGTGCAAATATAGCACTCATATAGTTATAATGACTGAAAGGAGAATAGAAGTAAGTTTACTAGCTGGAAAATGGCTACATAGTGTAAATATTAATTGTTAAAATGGTTAACTAAATATTTTTAAATGAAAAATGATCAGCAGCTTTCAGAGAAATTTCAAGAAAATAATTTAATCTCAAGAATACCATAAATATAAAAAGCCATTAAAAATACTTAACTTTTTAATATTTATCTACTAAAACCTGGGAAGAATAAATTAGTTGAGGAGTGAAATGCAATATAGGATATATAAATTAACTGAAGATTGCAATCAAAAGTCAGGTTGTGAAACAATAAATTCATAACAAATAGACAAAATGTTCTACCTCTAGCTTAAGGGCAATTATTGACAATTGTTAGCTACTGGTAAAGAAAGGATCAGTTCTCACTAAAAGTGAATCTTGATAAGTTGACCACAGTCTAGTGGAAAGCATCATTTCTGAGAATATTTGACCAGCACAAATTTCTATTTGTAGGAGAAAAGGGGGAGGGATTGTTTGAGTAAATGTATCTTGAAAGAGTTAGGTAAAAGAGGGTGAATATCACCAAAACACTTTGTTTGAAACTCTCAGAGAACCAATAAAAGAAAAAAAAATAGATATATGATAGTGTCTTAGTTATTTTCTATTGCTGTGTTAAGTATTATTACCCAAAACAACTTACAGAAGAGTTTATTTGAGACATATTATGCATTCAGGAAAGATTACAGTCAATCACTATCATGGAGGATAAGTGTGTTAGCAAGCAGGCATGACAACTGGAGCTGGAAACTGAGAGCTGATGTTTTACATCTCAAATCACAAGCAGGAAGCAGAAATCACACTAGGAATGACACAGGTCTTTTGAAATCTGAATGGGCACCCTTAATGTCATACCTCTTCAATCAAATGTATACCTTCTATTCATCCCCAAATAGCTTCATAATGTGTTCCAACATCTGAGCCTACAGAAGATACCATTTAAAGCAGTACAGAGAGAGAGAGAGAGAAAGAGAGAGAGAGAGAGAGAGAGAGAGAGAGAGAGAGAGAGAGAGATGTATTGGGGTACATTGTGTGAAGGTCATCTCTGATATTCATTTGTTGATCACTAAACTGCTAGTAAAGTAAGTACTAGCCCGTTCTTGATAATTTTATTCTTATGGCCCATCACTGGCCACATATTTTGTAAACGTTTATTCTTCCATACGTGCTGATTGGCTTCAATAAAGATCTGATGAGCAATACCTAGGCAGGAAGTCGAGGGTAGAGCTACTTGGTAGAGAAAGGGTTTCTGGGAAAAGAAATCAGAGGTTGAGCATTCACCAGTGGGTCATGGAGAGGCAAAGATATATTGATATTGAAATAGAGGTAAAGACCTAGCCACATGGCAGGATGTAGGGCTAGAAGAGTTGTCAATTTATATTGAGCAACCTGAGAGTCTGCCAGCTAAAGTCCTGAGCTATAATAAATCTTAGAAAGTCTCTTCATCATTATTTTACTACAGGCTGAACCGAAATCTTGCTATAGAAATGCACATTAGCTTCTAAGGTAGTTATAGGTTGAAGTAAGGATAGAAAAGAATATGAATGGTAACAGTAGTCAAAAGTATTTAGAGATACCCTTAGAAATATCAGTATCAGTAAACAAAAATAGATAAGAAGAAAATTGCTATTAGACATACTGTTGGGACCAAAGGTTAAGCCCATCTGAGTGGTATAACAAATGTAGACCTGTAATCTTTCTAAACAAGAGCCCAATACATATTAGAAAAAATTAACACTTAACAAAATTAAATAGAAAGAAAACAATAATCACGGTGGAAGACTCCAAAAACATTACTTCAGTGATGAGAAATGGCTCAGATAATCATAAAAGCATTGCAGGGTATAAACATTAGAAAATCAATATAACACATATTTGTATAATAAAATAGTTGACAAAATAATAAATAATATCATCTTAAAACCTCCACCTGGAAAATCTGTTCTAGTTTGCTTTATGTTACTGTGAGAACCACTGTGAACAAAATTAACTTTAGGAGGAAAGGGTTTATTTGGCTTACAGGTTACAGAGGATCATTAAGAGAAGTTGGTATAGAAATTCAAAGCAGAAGTTGAAACAGTGACTATGGAATAATACTGCTCATTGGTTTGTTCCCTATGGATTGTTCAGCTACCTTTTTATAAAGCCCAGGCCCAGTTGCCTAGGGATGGCATGACCAATAGTGAGCTGGACTATCCTGTATCAATTAGCAAATAAGAAAAATACCTCTCAGAGGTGGTAAGAAGTCAGTCACATCTGGATAAGACTTTAGTTCAAATTCCCTTTTCTCAAGTGACTGTGTTTGTGTCAAGTGGACAGCTGCTGCTATTTAAAATAATGATAAAGTCCGAGAGCCACTTGTAGTAAAAAGATTCAACATGCTATGAGTGGCAAAAAAATTTCTCAACTTCATAACAAACATCTGGGAAAAAATCCACAAAAAGTATACCTAATAGCAACATTATTTAAAAGTAATTTATTAATAATTTAAAATTAATTTAATAATTAAAATTAATATTTAATAACTAATGTTGAGGTTATGATTTAAGTTTATTTTTACTCTTGCTTTTGACATTAAGGTTTTACACTCTAGTTTAATCAAAATAATTTTTCTTACTGAATTTTCTTGGATCCTTCGAAACTAGTCTTTAGATAGAGAATAGCTAACCCTCAGAGAAACAAATTTTTAGCTAAAAATCATTAGTAGTTGTGGTGAGCTCACTGTCATTCCTTTCTTCTAAAACTAGATTCAGTTTCGCAGTACTCTATTGAACAGTGTATTTATATTTGTAAGTAGAATGTGCTTTGCTTTTCTGTGGTGCCTTTGATTTTAGTATGTGTGTCATTCTAGCCATACTATATGAGTCATATATATTGTTCCTTGCTCTGCTTTGGGAGATTTTGCAAAAATATGATATTAATTAGTTTTTATATGTTTTGTGCCATTTGCCCCTAGTGCCTGCAGGGTCCGAGCTTTTTGGGTATTATTATTAATTCTATTTAAGTCATCTAATGTATTGCCATAAATAGCTCATAATACTCCTTTTTTAATTCCTTACATCTAAAAATGATCAAAATATTTTTTAGCCTATTCTTTTTTAGGCATCTAGCTAAAATTTAGAGATTTTGATAAATCATCTCTAACACTTTGGTTAATATTTAATAATTCAGTTCAATTAATTATTTTTATTATTGAACTGTTTTATTTAAAGATTTCTGCTTTTTATGATTTATCAATGTCTTTATATAGAAACTGTGGTAGCTGGTTGTTGGAATGGGAAATGTCTCCCATAGGCTCATATATTTGAATACTTGGTCCCCAGATTTGGGATGTTATTTGGGAATATTTTAGAAATTTCAGGAGGTGTTTCCTTGCTGGAAGAAACGTGTGAAAGTTTTCTTTAATGCTTCCTGTGTGTAAATGAAAAATGTGATTAATTAGCACTCACCTAGTGTCACCTTACTTGCCATGATGGACATTGTTTGCATTGAAGTGTAAATTAATTAAATTAAACATTTTCCTTCTAAATTTGCTTTTAGGTAGGCTATATATCACTGAAACAGAAAAATAACTTATAGACTTAATAATTAGAAAGGTTTCTATATTTAAGTTTTACTACCACACATTTCCCTTTAAATGCTGTTTTTAAATGCACACAATAAGTATTGCATGTTTCATCATCATTTTTTCACATCTAAGTATTTTCTTAATTTTTGTTTTATTCATTTGTTACTTGAAATTGTGTGTGTGTGTGTGTGTCTGTCTGTCGTGTCTGTGTTTAAAAGAAATTTCCACAAACATCTTAAATGTAATCTTAACTCTCTCCTTGTCCTGGTTCTCTTGTTTTGTTTATTACATGATTGCTAATGTTCATTCCAATCTGGTCATAGACTAGAATATTCTTTGTATTATTTTGGACATTTTAAATGTATTAACCTTTTCTTTTTGTTATACACTTTGGTTCACTTTGAAAGATATTCAGGTGCCCCTTACCTGGTCCTTGTGGTTGGGGTAGACATCTAGCTGATATCCTCCTGTGAAGACACCATATTCTAAGACATTCTAGAGGAGCCACTGAACTCAGAGCAGAGGGTAAGAACACTTGCCCACTACCCTATATCCCAGAGCTACAACTGGGAGCAGGGGTTGCTCAGGACCCACCAAGTACCCAAAGGCTGCCCCTGCAGAATATCACTCCCCTTCCGTCCCTCACCTGGTCCCTGTGGCTGGGGCAGACACCTAGCTGGTCTGCTCCTATGTAGACATCATATCCTGAGACATCCTAGATGAGCCAGTACATTAAGAGCTGCAGACACATATCTTGTTCTGCTCCCATTAAGACAACATATCCTGAGTTATCTTAGAGGAGCCACTGCACTCAGAACAGCCGGAGCTCAGGATCACAGGATCACAGGATCACAGAGGCATCTGGACCCTGAGGAGTTCTGACACGAGGAGGATAACTGGAAAGACAGGCTCCAGTCAGAGGCAGTGACTGCAAGTAGCACTAGAGTAAACCAGATGGCAAAAGGCAAGCACAAGAATATAGGCAAAAGAAACCAAAGCTACTTGGCATTACCAGAACCCAGTTCTCCCACCACAGCAAGTCCTGGAAACCCCATCATACCTGAAAAGCAGGATCCAGAATTAAAATCACTTCTCATAATGATGATAGAGGACTTTAAGAAGGGCATAAATAACTATCTTAAAGAAGTACAGGAGAACACAAGTAAACAGTTGGAAGCCTTTAAAGAGGAAACACAAAAATCCCTTAAAGAATTGCAAGAAAATACAACCAAACAGGTGAAGAAATTAAACAAAACCATTCAGGATCTAAAAATGGAAGTAGAAATAATAAAGAAATCTCAAAGGGAGACTACACTGGAGATAGGAAACCTAGAAAAGAGATCAGTAGTCATAGATGCAAGCATCACCAACAGAGTATACAAGAGAGAGAAGAGAGAATCTCACGTACAGAAGATACCATGGAAAACATTGACACAACTGTCGAAGAAAATGCAAAATACAAAAAGCTCCTAACCCAAAACATGCAAGAAATCCAGGACACAATGAGAAGGCTAAACTTAAGGATAATAGGTATAGATGAGTGTGAAGACTTTCAATTTAAAGGGTCAGTAAATATCTGCAACAAAATTATAGAGGAAAACTTCCCTAACCTAAAGATAAAGATGTCCATGAATATACAAGAGTCTACTGAACTCCAAATAGACTAGATCAGAAAAGAAATACCTCCAGTCACATAATAATCAAAACATCAAATGTACAAAACAAAAAATAATATTAAAAACAGTAAGGGAAAAAGGTCAAGTAACATATAAAGGTAGACCTATAAGAATTACACCAGACTTCTCAACAGAGACTATAAAAGCCACAAGATCCTGGACTGTTATCATACAGACCCCAAGAGAACACAAATGACAGCCCAGACTACTATACCAAGTAAGACTCTCAATCACTGTTGATGGAGAAACCAAAATATTTCATGACAAAACCAAATTTACACAATATCTTCCCATAAATACAGCACTTCAAAGGATAATTGATAGAAAAATCCAACACAAGGAGAGAAACTACAACATAAAAAAAGCAAGGAAGTAATCTTCCAACAACCCCAAAAGAAGATAGTTACACAAACATAATTCCACCTCTAAAAACAAAAAAAAAAAAGGAACAGCAATCATTTTTCCTTAATATCTCTTAATATTAATGGACTCAATTCTCCAGTAAAAAGATGTAGACTATCAGACTGGATACATAAACAGGATCCAGAATTTTGCTGCATACAGGAAAATCATCTCTGTTAAAAAGAGAGACACTACCTCAGAGTAAAAGGATGGAAAACAATCTTCTAAGCAAATGGTCCTAAGAAACAAGCTGGAGTAGCAATTCTAATATCAAATAAAATCAACTTTCAACAAAAAGTAATCAATAAAAATATGGAAGGACACTTCATACTCATCAAAGGAAAAATGTACCAAGATGAACTCTCAATTCTGAACATCTATGCCCCAAATGCAAGGGCACCCACATAAATAAAAGAAATTTTACTAAAGCACAAAGCATACATTGCACCTTACACAATAATAGTGGGGTATATCAAAACCCCACTCTTAGCAATGGACAGATCATAGGAACAGAAACTAAACAGAGACACAAAGAAACTAACAGAAGTTATAAATCAAATGAATTTACCTGATATCTTTAGAACATTTCATCCTAAAACAAAAGAATATAACTTTTTCTCAGCACCTCATGGCACCTTCTCCAAAATAGACCATATAATTAGTCACAAAACAGGCCTCAACAAATACAAAAACATTGAAATAATTCCTTGCACCCTATCAGATAACCATGGTCTAATGCTGTCTTTAATAATGACAAAAACAAAGGAAATCCCACATATACATGGAAACTGAACAATACTCTACTCAATGATGACTTGGTCAAGAATTAAATAAAGAAAGAAATTAAATACTTTTTTAGAATTTAATGAAAATAAGGACACATCAAACCAAAACTTGTGGGACTCCATAAAGCAGTACTAAGAGGAAAACTCATAGCTCTAACTGCTTACAAAAAGAAACTGGAGAAAGCATACACTAACAACTTGACAGTACATCTTTAGAACAAAAAGAAGAGAATACACCCAAGAGGAGTAGATGGCAAGAAATAATCAAACTCAGGGCTGAAATCGACCAAGTAGAAACAAAAAGAATTATACAAAAATATCAACAAAACCAGGAGCTTTGACAAAATTAACAAGATAGATAAACCCTTAGCCAAACTAACCAAAGGGCACAGAGACAGTGTCAGAATTAGTAAAATCAGAACTGAAAAGGGAGACATAACAACAGAAATTGAAAAAAAATTAAAAATTATCAGATCCTACTACAAAGGCCTATACTCACCAAAATTGGAAAATCTGGATGAAATGGACAATTTTCTAGACAGATACCAGGTACCAATATTAAATCAGGAGCAGATAAACCATCTAAGCAGTACCATAAACCCTAAAGAGTTAGAGGCAGTTTTTAAAAGTCTCCTAACCTAAAACAGTCCGGGACTAGATGGTTTTAGTGTAGAATTCTACCAGTCCTTCAAGGAAGACTTAATGACAATTCTCTTCAAACTATTTTGCCGAATAGAAATAGAAGGAACACTAGCCAATTCGTTCTATGAAGCTACAATTGTGCTCATACCTAAACCTCACAAAGACCCAACAAAGAAAGAGAACTTCAGACAAATCTCTCTTATGAATATTGATGCACTCATCTGTCATGATCAAGTAGGCTTTATCCCTGGAATGCAGGGATGGTTCAATATTCGGAAATTCATCAATGTAATCCACTATATGTGGAGTGGAGACCCACTAGGGCCTGCGGTGGGGTTCTGCTGCTCTTCCCACACCTCCGCTGGCAGAGGAGTCCTACACGCATGTAGCTGCTGCAGACTGGTGGCTGCAGTTCAAGGTTCTAAAGTTACAAAAGCTGGTAATTTGGCAGCGGTGCATGCCCAGGTGACATGTGCAGTCCGGGTTTCCAAAGCTTTTATTGTTCATGGCGTAGTGAATTGGTATAGATGGTATGCGCTTTCCCCTACCAAAAGTCAGGGGGTCTCGCCTTTTATAGGAAAGGGGAAAGGGGGAGGGAATAACTTAATTAACTACGCCCCCGGTCTTTAGATAACTCATTAATATTTTAATTTCTGGAAGTGGAGACCTGCTAATCACACCCTCTGTGTGCTACGTGACTGAAGGATGCAGGTTAAATGGAGTTACCTCATCCAAGGCCCAACATCCCACTTTCTTTTCTTCCATAAAAGGAGGGGCAACTCTGTGTTATCTGTAGTCTGCACGGTGCAGGTTAATGAGAGATGTGGACTCTGTGGAGTATTCTGGAATCTGGGAGCATGGGGAGGTATATGCCAACCATTACAGGCAATGTCCTGTTGGGTCCCCAGCTACCTTAAACCCAGCGCTTTACTGTGGGGCCCAGGAACAGAGCTGAACACCTTCCGTCCCAGCGGGTATCTGAGGTTCAAAAGCTTGTTCGACCAGGCTATTTCCAAACCATCTCTTCATGGCCCAACATCTTACTCTCTTTTTGTGAAAATTTTGGATGCAGGAGTCAAAAGAAAACACTACATAGGCCGGAGGGTGTAGCATAACCAAGCCAAGGGTAATGGGAATTGAGGGTAGGGTTTGGAAGGCAGGGAATCATTGAAACAATTAAACACAGGTTGTACAGTTTGAGGGTAATGACATCTGATTAATCTATATAGACATTATGTTTTCCTCAATAACATGTAACTTTAGCTATGTGACTTTGGCAAAAGAGTTCATCTGTAGCTGGAAGGTCTGGATCTGTCTTCTGTAGTGAGTGTCTCTGGGTTTTAGCGTGCATCTCTGGATCTCAGCGTGTCTCTGGAGTCTTCAGTCTGACGAGGTGGCTGGAAGAAGGCAGCTTGTCAGTTCCAGGAGGTGACACTGTCTCTGGGTCTCGGTGTGTTTCTGGAGTCTGCAGTCAGATGAGGTGACTGGGAGAAAGCAGCTTGGCATCTCAGGCAGGTTCCAGAAGATGGCGTTGTCTCTGCTGGACTTGTGGGAGTACCTATAGGATAATCACAACAGGGAAGCAGCACCCTGGCAGGGGGATGTCTGCAAAGGGTGTGTAGCAAGTATTAGGCTACTTGGGAGCAAGCATGTCATGGTCTGTTGTTGAGATCCTAAAAAAGCAAAGGTGTTTGAGGAAATTTAGTCTTAGAAGGCACCTTTGAGTCTGTTTTAGATTGATGAGGAAGAAAACATCATGTAGGCAGCAACAATTTGACTGTAAAAGGGAAGTAGTTGTTAATTAAAAGCTGAAAATGTTGATCAAGCATGTTGATTTAACCCATTGAAGTAGAGTAGATGACTTTTGAACCTTAAAGAAATCTTAAAAGTTGAAAAAAATTTGGACATAGATCATGAGTGTTAGAGAGAAAAGGAGACATTTAAACAAAACAAGAAAATTTTTGGTTGAAAATCACGAACATTGTTGTTTTAGGTTCTCCTGTTAGGAAGAAAAAGAAATGTTTAAAAATTTTGGTTGAAAAACAGGAACGTTTGTTGTTGCAGGTCCTCCTGTTGGGGAGAAGGAACAGTAATGGCGGGCTTAGAAGCAGTGGGGGAGAGGCCTTGCTCTGCCATGTGGCATCTGGGTACACTGGCAGAGAGGTACTGTAAACCCCCTTTGTTTTTCTTAGAAATCTTAAAGAATCTCAAATGAAAAAAACAAACAAACAGCAAAAAAAAAAAAAAAAAAAAAAAAAAAAAAAAACCAAACAACCACACATGACCATCTCAGTAGATGCTGAGAAATCATTTGACAAAATTCAACATCCTTTCATGTTAAAAGTCTTGGAAAGATCAGGAATTCAAGGCCCATACCTAAACGTTGTGAAAGTAATATACAGCAAGCCAGTAGCAAAAATCAAACTAAAAGGAGAGAAACTTGAATCAATCCCACTAAGATCAGGGACCAGACAAGGCTGCCCACTCTCACCCTACCTATTCAATATAGTACTGGAAGTCCTAGCCAGAGCAATTAGACAACAAAAGGAAGTCAAAGCGATACAAATAGGAAAGGAAAAAGGCAAAATTTCACTACTTGCAGATGATATGATAGTATACATAAGTGACCATAAAACTTCCACCAGAGAACTCCTAAACCTGATAAACAACTTCAGCTATGCTATGCTTTTAGGTGTATTTTATACCTTTTTTAACCATTTACATTCAACTTTATTTATGTTTGATTTAAATAAAATTGGTGTCTTGAAAAAATGATGTAAGGTCATTTGTAAAATATAGCTTGAAATTAATTCCATCTTTTCATTGAAATACTTATTCAATCTATATAAGAGCATATTATATTATTATTATTTATTATTATTATTGAATTTGCATATAATTATTTGTCTCCTAAAATATGACCCATATTCTCTTTCTCCTTTCTCTTACATTATTTTATGAAATCGAATTAATTTTATCTAATGTGGCATTTTGATTGTCTTAATGATTTCTCAGGGGTTTTCTTCTGCATTTCTTTATGTTAATTTTCTGTTTTATTTTATTTGTTTTAAAATATCCAACTATATATGTATTAACTTATATAAAAAGGTAATATTAGTTTATAATTATGTTCTTTTTTGCCTATTTGTGTTCTGATTACAAAACATTCTATCTTTATAGATGATAAAAAATAATATAATAATGAATTCTTACAATTATTATTTTGTGGAACTGTATGTCTCTTAAAAAATCCCAAAGAGATGGAAACAAAAATAACTCAGCTTCTGTTGCATTTAGGTACTATGTTTCATGTTTTTTTTTCTTTCATGTTTCCTGTGCATTAGCGTTAATGTCTGGTGTAATTCCATTAACTCAATATAGATTTTGCCTGCTCATTTCCACTCGGCTATTATTCGTAAATATATTATATTTGTATGTATTATGGATTCAGCAATACACTGTGCATAAATAAAATGATATGCTTTGACTCCTTTTATAATTACATAATTAACTTTACTGGCTCTTATGTGTATGTGTGTGTGAGTGTGTGAGTGTGTTTGTGTGTGTATGTGTTTGTGTGTTAAATCCCTATATATGAAAATATGCATTAAATCTAAAGATTTCTTGCAATATTTCTTGTAATACAAGTCTTCTAGCATAAGTTTTCTTTCTCAAAGAATGTCATTTTGTCTTTAATCCTAACATGCAAAAACATTCAAGGCCAGACTATAATATATTACAATACATTATAAGACTCTCTCAAAAAACAAAGGAATTAATGAAATATTAATTCTTGTATTGTGCTTATTAAGAAAAATATTTCTTTATAGTCATCATCATCATCATCATCATCATATTATTATTATTATACATTTCTTTATGTGTGATTGTGGGGATGTGTCTATGTATGCAGGTCAGAGAACAACTTGCAAAAGTTACTTCTCTACTTTAAAGATTTGAATTCAAGGGATCAAATTCAGCTTCTCAGACTTGGAGAGAAGCTCATTGAACTTTTCTGTCTTTTTAAAATGTACTTTTGCTTTATGCAGGGGACTTAACGGAGAATTTATGAGCTTGATTTTTGGTGCTAGCTTTTGCTTTCTATATATTTAGAGGAAAAAAAACATCAGTAGGAGTAAATTTTGCATGTAACTTTTCTTTCAGATTTTTCAGTTAAAGGTGGAAAATACACAAATATCTGAAATGTTACTTCTCTACCAGTGAAATGAACAATTCAAGTCAAATTCATTTATATTAAAGGTAACTTTAGTGGGAAGCTGCTCTAGTGCCAGATCATTGGCCCCAAGGATTGAAGCCAGTGGAGTCCTCAGGGAAAAAGAAGACTGGTAGGGGAAAAAAAAGAGAGAAAGTACCTGTGTGTGGAGAGAGAGAGAGAGAGAGAGAGAGAGAGAGAGAGAGAGAGACAGAGAGAGAGAGACAGAGAGAGACAGAGACAGAGACAGAGAGACAGGGACACAGACAGAGAGAGACAGGGAGACAGACAGAGAGACAGAGCAGAAAGAGACAGACAGAGATAGAGCAAAGAAGGGGCATAAATAAATCATAAATAAAATGTGCATAAATTTCCCATTTGGGTGCTATGGTAGATAAGCACACACACACACACACATATATATATCAATGTATTATCCATAGCTTCAGCTGTGTTTTAAATGAAAACATCCACAGCTTCTCTTTTAGTTGTAGTGAGAAGAATGAAAATGTGTTGTGCTCAAATTAGCTGACGTTTGCTACAGGGGATAGGGTATGAGCAGAATCTAACTCTAAAAGTATTATCTCTTTATTAAAATGGAGCTTAAAACAAAGCTGGCAATAAGATGAGATGATATTTCATTGTCATTAATTGAAAGTTATAGCTGTTCTTAAGGAATCAGAAATAAGTGATGAAATTATATCACTTTCCAAGATATAATATTTGTATATTATCATTTGGATCTAAATTTTAAAGAGTATACTTAGAATATTAAGATAATAAATTTTAACTTTTGTGCTTTTCTTTTAACTTTACTGTATCAAAAAATTATCTATTTAGAATCAAATTGATCTGAATATTTGTGTGACATTACATACCCAACTAGGTTTAGAGTAGCATATATAAATCAATATATATCAATGACTCTCAATAAACTAATTTGTTAAATATACATATTTTTGTTTCATAACTTCACAAATTTAGTTTCTACTGTATTTCAATAAAATCTAACCATTAAAATGGGTCTTGATTGATATGAATATCACTCTTTTTTTTTTTTTTTTTGAGACAGGGTTTCTCTGTGTGTTCCTGGCTGTCCTGGAACTCACTCAGTAGACCAGGCTGGCCTTAAACTCAGAACTCAGAAATACGCCTGCCTCTGCCTCCCAAGTGCTGGGATTAAAGGCGTGCGCCACCACTGCCTGGCTTGAATATCACTCTAAAGATGATAGATACTTCTGAAATTATTGTTAGAGATGGATAATTTTGTTTCTTTTATGGACAGCACATTATTTCAGGTGATTCACAACCAGCAACAGGTAATGAAGTGTCTGTTCTCTTCCCAGTAGGACATTTTAGCATTATCTGCAAAATCTAACCTTAGCAGGGATGCTTAATTCTGGAAATATTAATATTTTGAACATGAAAAGGATGTTAAAATTTATAGCCAACATTAAATTTTTCAGTGTTATATAATCTATGTCAAAACATACTTAGAATGACTATAAAAACATCACAGTATATATTCTGGAATCCATAAATTCTGCTTTTCTCTCACAAAGACAAAATTGTTAGAAGTCTTATAATTCTTTTTGGTTTAAGCATGTAACATAGTGCTTTGTGTATAGGGAGTTTTCATAAACATTTGCAGATGTTAAACTTGGTTTTAATATGCTTATATTAATAAAGATACCAAGTATAAGTAGGTGTTTCAATAGTCTTTTTTATACATTTAATGTAATATATATATAAACATGTATATAATATAATATAATATAATATATTTTTCTTTTTTTAATGTTTTTTTTGTTTTTTAATTTTGTATACGTGTGTGTCCTCCTGTCCATTTTTGCATTTGAGTGCAGGTTCCCTTGGAAACCAGGGATGTCAGATACCTTGGAACTGGAGTTACCATCACTTGTGAGCAGCCTAATGTGGGTGCTGTGAACTGAAGTTGGGTTTTTGTCACCATAGTATATTCTTTTAACTGTGAAGCCACCTTTCAAGCATTTAACTTTGTTTATTTACTAGTTTATTTACTTCAAATGTTGGAAAAATCTGTGGTTCACAGAATTAAGTTTACTGAATAAATTATAATGTGGCATAAAAATCTTTAATTTAATTTAAAATATTTTCAGAGTTAAAACAAAGAAACATGATAACATTGCGTGCATGTATTTTAATATCTTTTAAATGATTTTATGTATACTACATATTTATTCATTCTAATGCAAGTACCAGTAGGGATATCTATTAGGAAACTTTCTTTAAATTGAGTGTAGTACTAATTAATATATTTCTAGGTAGTAATAAAAGCTATTGCTGCTATTTAGTGCTTTAATTAATAATACTTGAAAAATATACATGTTTGTGCCAGAATAGCTTATTATTCTAATCAGTTGTCTGGGTTTGATTTGATATTCTGTGTAATCATGCTATCTGCTATGTATTATTCTTAGTAGATCTCTTTGGTTATATAACTTAAGCACAAAATGATTCAGAATTTATTTATGTCTCTTTATTGAATTTTTCCTGTAAGATTTACATAGATATTCTGTTTCTTCAAAGTTATTCTTAAAACTATATCTGAAAGTAAACTAAAATTATATGGTAAGACTGTAACATGATTCAATTTACAAATCCATGCATCTAAAAGTAACTACTTTTAATTTTGGCTAGTAAAGTATTATTTGAAGAAGATTACTTATTTTTTTTTCAAGAGAAAACATGCCACTTCAAGCAATAGTTTTACCTCTTAGTCATTAATTAGATGGATTACAAAGTTATTTAGGCCAGGGTTTATAATTTTAATTCATAATACCATGTGAACTTGAGAAAATGCCTTACCATTGTCTCTGTTTTTTTTTTTAATAGAAACATTGTAACAGGATCCTGAGGATTGAATCAATTTTGAAAGATGAGATGATATCTAAACAGTAAATTTTAAATATCTAAATAGTAAATTAATAATACTTGAAAAATATACATGTTTGTGCCAGAATAGTTTATTATTCTAATCAGTTGTCTGGGTTTGATTTGATATTCTGTGTAATCATGCTATGTGCTATGTATTATTCTTAGTAGATCTCTTTGGGTATATAACTTAATCACAAAATGATTCAGAATTTATTTATGTCTCTTTATTGAATTTTTACAATGTCTATGAATTTGTTGTTTAATTGTAGTTGGGACTTTAGAGAGTATATTTATTTCTTATAAATTTGTCATTTGCAACTCTAAAATACCAGTGTTGAAGGATAATTGAACAGCAAAATAGATAATAAATAATTTATCTTTGAAAATCATTACTAATCTACTTACATTGTTAGGGTCATACCTGATATGAAGAATTTAGTAGTATTCTTGACTATCTCACCAAGCCTGTTTTGTTAAGAAAAATATACAGAATTCCACTTAATGGGTTAGTTATAGAAGAATAGTCAGTCTATAGTCTTACTGGAGTATGTGTAGTTCTTGGAAGAAATGTGTGACTGGAGGTGGGTTTTCAGTTTTCAAGGGCCAAAGCTAGGCTCAATGTCATTCTTTTACCTGCAGCCTGAGTGTTGCGATGTAGACTCTCAAGCTACTTCTCTAGTAATTTGTCTGTTTATATTATACCATGATCTCTGTCATGAAAACAATAGAGTAAACCCCTGACAGTTTAAACAAGCCCCAACTAAAGGCTTTCCTTTATAAGAGTTGCTGTCATCATAGAATTTCTTTACAGCAATAGAAAACTAAGAAAATAATAATGATCACTCTAAAATGTTACTCAGCATTATAACAATGAAGTACATATACTGTAACACATAAGTGACTAAAAGAAACGTGAAAGTATTTATAGGTGTTCCCACCAACTTGTAAGTTGTTCCTTTATATTTTGTATATACATAAACAACAAATGGATTGCATCATATGTTTCTTCTATATGATAATTAAATTCTTCTGATAAAGTGTATAAATTGCAAGATATAGCCTACATATACAAACTAGGTGATATTGATACATATGGTAGAATAAGTTATTGCATAGGTACTTATTTTGTTTGAATATATCAAGTCTAGAAAACTTTTTGATAAAAGAGAAAAACTCACATATATAATATACAATATATGTTCAATGAATTTTTGTAAGATACAAAATAGCAAAGAAGTCAATGAATAAGTTTAATGAACAAAATTATATAAATTTATAGAATCCTCAATAAGGTAAGTAGACATGATTTTTGGTGAATTATTGTCAATGATTCCTTGGTAAAATTATATCTTATCATAAATTTTAAGATTTGGCATACAAAGAACATTAAAGAAGAGTATATTTCATTTTTAGATTTTCAGGTTATTTAAAAACTTGTAAATTTTGACAGTGAATTTTGAAAATGAAGCTATTTTCAGTTTTTGAAGATTGTGTTTTTTTTTTAGAGAAGCTGTGGTAAATGAATTCTTGACTTTTTATCAATGTTATATTTGCAAAACCCATTTCTCAGGCCTTCTGATGACTGGTTATAAACTAGAAAAGAATCATGTGTTATATGTAAGATACCAGAATTCTATTAAAAACCTAAACATGAACTGAACTAGGAAAACAAAAATAGATATGACAAAGTGGATTGAGGAAAAGCCCACAAAGACTCAACTCTACACAAAGGTAACTTAAACATGCTAAGAGTGGGAGAAATAGTTTTTAGAAAATAGCACATCAATGGATTATCCAATAGGAAACTGTCAACCCTGAAAACATATATGTAAGGGACAATATATACTCAGAGTAGCTTATATATATAGAAACATATATGTATATGCATATATGCATGTCACAACAACTAATGAAAATGAAGTCGTGAATTAGAAAAACACCATGCAGTAGTATATGAGATAATTTGAGGATGCAAGTGGGTGAGGGTGACTCAACTGTATTATAATCTCAAAATTAAAAAAAAAAAATGTCAAAAATATCACAGCACAATTTACAGATCTTAAAAGGATTGAAATAATGCCGTTATTATTATGCTTTGTGATTTCATTCCTTGCATGTGACCTTAACCACTTCAGTGATCCTACCATGAATAAACTTTAAACTCATTTGAAAATTTAACCTCCAAGTTTCAAAAATTCCCCAAATTTAGACTTATTAAAATAGCTAAATATTTCAGGCCAGAATTCTGGTCCTGTTTTATCTGAGGCTTCTTATATATTTTCAAGATAAAATTTATGAGTATGTTAACCATGCTTCTATGGTAACAAAAAATGCCTCTACTACTTTTGCTCAGCTAAGCATGTACAGAGGGAATAGCTGTCATTGTGTTAACACTATGCGAATATTCCAAGAAGTGGTTTTAATCCTTCTTTTATTATATAGTCTTGGCATAAAACTGTAATGTCATAACTCTTTTTGAAGTCTAAGTAGAATTCTTTGCATTAGCAATTCTGCTTTAGCTCCTAAAGTGCCTCTTGCTTTTATGTGTTGGGAGAACTTTTTGCTTCAATTCAATTGGATATGGGGTAAGCAATGATTACAGTTGAAGTCTAGCCAACTGAAGTGAACTCACACTAAAACAAATAAATGTATATATAATATTAAAATGCACACGAAGGAGAATGGTGAAGAGTTCAATTTGTGAAAGGGGAAAATGTTAGTATCTAACAACATACAGACCTGTAATACATTCTGCCTAGCTAAAGAGATAATATAGCATAATGAAGAACTATATACACTGAGAATCTTCCATGGACAATGGAAGCTAGATTAATGTATTGATCAGGTTCTAGATATCCCTCAGGATTTTTCAGCCAGTCCTTTTTTCTTTCTTAATGCATATTTATCATCCTAATGCAGAAAGTATTTGGTTCTAGCTCTTACATAGAACTTCATGTTAAATAGACAACATTCTAATTTCATAAAATATCAAGAATATCTAGATTTATATCGTAATAAATGTTGCTTGTGCTTATTTTTAGACTATCTAGTATTCAGATAAAAAAAAGTTGGGTCAAAAAAATCTGCTAAGTTATTTTTTAAAAATACATAACAAAATTTTTCTTGGATTCAGTCTTAGCAAGATAAGAAAGCTCATGGATATTAGGATTTTTTTCTACAAACACAGATACACACACACACACACACACACACACACACACACATCTTTTGTGCATTTTATTGAGTCTAGTTTATTATATAATTACGCTTTAGCCACTTATTTTTGGTCAAGAAAATATTATGACAATAGCTTGTATATATCTACCAAAGAATCTGTGAATCATGTAGTCATGGTGTTTTTAAAATAGACATTGTAAGTTATGAAACTATTGTGAGTCACTGTGATATCTGTTATCATGAATGGAGACATGAGGAGGAAGAAACTGTTGCTTAATTAATTCCTATCAAGATCTACTGCCTAGAAAACTTTTCTAAAAGTATGAAGCTAGGAGAAAACAAAAATTGAAAAAAAAATCAAATAGACAGAAATATACCGATTAAAGTGATTTTAAAAACAAATTTGCATAATGATTTTGTTTTGTATTATGTATAATTTCTTTTGGAAATAGTTTCTGAAACAGACTAAGCCCATAAATAAAACTATAAATAAGAATACAAAAACATGTTCTTATTGATGCAATTCATGACAACAGTTTAAATTTCATAATGTAAAATTTCTGTGTATTTTCTCAGCTTGTCACATTCTTTCCTCCTTAGAGATAGTCAGTAAACCTTGGTTATTACTATTGACATATCTTTCTTGATATTTCATTCCATTTGTATGTAACCCTAAATACTAACAGTGTGTTTTAAATGCTTGAACTTTTGTGTGCATAATAATTTCATATATTGCTGTAACATGTTTTAAACTTGGCATTTAATGGGAGTTATTCAGATTTATAAGTATATCACTAGTTCATTCATTTCAAATGGTAAATCATTAAGTTTAAGTTTATACCCAAATTTATCAATCATTTTTATTATTTTATGTTTGGATTATTTTTCGGTTATTTGCAATTTATAAAATGAATTTCATAAAGTGAAAATATATTATAGTGGCTAATCTTAACTATCAAATTGATACATGTTCATTGACTGAAGCTCAGCTCAGGGATTCTCCCATTAGATTTGTCTGAGGTACCATATTTTTTTTTAATTTCTAATTTGATAGAAGAGGGCTTGATTCACTGTGGTTCTTGCCTTTCTTGAGTAAAGTAGCTTGGACTCTTTAAGGACACTAGCTGAACATGAGATTAAAGGTAAGCTAGTACAAATTATTTTTTCACACACTCTCTCTCTCAGTTCTTGCAGTTTCCAATGTTAAGTTTCTGCCATAATTTTCATTGATAATGGACTGTAACTTTTAATTGAAATAAACATTTTCTCCCCATGTGTTTTAGGTCAGTGTTTTATCAAAGCAACATAAACCAAAATAAAAGTATAAATAGATTTTTTTCTAGACATGTATACGAGATATGAGAAGTCTACATATAAAATCACACACACACACACACACACACACACATCTATATATCTTACATATAAATTTATTACACTATACAAAACAAGCTACAAAACACCATTAATTTACTCTCTTTGAGTAATTTCTAAAACAATTCTAGCTTCCAATTAAGGGCATAATTTTCCTCAAAGTTTTTTAAATTAATTATACTTAAATAGTTATAAATGAGAACATATTTATTTTCTATTAGTTTAAATACAGAGCCAGATGTACTGTTAATGGTGTCACATATCTGCTCCTCCAGAGCACTCGGCTACTATGAAAGACAGAAAGCAGGAAGTTGACCACACTTACCCCACACTGTTGGTTGGCAGGTGTTGGGGCAGAAAGGCAGCCCCAGGACACTGTTCCAAGTGTGAGGCAGTGCATTCGAAGGCATTGGAGAGCCGGAGCTGGGTCATGAGGTCCCTGGTCATGTGAGGAGGCTGAGTTCTCAGGCTCTCAGACATACAGGTGCCTCCGAGAGCCACAGAAGAGCTGAGAATGGAGTGGGGTCCCAAGGGCTGAATCTAGCCCAGGCCTGAGGGGAAAAGTGGGTTCTCCAGCTAGCCCCATGGAGACAGTCCTTGGCTTCTGGGTTGTTGGCTTGAACTGGTCTTGACTTACTGGTTGCTATGGCTGGGAGCATAGAGAGGCCTTTAATGGGAGATTAGAAAGAGCCTCTGTAGATGAAGGCCTTCTCCATGGCACCCCACAGAGGACCCTGATGAAAAGAGACGGTCTATGGTTTTATGGCATCTATTTTCATGGTGGAAAGTGGATGAGTAAAACTGTACCCTACTTCTTAGACCCAACCTGAGATTAAATACTTTTTGCAGGGAGGACTGAGTGGGAAGGAAAGCTTATTGGCTAAGTCCTACAATCTGCTAGGTACCTCATTAAAATGGAGATCTGTCTTGAGACAAAGGTCATGTCCTCTACAGGTGGAAGGGCTTGGGGAATTGCCCTTACATGACTGATGGCCACAAACCTATGGAGGGCTGCAGCTATGTGACAGGGGCCTAGTGCTCAGGAATCAGGAAAAATGCCTACCATCACTTCAGAGTCACTGGGGTTTTAAGCCTTAGCTCAACCAAGATCTAGGCTACTTTTCAGGGTCCCACAGCCAACACTAGTCAACCACTATAGATATGTTGCGCAGTGGACCATGCAAGAGACTTGATAAGGTTGAATGAATTCATAAACCCCACAACTCAGGCACCCACCTTAGTGCAGTAGTCCTTTCATCTACCAGATTCCTAGCCTGGAACACATGGCCACAAACTCCCCACATAAAGAAAGTGACCACTAGTCATGTAGCACTGAACGCAGACTTAACCATGCTAATGAGGTATCTATATAGGCCCTGAGTGTTTAGCCAATAAGATTCACTTCCTAGATATTTGTAGGACCATGAAAGACAGGTTTCTGGTGGAGCACAGTTTAGAAATCACTGGAGACCCCAGGTGATCCTAAGGGATGGCATGTGTTTTGCCATGCTCCCAGATTCCAAGCTCCTGACACTAGGCCATAGCCCTCCATAGGTTTGTATCCTTTAGTCATATATGGCAATGGTCCCCTAGATCCTCCACAGGTAGAGGGCATGACTACAGGCAAGAAGCCTCAGGACAGATCTCCATATTAATGAGGTACCTAAAGGCCAGAGAGGCATAGCCAATTAACCATTTCTTCCCAGACCCTCCTCCCTGTAAAAGGTATTTAACTTCATGCCCAACTGTGGCATAGTTTCTCATCTAATTTCTGCCATGCCAATAAACATCTTAAAACCATGGACTATGTTTTTCTCCATCGGGATCCACTGTGGGGAACACTGGAATAGGCCTTTACCTAAAGAGCTATGTCTAATCTCCTGCAGAAAACCTCTCTGTGTTCCCAGTCACAGCGACCACCAACTCAAGCCAAGCGAGATTTTCATCCCTGTTGGACACAGCCAAAGTCTCTCTCCCTTTCTCCCTCTTAGGCTATGGGCCAATCGAGCCTGTAGGCTCCCACTTTGTTCTCAGGTCTTTTGCTGCTCCCCCAGTAGCGCCTGGGTACCCAAGAGCCTGAGAACCAGACAAGCTACCTCTGGCTCTTCTTGAGACCTCAAACTGTGCTCCTGTATCTCGAGAGCAGGGTCCTGTAGCTTCACATAGCCCTACGTCTGCCTGCCTGGTGCTGATTCCTGCTTGGTGCCAGCTGGGGAGAGCACAGTCAAACATCCTGTGCCTCTGTCTTCCCAGAGTGGCCCCATGCTGAGACAGGACAGGCATCAACCCAACAAATGGTCTGGGGCTCACACAACAACCCAACAGATATTCTCTCCTGCAAAAGGTATTTAATCTCTGGTCCACACTGAGTAAGGAGTATGCACCCATTTTTTTTTCATGATGAATGATAAATAGATGGTATGGACAAGCAAGGACTATCTCTATCATCAAAAACAACCATATCAACCAATCAGATCCCCCAGCACTCCCAGAGACTAAACCACGAACCAAAGAGTACACATGGAAGGACCCATGGCTCCAGCTGCATGTGTAGCAGAGGATGGCCTTGTCTGGCATCAATGCAAAAGCAAGCCCTTGGTCCTGTGAAGGTTCAATGCCCCAGTGGAAGGGAATGTTAGGGTCATGAGGTGAGAGTGGGTGGGAGGGGAAGCACCCTCTTAGAAGCAGGGAGAGGGAGGTTGCAATAGGGGGTTTGTGGAGGGGAAACCGGGGAAGGGAATAATATCTGAAATGTAAAGAAATAAAATATCCATTAAAAAAAAAACTGTTGAAGGGGAAGTTTTTGCCATACAGAGCCCTTGCTTAAATCTCCCACAGAAGGCCCCACTGTATTCCTGGACACTTACCACTAAGCAAAGCTCGAATTCCTTTTTCCCCCTTCCTGGCCTTATCTCAGGTCCTTGGTCCCCTTTCATTCTTGACTCCATGTAGTTTCTAGTGGTGACTAGACCCAGGAGCTTTGGAACCCCAGCTTCAACCTCAGCCTGCTTTGTTTCTCCCTCAGGCTAGAGTCCGCATCTTAGACTGTTTTCTTATACCCCCTTAGAGATGCATCTGTACTTCCTATAAGCCCTTCGCTGATAGCATAATAGGATGAAATCCACCCTAGAGCTCTGTGTTTCATTTGTCCAAGCAGAGTTCACACACATCAATGGCATGGCAGAATGTAGAACCTCATAGATAAGTTAAGCTTATGCCAATTTTATTGATATGGAAAGTTAGAACAGTGATAATAATGATTGTGTAAAAATGATTAATCAGTAAATGATACTATATTGAAATGGCTATGACTCTAAACAAGTTCATCCTAGTCTAGGCTTATACATTATCATAATTCTCTGAAACACTATGCATCATTTGTGTTAGAATTACTGTGGTTATTTGAGACTTATATTAACATAGAAACTTATCAGTCGAAAAATGCATGTATTAGGCTAAATATTATTACATGAGTATGGAAATAGCTCAGCAGTAGCTGAAAAGATGACTTAGTTGCAAAGGTGTTTGCCACAACAAAAGTCAAGTGAGGAAGCATGCATGTGTAATCTCAGCATTGTTGAACATAGACAGGTAAATTCCTAGAGCTCATTGGATAGTCAGACTAAGTTAATTGGTGAGCTTCCAGTTCAATGAAAGAGCCAATCTCAAAAATATAAAGTGGGAAGAAAGGGAAAAATCACCTGCATTGGCCCCTAGCCTTTACACACACATTAACACCACCCCCTACCACACACATCTAAGGTACACACACAAAAAATTGATTAACAGAATTGAAACTGAAGTCAGAGGTTGAGAAGATATGATATAAGGTGTAACAATTTGTGCTACAATATCCTTCCCTCTCAATATCTAAAAAATCTTCCAACTTATAAATGTGAGAATATTTAATACATTCTTCCATAATGCTACAAAATTTCCTGCACAGTTAAGAAAACTGAATAATTTTACCCTATTTTTCATATAAATGTTACATAGTTAAAAACTTGTTTGGCATATTTTCTTTTTAATATAGAGCAATGACTTTTAATAAGTATATTTTATGAGTATTATAATTTTGATGTAAACAATAGATGGTTTGAAATAATAAATAATATTATGTTTTTAATGTTGTTTATAAATATTTTATAGGTATCATTGTGTATCTTCTCTCCAGGAATGTGATTTCTAAAGGCAAATGTAAATAAATCTACAAATTTGATAATGATTTTGAAGTTATTGTGTAGGAGATCAAAACAATTTCATGACCCAAAAGTAAAGTATTGAGAGAATTGCTACCTTATAGCTTCACAAACATTGTTTATTATCAAGCATGATTATTTTGATGATTATGACTGATGAAAAAGCTATTTCAAGGAGAACTTAAATTGTTTGCCTTTTCATTATAACCAACAAGATATAAATGTCATAGCATTCTATAAGCTTAGAGAACAATTCCTATATTTCAAAACTGCTCTTACATTATGCCTATATTTATATAGTTATTAAGATTCTTTATTTTTCTGATACAAATTAACAAAGAATGGTTTCTGGTGTAAGTTCCCAAATGTTTTTATAAGATTTATTTTAATTTTGTATGTATGAGGACTTTGCCTGCATGTCTGCATGTGTTATACATGTGTAACTCATTTCCATGTAGGCCAGAGAAGACAATTGGATCTCCTGGAACTGAAGTTACAGATGGTTTTGATGCAAAATGTGACTTCTAGAAACCAAATCTGGGTTCCTTGTAAGAGCAAAAAATGCTTTTATCTTATTCGTCCCTCATAACATATTTTAACTTGTGTTTCAATATTGTATACAATGGAGTAATAGACATAATTTTTAACAACTAAAATTATACATTTTTATTTATTTGTCTTCAGTTATATTTATAAATAAATTTTTCATACCAGAATTATGGATGGCTTTCCTATTCTCATAAAAAATACTTAATAATTAATGTTCATTTATGATTTTCTAATATAAAAAAAATTAGGAAGTCCCCTCCTTAATCCAACAGTAACAATAAATGTTTCTATTTAATTGTCTAAGAAACTACATTAGTAATTTTTATCACTCTTCTCATGACTTGAGTAAAGAGATGTAGTAAATATTATTAAATTACATATTATTATCTATATATGAAATTCCAACAACATTTTCTCAGAGCTTCTTGTTTTAAGACTCTAACATGATACTATTGACATCTTTGTTATAATTTTCCAAGAGGCAAATAAAAATATTGCATGGAATATAATCCACTAAGAAAAACTGATCAAGAAAGATCTTATTAATTAAATCAGATTTTCAGAAGAATTTATTTTTAAGCTAGTATGACTGTAGTGTCCAGTGTTCACGTAGACTTATTAGTTATAGTACTAGACACTTGTGTGTGTGTGTGTGTGTGTGTGTGTGTGTGTGTGTGAAGGTAGGTGTGACTTACTTTTTTGTACTTTCAGTAAATGTAATCACAGGCTGGGTAGATGGCTCAGTAGGTAAAGTACTTTGCATGTAACCATAAGGAACTGAATTTGAGCCCCAATATTCAAATAAAAAACATTAAGCAGAAGGAGATGAGGGTTAATGTGATAAAAATGAATTTTCTGAAAATATCAAATAACAAAATATTAATACATTTTGTTTTTTTCTGATAAAGGATTTAAAATATATTTCTATAGAAACATGCTGTCAAAATTATTTGAGAAAATAACACAAAATTTAGAACTAAATTGCAAACAAGAAAAAAAACTAAGTGATTTATTTTGTTTTCCTGAAGAAAAGTAAACTCCTATCCCCCAGTCTCCAATAAATAGCATATTAGAAGGCTCCAAATATTGAATCACATAATTACTCTTTTTAAAATATGTTTGGTGTTAGATATCAGTGCTCGAACGTGCTAGGTTTCTTATTTTTCTACAACTGAGCACTGTTTTCTAATGCTGAAAGACATACTCTTATGGAAGATGCAGAAAGAGTAAAGTAGAACTATTTTTGAACTAGTATCAATAGTAATATTTAATTTTATTTAGTTTACCTCTTATTATCCTTTAAAAAAATGAGAGCTGTTAAATTTTCCTAGTTTAGTAACTGCTAACTTTCTGAGAGAATTACATAAACATTAAAATATTATATATATGTATATGCATTATATAAAATATTTGATATCATATATATAATCATCATATAATATAATAAAGAATATCATTATTTATTTCTACTTAACTACACAGTGTTGTAATTATATGACCTAGATTTTGAAAGTTATATGCTGTACTCTTGATTGTAAAGAATATTATTTAATAATTTTGTGATCAGGCAAGATAATTATTTTCTCCACATTTAATAGTTCTTTAACAGATACTAAGTAGTATAAAGTTTATAGGGTTGCTGTGACAGTGAAATAACAATTTTGAGGATAAAGTACATGAAACAATGTAGTATTTTGGATATGAAACTTCTCCCATAGGCTTGAAAAACATTTCCTAGATGTTGGTATAGCCTTGGGAGAGTAGCACATTTCTGGGCTTTGAGATGGAACTTACTATACATTTGCTATCTCAGCTTCTTGCTTGTGTTTGAAAATGTTTGCTTTTAGTTTCTTCTGCCTTCCACTTGTTGCTATACTTCCCTGACATGATAGGTTTTTATTCCTCAGGATATGTAAACAAAAATAAACATTTTCCTCCATAGGTTGTTTTTGGTCATTGTATATTTATCATAGCAATGGGATGGAAGTAATGCAAGCACATATGGTTGTATAACAGTTAACACCAATTATTATCTATATAGTTTTTGTCTGCTCTAGAAAATTTCAATGAATATAGTGCTGTGCAAACTTTTACCGGGAAGACAACAATGGTTTATTTACCACAGATTTGTCCCCCAAAACAGAACAACAAAACAGTTTCTCTCACAAACTGATATGCAACTATAGCTCTCAGTAATGTCTCTTTCTCTCAATAATAATGTACTACCCATATATCCTCAGGAAAGGACAGAGTATCATAAATCCATACCCAAAGATCCCATGGGCAAACTTGTAAAACTCATAATTGCTAAGCCTCTGTAGAATGTGAATGGACTCAATTCCTGCAGGTTTTCTATGATTAGTCACAGTTGCTTAGAGTTCAAGCAGGCTGTGTCCCTGTCATGCTCAGGAGGACAGCATTCAAAAACACAGGGATAGAAAAAAATTATGAAGTACAGAGTATAATGGGATTTCAATGTTCCAAAGACAAAGACCTTAAAGTAATCAACAATTTTTATTTTTCATCAAGATTATATATATATATATATATATATATATATACTCAAGCATATATTTGCATACAAATAGTGTTAGTCCAATAATTTATTTGTATTTGTAATCCAGAAACTTCAAGAAGCAGATTTGAGATACAAAAGAACACCTACCTACAGGGTTATAATATACTAGGTGTTCTTTCTTTTCTTTCTTTTTTGTTTTGTCTTAATAAGCTAGGTGAAGGGAAGGAAATGACACTGAAAATTCAGACTGTAGGACATTTCAATAGAAATAAGGATCCAGAGAAATGAGCTTCTGTAACTCTAGGACAGCAGTAATTTTCCAAGGTTTGGTAAGATATTACTACGTGTTTTATAATAAGTTATTTTTTTGAACTTTCTACACATGAATATTCTTTAACCATTCAAATTGTAATACATAGAGAAGTTGGATGTACTTCGGTAACTGGTTTATGAAAACTCTGAATCAGTCAAGGAAGATGAAGAATCCAAATGAAGCCTGTTTATGTAGATATACCACTTCTGGATCATGATTTAGTCTAACTGATTGTTTAGAGTCAAAGCTTCAAGGGGAAAAAAGAAACATTTCAATTACATATTGACTTTTCAATTCAGCATTTCCACAGTAATAAGCCATGTGAATGCAATTTGTCTAAAAGTTCATTGTTAAACTTCTAATCTTAAAAGAAAAAAAAAATAATGAGAAAAATCTGTCTCTACACAGCCACAAAGGTGGATTTACTCTTTGTATTACAAAGCAACGTTAGAGTCAGAATGTTTAATGTTCAAATCAGAATACAGGCTAATGTCAACCCCATGGATGTTAGTTTAGTGAGTTTACAGGTTTATTAGCTATCAAGAAAATAAACGTTAAATTCACAATGAACTTTTTCACTAGCCTCAAAAGAGTTTCAAGAAATAGAGAAAACTGCAGAAGACATTAAGTAGTATCTAATATGTTGGCAGACTACTGAAAGACTTATGAGATCAAGTGAAACATATCTGTCTCCTGTATAGATTAAGCATCATTACTATATACCACTTTACCTCTGACAGCTAAGTCTAGAACAAATCTGTTATTCCATGCGTAACAATACTATTAGCAAATAATATAGTAGAGATAAATATAATTACAGTGTCTTGTGATTAAGTGAATATTTCTCCAAGTATTTGGGTTCTAAGAATATGTCTGGAGAGGTAAATATATTACATTATATTATTCCGTGGACACTTCATTAGAAAGTTAATTAGCTTTCATTAATACTTTAGTTTGAAATAGTATAAAATAAACTAATTTTCTGATACTTTCTTTAAAATTTTTTCTCTACAACTTTAAATATGATTGCTGGGCAGTGGTGGTGCACACATTTAATCCCAGCACTTGGGAGGCAAGGGTAGATAGATTTCTGAGTTGGAGGCTAGTCTGGTCTACAGAGTGAGCTCCAGGACAGCCATCACTATACAGAGAAACCCTGTCTCAAAAAAATAAAAAACAAAACAAAACAAAACAAAACAAAACCGAAAACCAAAACCAAACCAAACCAAAACAAAACAAAACTTTAAATATGATTATGAGACACATATTGGAAAACATTATTTTCTCATAAAACTGTTAATACAATTTATCATTTTAGTACAAATAATTCATAATGAAGTAAGCCAATGGAAATCTTAGTAAAAATAATAGCATGAAGTTTTTTATTGTAATATAATATTCCAGATTTCTAATATGACAATTTAAAAAACATGTCAATATATTTATTTTCATGAGAAAGTGAGATATTTAATAAATGAACAGGTTTTAAAATGACTGACTTCTAGATAAGCCAATATTTGTCTGTTTTATTCTTTGAATTTTGAAATTTAAAGGACATTAAAAATATAGAAAATACAAACTTTTTTCTTATAAATATTTTTCAATGGGAATTCTAATAATAATGAAAATTAATTCATTTACATTTTGTTTAAAATTGTTTCTGTACATTTCATTAATACTCAAGGAAAACTCTTCAACTAGACCTTGTGTACTAGTCTTCATAAAATACTTACTTCCTTAAACAAGGCTTAGTGGCTTCATTTGTGGTCAAAAGAACTTGAGAGGCTGAGGCAGGGCCTTTATGAGTTTGAGGTCAGAGTGGGCAACAAAGCAAGACGGCTTCTTACAAAAAGAAATAGTGAAATTATCATCTTGCTTTGTATAAATATTAAAAGCTCATCAAATAATGTTAAAAAAAACTCATTGTTCATAAAATTAAGGAAAATATAATACTCAGAGTTATATAGTTTTATTTTTCTTTTGATTCTGGGTAAAATACCTTTCTTTGTTTCAAATTTCATTGAAGATTTTACCCTAAAAATCAATAACACATTTTAAATTCATTTCAGGGGTTTTATTTTTCAGGGAAAAAAAAAAAGCTTTATTTTCCTCAAGACAATGAGAAAAAAGATATAATAAGAGTAAAATAAAACATTGTTTAGATATTTATCTTAGGTGTATGTGTGCTTTGCTTGCGTGCATATTTGTATACTATGTGTTTGCCTCACTCCCTTTGAGGCCCATTGGGCAGCAGAGCAGACACACTGAAACTGGAGTTACAGATAGTTGTTAACTGCTGTGTGGGTTCTGTAAATTGAATTTGAGTTCTCTGATAGAACAGCCAGAGCTCTTAACTGTTGAGCCAACTTTCTTAACCCCCAAAATAGAGTTTTTATATTAAGATACTGTTTATTTTATCATAAAATTATTTAAAATTTATCTTTTTTAAAATTCAATATGACTTGAAATGTCATATGTACAAATAATAGTTTCATATTGAAATCTATAAGGTTTATCACGATTTTTACTAATTGTTTTAGCTTTTCACAGAACATTCTGCATGCTTATATTGAATTCAGCAGAGTAAAAAAAATAGGAAAAACAAAGGGTTCATTAAACCTGGAAAACAAAACTTATGAATGTTGTCTTTGGACAGATGTGTGCAATAACAGTATCTTTTCTATAGTTGTAAATACATGAAGAATACAAATATGTATGTATTAAATTTAGGGATAAACCATGTTCATTTAGTGGTAGAGTTTCTACAATAATCACAAGAAACAAGTGCAACAATGTTTGTAGACTATGGATATATAGACCTAGAAAAATGACAGAGATTTTAGCTATGATAGCCATAGAAGCATAACCGCCTATATTCCTTTGAGTCCCTTGTAAGATAGTGAATGGTTTGACAAAACTGAACAATATTTTCAAACATTTTAAAGCTGTTTTTACTGAATATTTTTTAGACAACACTCTGTGCAGGCTGATAGAAAAAAATTACTGTGTGTAATTTTAAGAATATTTAAAAAAAATAAGAAATGCTAAATCTGTCTAGGGACACGCCATATCAATTTCACCCATTCTCCATGGCTAGTTCCAAGCAGCCCTCTGACCCTGATACCCTACACTAGCTTGCTAAGCTGACCAAACTAGTTTTTCCTGAAAAATGCTTAGAGCTATCTGATTGTTCCTCAAGCCAACTCAAGTGGATGGTCTGCAGAACCAACAACACTCCTGTTTCACTCAGCTCCCTCAAGCCTCATGAAAGGAAAACACTAGAGACTTATATTTATACCAGTCAGATTTATGTTAGTAAATGTCCAACCCTAATATGTCTGTGCAAAGAACACACAACTTAGTTAATATGAATATAAGCTGCATGCCTAGACTAAGCAAATATAACCAACACTTGCTCAGCTATGAAATTCCTAGCTATTTGTAGCTCCTCCAAGCCACTTGGCTCCGTTTCATCTTCCACAACTTCTTTCTACAACTTCTTCTCCCTCTGTCCTCTGTTTCTTCCCCCTTCTTTCTCCTTCTCTCCCTTCTTTAAAACTTTCAGCTCCATCTTTTCCTTCTACTGCCCAATCACACGCTCTGGCCTTTATCTGACCAATTAAGATTTCACCTGAAATCACTTGAGTTAGTGATCTCCTCCTTATCAGGGCACCCATCTTGAGGGAGCAGAAAATACAAACAGCAATCTACAACAAAAATGTCATATAGTTTAAAATTTAGTGAAGGACAATTGTGCGTATCATAACTTCCATTTGAATTATGACATATATCACTGCTGATTTATTTTTAGAACAGAGACTATATATTCTTACATATATTTTCTACTTTAAAATAAAAAATAAAGTTAAACAGTATAATAAAGGTAAGGAAGTAGATTGGTTACCGCTGATTTACTGTTTTAAAAATGTAAAACTAAAAGCCTTCTCTGAATAAGTGACTAATTCTTCTACCAGCTAACAACATGAAGGTTTTCAATAAGTTAGAAAGGAATGAAAAAAAGAACAATCATTGATGGAATATAAATATTTAACAGAAAATTATCATTATCTTCTGAGTTTTACATTTTATGAATGGTATGAAAGAATATAAGTAGTAGATTGTATTTAAAAAGTATGTATTGAAGTACTGTTTATATTAAAATATGTATAGAAATTCTAATATTTTTACATTGAAATAAATACATGGAAGGATGTATTTATTCCTGTTTACAGTTAAATCTCTAAACTAATTACAAAATGCAACTAGTGAAGATTTAAAATATATATATAGAAAAGAGAGCAAGCAAGTATGGATGGGAATCAAAATCTGAATAGGAAGCCATGTGAGTAAATTACTTGTTTTCATTTGTTTATTTGTGCAATTGATCTCTTTTCTCATGACTATCCTGTTGGAATGTTTTAGTCATGGAGCTGTGCTTTGAAGCAATGGTGCAGATGGCTTATACTCCAATAAAAAAATACTTTTTTCTTTTGCATAGAATTTACTTGGAAGCCCTGCATACCTTCAATTCCATGACTAAGTATATAGACAAAAAGCCCAAAGTACATAAGAGTATTGCATTATCAATATATAACTAGTGCACATTTTCAGCTCCCTCCTGAGCTAGGTGCACATGAAACAGTAAAATTACGTACACAGAAGTCCTTGAGGACTGAAATGAGGTTGGAAAAGGACCTGCTGAATGAAAGTTGAAAAGTGTTTTCATTACCTGCTTGAACAAGCAAACACAAATCATTCTTTCAAGGGGAATATTATAGGACCACAGAATTTAAACTAACTAACATTCATACAGCCTAGGAAACAATCCAAAATTTCTGACAAAGAGCACAAAAAATGAATATTGAAAACTCTACAAATTTTCAAAGAAAAAGAAAACCAACAGATACCAATATTAAAATACTATCAATACTGGAATTGGCAAGCACACACAAATAATCTGTAACTACCCATCACACAGACAAGATAACAGAATGAAAGTCATTTGAAGGATAGATGTTCTATTAAAAATGGATTCTATAGTAAAATGAAATTAGGTTTTAGAACTGAAACATGCAGTAAGAGAAAATTTAAAGTGGTATCAGATATACTAATTATCTATATGAAGGAATAAATAAACACCAAAATTTATGTTGTATAAATGGACTATCCAGTATAGTAAATGATAAAGTAAGCAAAAAGCTTCAGGGATCTATTATTGAACAAGTAGAGAACAGAGTATTTTGAAAAAAAGAAACAACACAGGAGTGGAGCTTATGGCCAAACCACCTCAAATTTGGTGAAGAAATAAAGAATAATCTATCAAGAGAAAAATGCATACTGCATTGAGTGGGATCATCATGTGTCTCCAGGTAGATCTCCAAGTTAAAAAATAGAGAGACCAAAAAAGCAATGATGATGATGATGAAATAATATCATTAAATCATTATAAAAATTAAGAGCAAATTCTCAACTCTATGTAATAGTAAATACACTCCAATAATAACATTTGAATAAATATATTCTTAATTGAATAAATATATTCTTAATTGAAAGTAGATTAGGGGAATATAACACAAGATGCTACTTTTTCCTACTGAAACAGATATACCAGATGCAATGTAACTATAAGGGAGTCATTATAATATATTCAAAGACAGTAAAACATGAGAAATTCTTATGAAAAGTAATTGCAGAAAAGTTTAGTAGAGTAATAGTCAGATTTCTTGAATCCTTAAATTGGCATATATGGTCAAAATAACAATCAGAAATCTAAATAGTAATGTTTATCTTTTGTACTACTATGAAAAGATGTTCAAATTATAGAAAGAGATAATTTTATTTTGTAAATACTAAAATATTATGATCAATATTGCTGGAAATATTTCTTAAAATACATTAGTCATATCTCAACTCATTTTCAGTACACTTGAACCACTAATTCACAATCTATATTTTAAGAACTTTAAAATGTGAACTTTATACTTTAATTTCACTTATTAACAATTGCTAACATAATGGGGAAGTATTTGCAAACTTAATCCAAGAGAATATTCAAGTATAACAATTATGAATAAGTTAGGTTTATGCCATAAACATATTGTTGGTTTAACATGAAAAATCTAGCTGTATATCGTGGCTAATACTTATAAATCTGACACTCAAAAATATGGCTAAAGAGGATACAGAGCTTGTAATCAGATTAAATTTTACAGTTTGACTTGAGGTTAGTCTGGGCTACATAGTCAGTTTGAGGGTAACATAGGCTATATAGTTAAATATTGTTTTAAACTCCTTATAATATACTATCTTTCAAATAAAAACAAGTGTACATTAATTCATGCATAAAATATAAGAAAATTTAAAATAATAATAATAATAATAATTCAGAATCAATTATAAAAACTAACATATTGAGATACACAGACAATTTATTCAATGGGAGAAAAATCTGGAACACTGATAAGTGTCATTATACTTAATGGTGAAATATAATGTGCTTCTGAAATGGTTCTGAAAGAAAAGATTCAGTCTTACTCCTCTTTTTATAATTGTTTCAGAGTTTTTAGCCATTGCAGTTAGCCAATAAAAGAAATATAGTACGTAAGTGTTGGGGGGATAGGAAAGAATTTGTTTTTATTTTAAAAAGATATAATTATTTAAATGACAAATTTCAGAGAATCTGCAAAATTACTTTATAAATAAGAAGTAGATTCAGCAAGTATGTAAGATACAAAAAAGCAAAATAATTCCAGCAGCAAGCAAAAAGTGAAAATAGCAAAAATAACTCAATTTATAGTAGTTCAAAAATAAATATTTGAGAGAAATGGGACAAAAGCAACAAAAACACTTCTGTACTGAATAAATTACTTTGAAAGAAATTTGACAAGCTAAGAGGAAACTGATATTTTTCTTGATTAGAAGATTCATTATTACCAAGGTCTTAATTTCCTTAATGCCATATATCTCATATATGACAGATGAAAATAATCAAATTTATAAAAGACATTTTAAGGACAGACTTTAACATTTCCTGAATTTTTTAAATAAAAATAAGACCCAGAATAAAGTGATGTTAGCAATGAAAGCTCAGTTAAGTATTTGCCTTATTAAATTTCAAGAGTAAGCACAAGAATAGTCAAGAGATTTCAGTGTCTGTGTTATAAATAGATATATAAAGCATATGACAGAAAGAAACAGTTGATACTATAGACAAACACAATGGTAAGTTGACAATTCTTTTAATAATATGATTACTAAGCTCATTATATTTCAACACCACCTCAACAAGTAAAGAAGATGAAAATTTTCATGTGATTACCTACTTTTATTTCTTAGAAATCTAATGTACACTGTACATTTGCAGATACATTTCTTGTCAGAATATACACATTCAATTACTTCATAGCCACAAGAATTTGGTAACATATATATTTTTTAAATTAAATCTGAAATAAGAGTACTAGAATGTCCTACTAAATTTTGAAATACATGCTACAACATCTTGAAAACAAGTAAAGAGTATTCATTTGTTTATTTTCTTTCTCTTTTTTCTAGAGATGTATTTTTTTATTGGATATTTTATTTACATTTCAGATGCCATCACCTTTCCTCATTCCCCCATCCCCAAAAACCCCTATCCTATGCCCCCCCTTTTTTTGCTTTTATACAGTTTTTAAAAATGTTAATCAAAGGCTATATAAGTTTGATAATGCTCAATCAGAAGTGTAACCTAATACTCAGCCTAGATATATCAACTATCTTTGACTGGTGGAGACATGTAAACAACTGTTTCCATATCCCCCCTCTCTTTCTCTCTCACATCACCTAGCTTCTTTTCTCTTTCTTCTCCTCTCCTTACTCCTTCTCTTCCTCTTGGTACCCCTCTCACCTTAGCTCCTCCTACATATCACCCTTCCTGTTAAAATAAAACTTTTCTCTCAAAATGCAATTAGAGCATAATTATGCCAATTTGTAGCAGTGCAGCGGGGTCTGCACCCTTGTGGAGACTGTATCCTGAGACATCCCTGGGAGGCCAGTGTCCTCAGGGAGGCAGGTAAGGCCAGTTGTGCACCACCCTATGCACTAGAGCCACAGCTGGGAGTAGAAAGCTGGCAGGACCCCCTCCACACACACACACACACAGGTATCCAAACTCTGCTCTTGGGGAATTCTACTCCCCTTCTGCCCTTCTCCAGATTCCGGTGGCAGGAGCAGGCACCAAATGGGTTTGTACCCTTGTTGAAACTGCATCCTGAGACAGCTCAGAGAGGCCAGTGTCCTCAGAGTGGCAGACACACAGGGGCTCTACACCCTTGTGAAAACCGTACTCAGAGTAGGGGACACCATACCCAGAGTCGTCCTAGAGGAGCCACAGGACTCAGAGCAGCAGTCACCTTATCCTGAGGCATTCTAGAGGAACCACTGTACTCAGAGCAGTGTACACCTAGTTGGTCTGCTCTCAAGAAGACACCTTATCCTGAGACATCCTAGAGGAGACACTGCACTCAGAGCAGCTGGAGCTCAGGATCACAGGACCACAAAGACATCTGGACCCTGAGGAGTTCTGACAAAAGCAAGATAACTGGAAAGACAGTCCCCAGTCAGAACCAGTGAGAGAGGGTAGCACTAGAGTTAACCAAATGGTGAAAGGTAAGCACAGGAAAAGTAAACAACAGAAACCAAAGTTACTTGCCATCACCAGAACCCAGTTCTCCCACCATAGCAAGCCCCGAACACCACATCGCACCAGAAAAGCAGGACACAGAATTAAAATCACTTCTCATGATGATGTGAGAAGACTTTAAGAAGGTCATAAATAACACTCTAAAAGAATTTGAGGAGAACACAGGTAAACATATAGGAACCCTTAAAGAGGAAACACAAAAATCCCTTAAAGAATTGCAAGAAAACACAACCAAACAGATGAAGGAATTAAACAAAACCACCTAGGATCTAAAAATGGAAGTAGAAGCAATAAAGAAATCTCAAAAGGAGACTACCTTGGAGATTGAAAACCTAAGAAAAAGACCAGGGGTCATAGATGCAAGCATCACCAACAGAATACAAGACATAGAAGAGAGAATCTCATGTGCAGAAGATAGCATGGAAAACATTGACTCAACTGTCAAAGAAAATGTGAAATACAAAAAGCTCCTTACCCAAAACATCCCGTAAATCCAGGACACAATGAGAAGGCCAAACCTAAGGAAAATAGGTATAGATCATTTGGTTATTTTCAAAATTATATTTTTTAGTTGCTGGTAAAATGATTCAGTAGATAAAGGAGCTTCTTCACCAAATCTGAATACCTGAGTTCAATAGTCAAAACCATTTCTGAATGTGAGGAAAGAACTGAATTTCCAAAGTTATCCTCTGTCTTCTACATGCATGCCATGACCTGTACCCCATCCCCAAATAGTAAATAGAATAAAAATTTAAAAACTACATCTTAATATAAGATACGGAGAATATAAATTTCTTAAACAAACAAAAATGAAAACAAAACACCGTGGGAAGAGAAGTGAGAATATATTTGCTCTAGTTGGAGTCCTTATTTCTCTGTATGAGGTTTCTAAGTAAGAAAAGAAAGGAAAATGGAGGAGGAAGAAGAGGAGGAGAAGAAGGAGAGAGAGAAGTAGAAGGAGAAAGAGAAGTAGAAAAGGAGGAGGACAAGGAATAGGAGAAATAGTTGACACAGAACTAGCAGCAGCAGCAGCAGCAGCAAAGCCAGACATCATAGTGAAAGAGGTATTTTTAAGAAAATTCAAATAACTCTACAAAAAGTAGGTGAGACCTTTAGATATTGGTATCTCAAAGGTCAGTATGGTATACTGAAACATAGAAGCTGAAATCCGCATCTTACTGCTCCAAAAATACCATAAAATTTATTCAAATAACAAAGAGAGTGTTAGAGGACAGGAGAAGGTTGAGTGAGGTCAATGTATAAACCAAGGAATGAGATATTTTCAGGATGCTCTCTAGCCTTCCCTCTCCCTTTTAAAAGAAAAATCATTATGAAATAAGAACTATTACCTTGAAAACAGAAAAAATCATAGCAATTAATCTATATGCCAAGGCCCAATCAAATTTCACTTACACTACAAGGAAAAAGTTTTTAAAAAAGAGCATATTACCTCACCATACACCCAACTACCATCTTACCCCCAAACTAAATTTTTAGGACAGAAACCAGAAAGAAATAGATGAAAATGATACTTTTTGCAGGAAGGGTTCAAGACAATATTAGATGTCAGTGTCAGTTCCTAAATTTTTTTTCACTGCATATTTGTAACTATTTACCTAATCTAACAGAGAACATTCTTCAGCTTTAAAGACGAAAATCTTCTTCTTCTTCTTCTTCTTCTTCTTCTTCTTCTTCTTCTTCTTCTTCTTCTTCTTCTTCTTCTTCTTCCTTCTTCTTCCTCTTCCTCCTCCTCCTCCTTCTCTTCTTCCTCTTCTTCTTCTTCTTCTTCTTCTTCTTCTTCTTCTTCTTCTTCTTCTTCTCCTTCTTCTTCTTCTTATTATTATTATCATTACTATTATTATTATTATTATTTGCTTTAAAGCTCCTATGCTTTACTGTGTTCAAAACTGTTAAGGTCTTGCCCTCTCTTTTTTTTGGGGGGGGGAACATTCACATAAATTGGTTTTAAATTAAAATAATATATCATTTTTTGAAATGCATATTTTGCTTCTGTGAGAAACTCCTTATCTCAGCTTCATCTTTAAAACATATTTCATAGTATGAATACTATTACAGTTTTTCTAATACACTTTAAAGATTTTGGTTCACAATGATATTCCTTTAATTTTTTGGATGAAATGCTCTCTGCAATCCATATATACATACACACAAACACACACACACACACACACACACACACACACACACACACACACACA
>JANHMN010000005.1:54968267-54999893 GCA_030674055.1 Rhabdomys pumilio
ACACACACACACACACACACACACACACACACACACACACACACACATGTATATAAGTATATATGTATATATGTATATATTTACATATATATATATACATATGTATACATACATATATGTCTATACATATATATATACATATATACATATTTATAGACATAGACATAAACATAGACATCATAGACATAGACTAGACATAGTCATAGACATATATGCATGCGTGTGTACCTGCGCATGTGTGTGTGTGTGTGTGTGTGTGTGTGTGTGTGTGTGTGTGTTTGTATGTATGCACTTTATTTTTATCAATTCAGTTGTTAAGTTGTTACCCCTTTCTGGTCTGGTCTGTCTGCCCTCCCACAGTTCCTCATCCCATTTCTTATCCTCCCCTCCTGACTGCAAAAGTGTGTCCCCACCCCTACCAGGTATCCACACACCCTGGGGCCTCATGTCTTTCAAGGGTCAAGCCCATCATGTCTCACTGAGGTCAAACCAGGCAGTCACTGCTGTATATGTGTCAGGAGCCTCTCACCAGCTAGTATATGCTGCCTAATTGGTGGCTTAGTGTCTGAGAGATATCAGGGGTCCAGGTTAGTGGAGACTGCTGGTCTCCCTCTGGGGTTGACCTCTTCCTCAGCTTCTTCCAGCTTTTTCCTAATCAAACTACAGGGATCCCCAACTTCAGTCTATCAGTTGAGTGTAAGTATCTGTATTTGTCTCAGGCTTGTTAGGCCTCTCCAAGGACAGATGTGGTAGGCTCTTGTCTGTAAGCACACCATAGAGTCAGTAATATTGTCAGGCCTTAGAACCTCCCCTTGAGATAGATCCCAAGTTGGAGTGGTCACTGGACCTTCCATCCCTCAGTCTCTTCTCCATTTTTCTCCATGCAGTTCTTTTAGACAAGAACAATTCTGGGTCAGAGTTTTTGACTGTGGGATTGCAACCTTATTCCTCCACTGTCCCTGCCCTGTCTTTCTACTACAGGTGGACTCTACAAGTTCCCTCTCCCCAATGTTGGTTATTATATCTAAGGTCCCTCCACTTTAGTCATGAGTGTCTCTTACCTCCCATGTCTCTGGTATGTTCTAGATGGTTGCCCCAACACCTACCCCAATGGTTGCATAATTCCATTCATTCAGCTGACCCTCAGGACTTCCCTACTCTTCCCTCCTGCCTAATACTTGATCATGTTCCCTCCTTTCTCTTCCTTTCTCCAAACTCTCCCTCCCTTTGCCTCCTGTAATTTATATTATCTCTTTCCCAAGTATGACTGAAGGATCCTCATTTGGACCCTTCTGCTTATTAACCTTGAGATCTGTGTATTACATCCTAATATTCTATACTTTTTTTTAGTTAATATCCACTTTTTATGAATACATTTTGGGTCTCAGTTACCTCACTCAGAATGAAATTTTCAAGTTCCATCAATTTGCCTACAAATCTCATGATGTCCTCATTCTTAATAGCTGAATAGTATCCCATTGTGTAAATAAACCACATTTTCAATATCCATTCTTCTGTTGTGGGACATATGGCTGTTGGTTTGCTGTATACTGCATTTATTATTTTTTTGTGTGGACCTTGAATTCCTGATCTCTCCAATACTTTTAAAATGAAGTGATGATGTATTTTGTCAAAGTCTTTTTCAACAACTAATGCAATGATCATGTTTTTTTTTTCCTTTGATTTGCTTACATAGTTGATTCCTGGCATGTAGCCTATTTGGTCTTGGTAAGTGATGGTTTTGATTTGTTCTTGGATTTAGTTTGCTAGAATTGTATTGAGTATTTTTGCATCAATATCTATAATCTAAATTGGATTGAAGTACTTTCTTAGTTGAGTATTTGTGTAATTGTGACAATATAGAATGAATTAAGTAGTGTTCCTTTTGTTACTATTTCATGTAATAGTTCAAGGATTGTTGGTATTAGCTCTTCTTTGAGGGTCTGGTAGAATTCCACAGTAAAGCTCTCTGACCCTGGGCTATTTTTTGTTGGGAGGTTTTTAATGACTACTTATATTTCTTTAGGGTATATGGTCCTGTTTAGATTATTTACCATCTCTTAATTTAACTTCAGTAAGTACTATCTATGTAGAAAACCATTTATTTCATTTAGATTTTACAGTTTTGTTGAGTTTAGCCTTTTGTACTGGGATCTGTTTTTTGTTTTTGTTTTTGTTTTTGTTTTTTTAATTTCCTCAGGTCTGTTGTTATGTCCCTATTTTCCTTTATTATTTTGTTTATTTGGACGCTTACTCTGTGATGTTTAATTGGTTTGACTATTGTTTATTTATTTTGATGAGATGATTTTTTTTCAAAGAATCAGCATTTGGTTATGTTAATTCTTGGTACTTTTCTTTTTGTATCTATTCTGTTGGGCCTAAATTTGACTATTTTCTACTGTCTACTACTTTTGAGTGAGTTTGCTTCATTTTGTTTTAGAGTTCTCAGGTATGCTGTTCAATTGTTAGTGTAAGATCACTCCAATTTCTTTACCACAGCAATTATTGCTTTGAATTTTCCTCTTAGCAATGCTTTCATTGTATTCTATAAGTTTGCATATGCTGTGTAATCATTGTCATTGAATTCCATTTAATTTCTTTTTTTATTTCTTCTTTGACCAAGTTATTGTTGAGTAAAGTGTTGTTCAGTTTCCATGAGTATGTGGGTTTTCTTTTCTTTTTGTTATTGAAATCTAGCCATAATCTGTGGTGATCTGATAGAATGCATGGTAGTATTTCAATCTTCTTGTATTTGTTGAGGCTTGTTTTGTGACTGATTATATGGTCAGTTATAGGTGCCATGAGCTGCTTAAAAGTTATAGTCTTTTGTTTTAGGGTGAAAAGTTTTATATATATATATATATATATATATATATATATATATATATATATATTCTGTTAAATCCATTTGATTCATAAACTATTAGATTTACTGTGTCTCTATTTAGTTTCTGTTTCAATGACTTGTCCATTGGTGACATTGTGATGTACAAGTTTCCCACTATTATAATGTGGTGTTAAATGTGTATTTTGAGCTATAGTAAAGGTTCTTTTATGAATGTGGATGCCCTTGCATTTTGGGAATAGATGTTTGGAATTGAGACTTTCTCTTAATGGATTTTTTCTTTGATGAATATCAAGTGTCCTTCCCCATCTTCCTTGATAATTTTGGTTGAAAGTCTATTTTAATGGATATTAAAATGGTAACTCACGTTTGTTTCTAGGGACTATTTTTTGGATTGCTTGTTTTCCAGCCTTTTACTCTGAGGTAGTGTCTATATTTGTCATTATGGCATTTTTCTTATATGCAGCAAAATGCTGGATCCTGTTGCCTATCCCATCTGTTAGTTTATGTCATTTTATGGGGGAATTTAGTCCATTGATATTAAGAGATATTAAAGACAGATGATTGTTAGTTTCTGTTATTTTTGTTGTTTTAGATGACATTATGTGTATGTGATTCTCTCCTTTTGATTTTTTTTTTTGTGTGACATAATTTATTTCTTGGTTTTTCTTTGGTGTAGGTACCATTCTTGTTTTGGATTTTTCTTTTAGAATTCTCTGTATGGATGGATTGGTAAATAGATATTATTCAAAATTGGGCTTTTCATGGAATATTTTTTCTCCATCTAGAATGATTGAGAATTTTGCAGAGTTTAGTAGTCTGGGCTGGCATTTGTGTTCCCTTAGGGATAGCATGTTCTCTGTCCAGGTTTTTCTAGTTTTATGGTCTCTCTTGAAACATCTGGTTTTATTCTGATTGGTCTGCCTTTGTATGTTACTTGGCCTTTCTTCAATTCAATTTTTAATATTTATTCTTTGTTCTGTGCATCTAGTGTTTTGATAGTTTTGTGATGAGCGGATTTTATTTTCTGTTCCAATCCATTTTGTGTTCTATAGGATTCTTGTACATTTATGGGCATCTCTTTCTTTAGGTTGGATACATTTTCTTCTGTGATTTTGTTGAAGTTTTCTAGTCCTTTGAATTGGGAATCTTCACTGTCTTCTAATTCTATTATTCTTTTCTCTGTGTCCTGAATTTCCTGGATATTTGGGTTAAGTGTATTTTATGTTTTATATTCTCTATAATCATTGTGTCATTATCTTCTAAGGTATCTTCTATACTTGAGAGTCTCTTTTCTATCTCTTGTATTCTGTTGTTGATGCTTGCATATTTAATTCCTGACCTCTTTCCTACGTTTTCCATTTTCAAGGTTGCCTCCTTTTGTGTTTTTTTATTGTTTTTTTCTTCCTTTGTTAGGTCTTGGATTGCTTTTTTCAATTCCTTCACCTCTTTGATTATGTTTTCCTGTATTTCTTTGAGGGATTTATTTGTTTCCTCTTTAAGGGCGTCTACCTTTTTTATAACCTGAGTTTTCATGTATTCTTTTAGTGTATTATTTATATCCTACTTAAAGGACTCTAGTATCTTCATGAGGTAAGATTTTAGGTCTGCATCTAGGTTTTCATGTATGTTGGGGTATTCAGTGTTAACTGTGGTGGTATAACTGGGTTCAGATGGTACCACAGTATATTGGCTTCTGTTGCTTATCATCTTGAGGTTGCCTCTCACCATCTGGTTATATAGTGTTAAATTCTGCTGTGTATTTCTTTCTCAAGCCTACCTCCTGTGTCCTTTTGCTGCTGCAAATCTCCTGGGACACCTGTTAGCCTGGGTGTAGCAAATCTCCTGAGAGGCTTTCAGACTTTTGTGTCCATTGCCCTGGCTACAGGAGATCTCCTGCAAAGCCTTCAGATTGTAGAGTCTTTTGTCCTGGGTGAATCAGATCTCCTGGAAGGCCTTTAGACTGTGAGGCTTGTTGCCTTGGGTGCAGCAGATCTCCTGGGAAGTCTTCAGATTGTGATGTCTTCAGAGGAGCAGGCAAGCTGTTGATCTGCCCAAGTCTAATGTACCGTCTCATCTGGAGAATATTTTTTAAAATTCAGACTCTTAAGCTCTTCACTGATTTGTTCTTGTTTATACAATCTCCAAATGATATACCTAGGTGTTATTCTCATTAGCAAGGAAATCTCAGCTTTTGGTAGCTTCTGTCTTCAATTTTGGAAAAATGGAAGACTTGTTTTTATAACAATTCTGGTCCATGGATGCATCATTCTCTTTTCAGTAGCTACTAAAAGCACACACACACACACACACACACACACACTGATTTTTCACCTTAATCACCCTTAATTCTTGGAGGTCAATATTTATTTTTGCCTTCATCTTGTGTTTCAGTTGTTCATTTTCAGTTTGTCTACTTTGCATTGCTTCTCTAATTGTACATTTTCATTTATAAAAATTTAAATTTCTTTTAGAATGCAACTTACCTGCTGACATTGTCTACTGGATTTACCTGTTCTCCTTTTATTGGACTTCTTAACATTAATCATAGCTTTTTAAATTTAATACTTTGATAATTCCCTAGTTAATTTCAATGCTAATTCTGATTCTAATAGTTACTTTTATTCTCTGTAGAATCTTCTGTTTCTAGTAACAAAAAGAGATGCCTTTCAAGCTGTTTATATGTCAAAACAGAACCTGGAAATCTTCATACAGTTCCTTGACATATGGTTTTTATGTACTTCTGTTTCAGTGAGAGGTTCTTGTTTCATCAAATAGACAATCATTACTCGATTGTTATGACTTCTTTTCTCAAATTTAAGAAAGGCAATCAGATGTTGGTAGATAGCATAAATATACAAACAGTGGAGTATCCAGGAAATTCACCAAAGATAATTAGAAAGCTACTGTTCTATGAGTTGGGCAAAGGAGGAAAATTATTAGATTCAGTATCAAAAAAAATTTTGCAGTGGAAGAGAAGGAGTATGGTATCAAAATTTGTGAGTGTGTGTGTGTGGGGGGGCAGGGCAGTAGCTTCACTCCAGGAATGATCTGGTCCCAGTTATGAGTGCTCTGAAATCTACTTCAGAGTGTTTGAACCATGGTTTTACTTACAGAAGAAACTTGAAAAAACTCAGACTAATCTTAGTACCAATTTTTTTCCTATTTTAACGTAAACTTTATTGTATAATATTCTGAAAATAGTAATACAAGTTATATACCGAAATTAACCATACCTAATATTTACACATCTCAATCAACTTCTATTTAATAAAAACAAACATTGTGAATTTGTTGGTTCATCACACTAGATTTTTATGCATATACTATTAAAGAAAATTTTAGGAACATTTTCACAAACAAAAACTAAATAAAAAAATTCTGACAAAGTTATGTTTTACAGCTTTATACCTTTACTTCGCTTATTTTATCTATTACATCCAGCCAGTTCTGCCTCATCCCTGAATATCTACCTACCTGCTTGTCTTCTCTTTATGATATGTTATTCTCACATGTGTGTGTGTGTGTGTGTGTGTGTGTGTGTGTGTGTGTGTAGATTAACAGATAATTTACATAGTAGAAACTCCATGCATTTATATGTTTTGCAGAAATAGGTTAGAGACCAGTGGAAAACCCAAAACCAAGAATCAGAAAGAAAAAAGAAAACTGGAGCAAGGACAAGAAGACCACTTATCATTGGGACTGAAAATCTTACTGATGCAAAGAAAATCCTTTCTTTTCAGTATGTTATCAGAGGAACATTAAGAAGTCATATTAAAAAAAAACTCCTGCTGAGTCAGTATCAATTTGCTCTAGAGACAAATGTCTTCCTTGAATACTCATGTTAAAGACAGAATAAACATAATATGAATGTTTTTTGATCACAGGCACGAAGAATATCTATAGCCGTAAGAGAAGAGTGCAGAATCAAAGCCATGCAGTGTTCTGTTCAGTGGAAGGCTGGTATAAACAATTGATCTGAAAGTGATTCATAGCTTTTCAGAAGAGGGACAAGTCTGAATAAAGACAAGTGATAAAAGTGCTAAGGTCTAAAAGACACAGGTGGAATACTTGCTAACAGCTTTTTTTTAATATTAAGAGAATGCAAAATACCTGTAGGTATAATAGTCATTGCCTGACCCATGAACCACAAACCAATTAAAGAACAAAAAACATAGGGGTTGACACGATAATATAATACAACAAAGATTGTACTTTCATTAGAAAAAAAAAAAACACCAAAAAGACAGAGAAGAAAGAGAAAGATAATGTGGATAGGCCTAAACACACAGGTAAATAATTAAAGAGAGAATCAGCATCTATTTTCAGACAAGTGACTACATACAAAATAGGTTCTAATTAATATCCAAGTTTAAGTTTGTAGCCTGTTTGTCTTGCAACTTTCTTCTTCCTTTTTCTTTAAGATAGACTCTGTCTAGTATCAGAACCTGACCTTTATTCTGGTATTTCCCTGTCTATATTTCCTAGATGTTGTGTTTGTTTTTGGTTGTGTGATTAGAATTCTTTTCCTTTCAATTGAAGTTGCATTGATATGTGCATTCATCTTAACCATTCACACTTAAATTTATTCCCCCTATTCATTTTTTTCTGTTTTTCTCATGTTAATATCATATTTCTTAAAATGTTAAAGTGATATATATATATATATATATATATATATATATATATATATATATATTCCTACTCATCTTTATCATTCACACTTTTATTTATTCCCCTTTATTCCCCCTATTCTGTAGAGAAAAGCTGAAGGGCTTGCAGGTGTCGATTCTCTGTTGTGTTGTGGTTGTGAGTTCGCGCATGTGTCATGGATCAGAGTGGCTGGAACTGCAGCTCAGCATGGCAGAAGTGTGAGGGATCTTGATGGATTTGGTTCTGTGAATAGCACCAGCCCGGAGGGCATGGTGCGTCTCTCACTCAGTCTGCTTCAGTGGGTGGCACAAGGCTCTCGAGTGGGCCTGGAGGCTGGTGTCTCCATTCAGGGCCCCAAGATGCCACTGGGGGTGGTGCGGGGGCTGCAGACAAACAAAGATGAGGCAGCTAGCCTGTGTGCACAGACAGAGACAAGGGGGAGGAGAGAGGCATGTCACAGTGCCACACCCCATGGGAAGTGCTCAGTTGGCTTGAAATGGGTGCTTGCTTGAGGATGCAGACCTCTGCTGCAGGAATGCAGAGAAGCTTTCCACGAAGGTAGTCCCCAATGACACTAGAAAGTTTGCGGGTTTCCAAAACGCCTTTATTGACATGGCAGATGGTAGATGGTCTGGATGTGTAAACACCCCTGCCCCTCCAACCACAGGGCAGATCTGAGTTAAATAGGGAAGGGGAAAGGGGTGTCTGGGAAAAGAAATGCATAATTGGCTATGTCCTCTTGCCTTTAGGTAACTCATTAATATGGAAATCTCTCTAGGGCTGAGGCCTATAATCACTTCTACCTGTGCTCTTTGGGAGGGGCTGCATTATCCTTACGTGACTGAACAGTACAGGTTAATGGAGATCTAGACCTCCTGTCAGGACCCTGGGTCCTAGGAGCATGGCTGAACATCTGTCATTGCCCCATTGGGGTTGGGGTAAAAGGCCTGTGCCCAGCCAAGAACCTATCCTTCTGCGTCCCCACATCTTACTCTCTTTTCTTTTATAAAAGTAGGGGTGTCACTGTGTCATCTGTAGTGCAAATTTTGGATGAGGAAGTCAAAAGAAAACACTACACAGGCTGGAGGGGGTAGCACAATTAAGTCATTGGGTAACGGGAGGTGAGGGTTGGGGTTAGGATGTCAAAGGATCATTGAACCAATCAAATACAGGTTGTACAGCTTGAGGGTAATAACATCTGATTAATCTAGATAGACATTATATTTTCCTTACTAACATATAACTTTCAGCTATTTGACTTTGGCAAAAGAGTTCATCTGTAGCTGGAAGTTCTGGATCTGTCTTCTGTCTCAGCATATGTCTGTGCATCTTAGAGAGTGTCTTTGGGTTTTGGCGTGTGTGACTTGGTCTCGTTGTGTCTCTGGAGTCTTTAATCAGATGGATGGCTAGAAGAAGAAGGCGGCTTGGTGTCCCAGGCAGGTTCCAGGAGATGGCATTGTCTCCACTGGATCTGTGGGTGTGCCTGTAGGATAATTACAACAGAGGAGCATCACCCCGGCAGGGCAATGTCTGTAAAGGCTGGGTATTAAGTGTTAAGTTACTTGAGAGCAAGCATGTAATGGTCTGTTGTTAAGATCCTAGAAAGGCAAAGGTGTATGAGGAAATTCAGTCTTAGAAGGTACCTTTGAGTATGTTTTGAATGGCTGAGGAAGAAGAACATCATGTTAATTATGTATCTGAGATAGGCAGCAACAGTTTGTCTGTAAAAGAAAACCAGTTGTTAATTAAGAGCTGAAAATGGTGATCAGCATAGTTGACTTGACCTGTGGAAGTAGATTAGACGACTTTTGAACCTTGAAGAAATCTCAAAAACATGAAAAAAAATGTTAGACATATATCACAAGTGTTAGAAAAGGAAACATTTAAACAAAAGGCAGAAAAAATTTGAGTTGAAAAGCACAAACATTGTTCACACTATTCTATTATTTTTCTTTTTCTCACATGTTAATATCATCTTTCTTAAAATGTTAAAAATGTTTTTTTTATATTCCTATCCTAAACAATTAATAACTTAGCAACATTCTTGTATCTTTGTCCTCCTCTTACACAACAATTGTTGGAGTTAAAAGGCTATTGTTTTGAATAGGCTAAATCTATATGGGTTCAAACCTGAATTATACTTGACCTTTAAGAAAGAACTAGCACAAATATTTCTCAGGTGATTCTGTAAGACAGAAGGAGTAGATTACTGTCAAACTTATTCTATGAAAGTATTGTTACCCTGATACCAAAAGTAGATATAATTTTTAAATATATAGAAATAAACTTTTTGATGAAAATTTTTATAAAATTTCTTATCGATGTTTAAAACAAATTCATAAATTGAATGTAATAGATCACCCATATGAATTCAAGAATAGAAATCTCACAATTATCTCAATAGATTCAGGGAAGACCTCTTATAAAGTCCAATTATTTTTCATGATAAAAGTCATGGAATATTCAGAAAAATAATAAACTTATGACAAGCCAATGGTTATCCTTTTACTAAATGCAACAAATAAAATGCAGTTCAATAGAATCAGTAACAGAAAAATAACATGCATACTTTCTCCACTCTTACTCAGTTTGGTCTTTGAAATGTTAGGTAAAGCAGTAAGAGAAAAAAAAATAGCCAAGAAACAAAAGCAATAAGATCCTATATTAAAAAACCTGTATAGGAAAAGCAACAACAAAAGTTTCAAGAAATTATACAAGAGAACATTTAGATCTCTTAAGCCCTTTTAGAAATGTGGTAGAATATAAAACCTACTTACAAATAAAAAGCTGCTGTATGTTGAAAAAGGTAGTTTCTAAAACATAAAATACACGAGAAAAAGTAACAAATGTGTGCAAAAGCTTTTCTCTTTTTTAATGTGCTTTTTAAATAATAATAAAAAAGAAGACTCAGAGTTTAGAAACAATTCTAAAGAATGATGTTGCAGAGGTAGCAGGTTTCCAAAAGGCCAGTGATTGGTTTCTTATTCATTATAAACTCAAGAGTCCAGGCATCTAGTGAGTTCCAATAAATTAGATCCTATAGTTTGTTACTGTTTCTGCAGGCAAGGCTTGAGAACCCTACCCTTAATTTTCCATTTTATTTACATAAGTGTCAGCCAAGACAATATTTCTTTTGTTTAAGGATTAGAAAGACCAAATTTTTATTCTTAGATCTTTGCATTCTCTAGTACCTAAACGAAATATAGAAAACATGAACATTATAGACAATATATTTCACTAATTGAGGTGGAATTTCTTGTCCTCTGGAAATGGCAGACATAGCATTTTCTTTGACCAGTATACCTACTTCTTCAATTATATCTTCTATGCTAGAAAGTCTATCTTCTATTTTTCTTCTTCATTTGATGATACTTGCATCTATAGTTTTCATTTCCGACACTAGGTTTTCCATCTCCAGGATCCCTGCACTTTCTGTTTTCATTATTACTTTTGTTCCATTCATTTTCAGATCTTGAACAGTGTTATTAATTTTCTTTACCCATTTGATTGTATTTCCTGTATTTCTTTAAGGGATTTATTCATTTATTCTTTAAAGGCCTCTATCATGTTGATAATATTAGATTTAAGGATATTTTGTGCTTCAGATGTGTTAGGATAGCCTTGGCTTATTGTGGTAGTGTAGCTTGTCTCTGGAAATGTCTTATTGCCCTGACTCTTGTTGGTTCTGTTCTTACACTAGTTTTTAGACATCTGGTTATCATTGATGTTTAGTGGATGTTTCTGATGCCAGAAGCACTCTTCTGGGAGGCAGAGAGAGCCTTGAGCCTGATAATTGAGCTGTAGGAACAGCATAGTGTTCAACTCTACTGCCTGTGCCCCTATATGGAACTAAATGTTTCTGGGGTCCTGCAGGTCTCCTCGGGAATGGAGACACAGCTTTGAGACTCGTGTTGGAGCTTAGGGGACAGAGCATAGCTTACTTCTGCTGCCTGCACCCCAAGTGGACCTGGCAGGCAGGAGATTGGTGGAGAATGGTGTAACCAGATATACCTGGAACCAGCAGGCCTTCTCAGGAGGGAAAGTGATGGAACTCAAGGAGACAGTCTGTAGCTTACCTCTGCTTGCTGTGCTTCAATTGGACTTGCCAAGCAGGGATTATGTAAGAGTTTTCAATGAACAATTTAGCATACTAAAATATATATAATAAATTAAAGATGAAATAGAAAATAAAAATGCCTCTTAAGTTTGTGTGCTTGAAGAACATATATAATAGTAATGAATATATTACCAAAAATGACCTGTGGTTTCAATAAAATCTCAATTAATTTATATTTTCATACAACCAAAAATGTAACATTTATGTGTGGAATTTCAAAATACCTTACTAAAAACAATACAGAGCAAAAAGGACAACAGTAGGGGTACTATAATGTATTATCTCAAGTTCTACTACCAACCTCTTGTAAGAAAAGAAAAATGTCACTGATATGAAAACATAAGCTTAGAATAAATGGTTGACTCAGAAATAAAATTAAATATATTACTACAGCCACTGGCTATTTGACAGAGATGCCCAAAGCACACATTAGAGAAAAAAAACAGTCTATTTAATTAATGATGCTGATAAAATTGGGTATGCACAAATAGAAGAATGAAATTTTATCTCTGTCCATCACCCTGTGCAAAAATCATATAAGAATATATCAAAGACTTGAATCAAAGGCCTAAAACTCTGAAACTGCTAGAAGAAAACATTTCAAGATATAAAAATAGAGCTGAACATTCTAATAAATCATAAAATGAAACCCAAGATTGCCAAAGGACTGCATGATATTAATAAGGCTTTAGCAGAACAGAGAAAACAATTGAATTTTAAGAGACAGATTAGAAATGAAAATAAATCTGTTGTAGTTTATGTACCTAACATAAGAATAAATATATACACTATATAAAGCATTCAAAAAGCTAAATACTAAAAGAAAACATTACAGTCAATACATGGACAAATGAAATAGACAGTTCTCAAAATGTGCACATACATGTTCAATAAATATTTGAAAAATTTTCAAAAATTTAAAATTACATTTAGATTCTATTGTATCCTAGTTATAATGTCTATTATTAATGAAACAAAAACTAATGGTGGCAAAAATACAGGGAAAAGAGAAATGTTATTTTACTCTTCAAGTTAGTATGGAGATTACTTTTAAAAAATAAAAATAGAAAATACCAAATGGCCTCCATATCCCACTTCTGTATGCCCAGAGGATTTTCTGTCAACATCTTTGAACTTATTCATTTATTTTAACATTATTCACAATACCAATGTTATAGCATCAACCTAGGTATCTGTCAACAGATAAATGGATAAAGAATATGTCATATTTATGAACAATTAAGCTTTTTTTTCAACCACAGTAAAGAATTAAGTTATGGGCTTGAAGGTAGAGAAAAAAAAATCACTCAAACTCAGAATGACAAATACCAAATATTTTTTCTCATTTGTAGATCCTACGTTTTATATAGATTCATAAATTGTTTATATGTGTGACACAAAAGTAGGAGAGAGATTATTTTGGCCTCAGAAGGTATCTAGTGTGGAAAGGCGAAAGAAATGGGAAAGTATTCCTGGAGGCAAAACACACACATAGTACATGATAAAACATGATTTAAAGAAAATATCTCTACAATATTCAGCACACCATACAATAAATGAATCCTGATAAAATTACAACAGAAAAAAATTGAAGGATGATCAATAATAATCTACTGATAAAGAGAACATTTAAACTATCTTAAAGCAAGATATATTATTCCAGCAAATATAAAATTAAAATTATTTGCAGATAAGTAATACTGAACTGATCTATTTTTTTCTGGAAAATTTTATTTTTAAATTTAAATTTTAGTTTGTTTTTCCTGAAACAAGATCTGACTAAGTAGTCCTCACTGGCCTGCAATTCATGGAAATTCATGTCAGTTTGCTGAATGTTGTAACTGTTGTATGCATGATATCTGCTTTCTGTAGCTACTTTAACATTGTTGATTCATAAGGATACTTAATCCAAATGCTAAAACATGACAGAAATATTTTTATTATTGTCTTCTCTCCTAAATATAAACAATCCTTGTTTACATGTTAACATATTAAAGTATCTTCTAGAACAAGCAGTGCATTTTTAAATTATTTATTTATTTATTTATTTATTTATTTATTTATTTATTTTTATTTTTTTTCTTTTCCTTTTATTCACTTTACTTTCATCTCGATGCCTCTCCTCCTGATCACCCGCCAACAATCTTGCTCTTTCTTCCCTTCCCTTGTCCTCTAAAAGGGTGGATGTCCCATGAGTATCCCCTCCATCCTGGCACATCAAGTCTCTGCTGGACTATGTGCATCCTCTCCCACTGAGCCCTGACAAGGCAGTCCAGCTAGAAGAGCATATTCCACAGACAGGCAATCATTTTGAAGATAGTCTTTGCTCCAAGTGGTACATTTGTTATATCTGTTGGGGAAGGGGGCCTAGTTCCAGTTTATTTATGCTCTTTGGTTGGTGGTTCAGTCTCTGAGAGTCCCAAGGGTCCAATTATTTGATTGAGTTTGTTTGCCTGTGGACTTCCTAACTCCTTCAGGGCTACAATCACTCCCCCAACTCTTTCATAATTTTTGAAACTCCATCTACTGTTTGGCTGTGGGTATCTGTATCACTCTGAGTCATCTGAGTGGAGCCTCTCAGAGGACAGCCATGTTAGACTCCTGTCTGCAAGCATAACTTAGTATCATTAATAGTATCAGGGACTGGTGCTTGCTTATGGAATGGGTCTTAAGTTGGGTCAGTTATTGTTTGATGATTCCCTCAATTTTGGTTCCATCCCCTTTCCCTGCATTTCTTGTAGACAGGATAAATTTTGGGTGTAAAGTTTTGTGAGTGGGTAGGTGTCCCTATAACTCCACTGTGGTTCTGCTTGGCCTCTTCAGCTTCCATATCCCTGTGCTATGAATCTTAGCTAAGGTAATCTCCATTGATTCTTGGATGTCTCCCTTTCTCAGGTCTCTGTCATGTGCTCTAGATTTCACACACTTCCCCATCTTTGTCAGTCACAGATTTAGTTTCATTCTCACAGCCATCTGGCCATCTTTTTTTGTCCCTCTCCACAACTGATCCTTATTCTCCTCATTCACCTCTCCATCCTCTCTGCTACCCAGTTCCCTCCTTCCATATGCCTCCTATGACTGACTGTTTTGTTCCCCCCTTTTGGGTGAGAATCGAACATCCTTGCTTGGATCGTCCTTCTTATTTAACTTCTTTGGGTCTGTAGAGTGTATCATGGGTATTTTATGACTAATATCCACTTATAAGTGAGTACATATCATCCATTTTTGTCAATACATTTTGACCATAGTTTTCTCTTCTCCACACCTGCAGTCTCTCCCACACACTCCTTCCAATCCATTTGCCTGCCTCCCTTTTTCCCCAAGTGAATGTCAGCTCAGACCAAAGAAATAAACAATTCAACGTTAGTGAGCACTTCAAGATTTACTCAGAGGAAGTTTGCTTATAAGGTAGTATTTGGTAATAGCTAAAGTAGGTAGTGATTTGTACTTCCACTGAACTCCTTTCTGATTTTTATCATTAGAAAGAATCTAGAAACAACAAAAAAGTTTCTGATGACTTGTTTTCCCAGAAACTGCTGTTTATTTATTGAATTGTATGATTGAAAAGCTATAAGATACATAATATGGAAAATGTAGAAATATAACCAAGGTATCACAGAAACTAAACATATTCCTTCAGGAATCTAAAGTACTAAAGTCCAAGTGGTATAGCCACCAAGATGGACTCAATTCAATATACCTTATTTCTTTTTTAATGCCATCAATTATAGAATACAATACTTCTGAAAGATAAGATATAATTGACAGTGTGAATAAAGAGATTAACATATATTAATTCACATTCAAACAAATCAAGTACTTCATGCCTAAATTCTGTTGAAATTCTCAGAAATCAACCTTAATTGAATATGTAAAATTCAAATTAATTTTGTTTTTACTGCCTACTTAGAGTAAATAATCTTATTAAATATCAAGTCCATCATAGTAATCAGAAATATCGATTTTCCAACATAACTAAAATATCATCATCATAACAATGATAATAAAAACTGATTTTAAGATCCATTTGCCCAATATTTAAATTAGGCATTTGGAAATCTGCTCAGCACTCCTAAATAGTGTATAAAACAACAATTTTCTTTGTCTTCTTGTCATTGTGCCTTACAATTTAGGATGATATTGTGCATGCAGAACACATTTAACAAAATGTTACCATGAAAAGAAAATAATGTCTGCCAATATTCCTATCATTTTCTTGTAAACTTCTCCCATCAATATTTAACATTGGCCATAATAATTACTTTATTTCCTATTTTACAGCTAGATTGAGTGTGGTGTATTTCATGCCTGTACTGATTTATTCTCTATAAACAAACACTTGTACTGAACCAGTTATGAAATGAGTTTAATACTGAATCAGAATTCATGTACAAATAAACACATGCATTTAAAGTATACACACAAAGTAAGTTAATTCTCTTTCAAAGCTCAATTTATTTTCTGATCCTTCACATTATTTGGTAGCTGTGACACAGAATAAGACTGATAGTTTTAAGCTAAGACAGTATGATGGTTAATTTCATGTATTAGGTACTGAGATATGTTTCTGAGTTTCAGAAGGCTATTGGTTTCCTGTTCTTGAAATGAAATTTATTCCATAAGGTGTCTTATGTTTTAGAACTTTGCAACCACACTTGAAACACATCCCTGGATGAATAAAGTTTCTATTTTGATGATAGAAATTAAAAAAAAAAATCTCTGCTTGTAGAATGATATAAGCCAGGCATTTCTGTCTCCTGTTCTCCATTTTTGTCTCTATTTCCTTCTCTTTGCAAACGCATACACACACACACACACACACACACACACACACACACACACACACACGCATGCATGCACACAACATCCTACACACACACACACACAAACACACACACATATATATATGTATATGGTATAAATATATTATATATATGGTATAATATATTTTCAGTGATTATGGCTCAGCAGGATTATAGAATGAAATTATGTATGGATCCACCCTCACATACATAACATATAGTGTGGGCCCTTTAGTAGCTGTATTAACCCTATAAAATTGCAATGGATTTTATATTATACAGATGAATTCATAGGATATAATTACACATATTCTGCTCTAACAATATTAAATAGAAATAAGTAATTATTGGATGAGTTTTATATGTATTTATGATAAGTATGATTATCACTTTAAATTTCTTTTAATTTTCAAAACTAATATTTATATAAACAAGACAAATGATTTATACTTTGTCATCAAAGTGAAAATAATTACTTAATATTTTTTGGAATTATACAATACAATCATGTAGTAGACACTTCCAAATTTATATACTGCTCACTTCTCTGGTATATTTCTATTCAGCATACGAATTACCATTTGAAGTAACATGATAAGACACTGACTGTGATTTTACTTTCTTCTTACACCTTTTATCAATATATTTTATATTTATTTTAATGACTATGATGAAACTGTTCTGAGTGATATAAAGCTTTCTGCTATCATGTATAAAACCATCTTGCAAATTAAGATTTTAAAATACAAAAGAAAGTGTGAATTCATCATGAAAGAAGGTTGAAGAATTACCATTAGGAAAGTCCTAAGGTTAGGATCAACAACCAGTATAACTGATATTCTTACAAGAAAAGGAAAAGTTATCATGGACCAGTGAATAAAATTTAAGAATACTGTGGAAATATCTCTACAAGTTAAGAAGAGGAGCAACAGAAATAATATCCCTCAATTGTACTCTCATCCCAATATTAGATTTTATGTTATCAGAATTGTGAGAAGGAATATTTCCATTGTTGGACCTGCCATATATTTGGGAATTCCTAAAGACACGGTGACCAAGAAACAAAATAATTTGCAGGAGGAAAGAAGTAAATCCAATTCAAAATGAATTAGTTAGCCAATGTTCATTCAAACTTCTAGAGTATGACCTTGAACAGTTTATTTTTGACACAGTATAACTTTGGAAAAAGTTTTGACCTCATTATTATTTATCATAGTAAAACTTTAGACATTATTGCATAGTACATGTATTTTGCAAAGTACTTGTGGCCTCTTCCATACGAATCATTTCTATTGTTTGAGAATCAATGCTCAGGATAAGGGTCTAAAGAGGAAAGGTCTCAAATAAGCATAGTAGTAATCTCTGGTTGGTATGTCCATGAGATCACTTTCATATTAATGGGTGATTCTGGTCAAACCTGATTTTAGAGATAATAATAGATCACCAAGTTATTAGTTATAGCCAATCCCAAATTTATGAATGGAAAACAGGTGAAATTTCTTTCTTTTGAAGAGAAATGTCTGCTAGTTTAACATTCTAGTTTCCCTAGTGATACCTGTAAGCAAGAAGATCTCATGCCCTCTATACTAGTATGTGGTATTTTGATATAAAGTCATTAAAAATTATTGAACAATGCATATGCACTGGAATAGATATGGTTTCTTCAACCTCCTATTACAGCAAATATAGATTGGCCTGCATTAATTCTTTTAATTTTTTGACCTCTGCCCCAAACTCAAGAACTGTATGCCTCTCCCTCTAATCTATGAGAAGTCATAAGTTAGATATAATCATTTTTGCCACAAGTGAATTTTTGTGTTTTATTTATTGTATGAAATGTTAATGATATTGCATAATAATCAAGTGTAAAGTTACCTTTAATTTAAAATGCTTTTCCATAAACTTATAACAATATTTGTTTTTCAGTCTCTGAGAGCCCTTAGGGTCCAGATTTGTTGACCCTGTAGGTCTTTGTGTAAAGTTCCTAACCACTTTAGGGCTTGCATTGCTTCCCCCAAATCTTCCATGACCTTGACCTTCATCCAGTGTTTGGCTGTGGGTCACTGCATTTGTTTCAGTTACCTGCTTGGTGGAGCCTCTCTGATGATAATCTTGCTAGGCTACTGTCTGCAAGCATAACATAGTATTATTAATAGCAATAGTATCAGTGATTACTGCTTGCCTAAGGAATGTATTACAAGTTGGGTTCATTATTATTTGGCTATTTCCTTCTCTCTGAGCAATTTTTATTCCTAAATTTCTTATAAATAGGACAAATTTTAATTTGAATGTTTTATGGGTAGTTTGATGTCTTTACCCCACTACTGGTGGTCCTGCCTGGCTACAATAGGTGGCTTCTTCAGGTTCCATATGCCCATCATTAGAAGTCTCAACTAAAGTCACTTATATAGACTCTTAGGAGCCTCCCCAACACTAAGTCTCTAGTATGTCCTAGAAACATTCCTCTACCCTCGCCCCCTTTCACCTGCAGATTTCTATTAATTCTCCTGATACTCTGTCTCTCTCTCATATGATTTTTGACATAGAACACTGAATTCCCATTTCTCTGCCCATCCCCTATCCCACCCAGTTCCCTTTCACTGTCTGCCTTCTCTGACTATTTTATTTCAATCTCGGAGTGAAATTTGAAAATCCTAACATGAACCTTCATTCTTCTTTAGCTTCTTTGAGTCTGTGGAATGAAGTATGGGTATCTAGTGCTTTATGGCTAATATCTACTTATGAGTAAGTATATAGCATGCATATACTTTTGGGTCTGAGTCACCTCACTCAGAATAATAATTTATAGTTCCAATCATTTTTTTTCTTAGCAAAACTTTCTTTTTATTTTTTATTTTATTTTAATTTTTTTATTTTGATTTTTTTTGTTTTTTTTTTAAATTTTTTATTGGATACTTTATTTACATTTCAGATACTCTCCCCTTTCCCCATTTCCCCTACCTAGAAAACCACTATCCTGTGCCCTCTTTTTCTTTTTGCTTTTACACAATTTTTTAAAATGTTAATCAAAGGCTTTATAAGTATGGTAATGCTCAATCAGAAGTGTAACCCAATACCCAACCTAGATATATAAACTATCTTTGACTGGTGGTGACACGTGGACTTCTGCCTTAATGCCCCCCTCTCTTTCTCTCTTTTTTTCTCTTTTATCACCTAATTTCTCCTCTACTTCATCTTCTTCTCTCCTTACTCCATCTCTTCCTCTCGGTGCTCCTTCCCCCTTAGCTCCTCCTACATATCACCCTTCCTGTTAAAATAAAACTTTTCTCTCAAAATAAAATTAGAGCATAATTATTCCTATTTGTACCAGTGAGGTACAAGATAGTCTTCATAATTCCCAGTCCATCATTTTGTTGACTAACCTGAACCTCTGTCGTCTCTCTTGACTAAAACACTTAGTTTTGAACCTGCCTTTTTTCTTGGCTTTAGAATGAATGTCAGCTGAAAACCATCCACTCAGATCTTTTCTCTCAAAGTAAATAGCCAGGATTGGCTATGAGACTATAGGTCTTCAACCCTGTCAGAAATCCAGAATGTCTGAGTTAACTGAAGTTATGGGAAGCACTAAGCATAGCTTCTAAAATTTAGCCAATTTATAGAGACTGCTGAACACCTGGACAGCCCCTATACTACCGAACGTTGGAAGATCAAATCTTCAGTCTTCTAGCCCAGAATCATCTGACAGACCTTCCTTAGTGATGCAGAATTATTAAGGGCTGATTACTCTGTCTAGGCAGATATAATCAGTCGACTATTCTGTGAGTATGTTCTTTTCTGGACAGTAATCTGTCTATAGATGGAAAGAGGCAATTCTTGCCTAGTGACTGTCTCCACACAACTGAAGTAACTCCAAGGATGCTCAATTTCTTCTTAGAATCCAAGATAGAAAGCTGTCAGGAGCAGACAGGTCTCTAATCAAAATGAAGATTAGTACAGAAATGTTTGTAACGTCAATTCTGTGGACTTCTGACGTTTTTGAAAACCAACTATCCATGTAAGGTAATCTGGACTGTTGTCTGTTAACTACTCTCAGCTATTTCTAAATAAAATATAGAAAACACCCTAAAAATAAACTCAAAGCCATGAATTTGCAATGGTCCCTTAACTCACAGGCTAACTGTCCCAAATCAGTTAAAAAAGTTAAAGAAGGACTGGGCCTAAGCCTTGTATTCCTAAATGTGTTATACAGGCACAGTGTCCATGAGAGTATCAATATTCATTTCACTTTTATATCAATAAGAAGCTCATACCAATGAAAACCTTAAATTTGAAATCAAAGTAAATTTTGTACCATTTAAGAAATTATAAATTCAAGAGATTTAATAACACAAAAGGAAGGATTTAGAAATTTAGGAGGCAGTTTATGTTAATGCAAAGAGCATCATAGAAACTGGAAAATCACACCTTCAGAGAAGCACAAGGAGGGGGGATGGGATAAGGGGTTCCTGGGTGGTAGGGGAAATGGGATAAGAGGATAAAATTTGAAATGTAAAAATTATAACCAATTAAAAAAAGGGGGGTAAAAGAAAAGTTGTTAGAACTGACATCTTTTAAAATATGTCAGCCCTCTAGAAAAAAATTTTTTTTCATGATACTAAAACTTGTTCTGAGAATTGTATATTGCAGAATACACAGCCTCGGTGTATCTACTCATCAAGCAAAATGAGCAGACCTGCTCAAACATCCGATGTCCTGGAATTCCATCTGGATGCAGTGAAGACACAGCATCAGAGGCTTATCAAGTTATTTTTCCCCCAACCCCTCTTCTAATATCTCAACACCTGTAATCAGCTTGAAGAAGTTAAAGAAGAGTCATCACCCCTATTCCCTGGGCTTGAGGACTAAGGTGGTTAATATTGGGGTGTCTTTCTGGGGAAAAGTAGTGGTTTTGTTGGAACAGGGAGAATTAACTAGAATTTATTGTACAGCCATAACCTATTGGTAGAAATCTGTATAATTAGTATCAAGATGAAGTTATAGTTCCAATCATTTGCCTACAAAATTCATGATGTCCTTGTCCTTACTAGCTATGTCATATTCCATAGTGTAAATGAACCATATTTTCTATATTTCTCTAGGTGAGGGGCATCTGGGTTGTTTCCAGTTTCTGGCTATTATGAATAAAGATGCTATAAAGACAGAGGAATACAGGTCCTTGTGGTATGCTAAATCATGTTTTGTGTATATGCCCAGAGGTGATATAGCTGGCCTTCATGTAGAACTATTTCTAATTTTTTGAGAAACTGCCAGATTGATTTCCAGAGTGATTGTACAAGTTTACAATGCCACTAGCAATGAAGGAGTGTTCCCTTGTTTGACATCTTCACCAGCGTGTGCTGTCCCTTGATTTTTGATATTACCCACTCTGAATGGGTTGTTTCTTTAACTGAATTCTCTGTTGAGGACTGAGAATTCAGTTAAGCTCTATACCCCATTTATAAACTGGGTTAATTGGTTTGTTGATATTTAATTTCTTGAATTCATTATATATTAGGGTATTAACCTTCCATCAGACATAGGATTGGTGAATTTTTTCCCAGTCTGTAGGCTGACATTTTGTCCTCTTGGCAGTGTCCTTTACCTTATAGAAGTCTTCTAGTTTCATGAGGTCCCATTTATCAATTGTTAATCTTAGATCCTGAGCCATTGGTTTTCTGTTCAGGAAATTGTCTCCTGTACCAATGTCCTCAAAGCTATTTCCCACTTTCTTTTCTATTAGATTTAGTGTATCTGTTTTTATGCTGAGGTCTTTGATCCACTTGGACTTGAGAGTTGTACAGGGTAAGAACAGCAGATCTATTTGCATTGTTCTACATTCAGACATGCAGCCAAATCATCACCATTGATTAAAGATGTTCTTTTTTCCACTGTATAATTTTGCCTTCTTCATCAAAAATTTACTGTACACCTTAGGTGTGGAGTTTTATTTCTGGGTATTGAGTTCTATTCTATTGATCAACCTGTCTGCTTATATACCAAGAACATGCAGTTTTTATTACTCCATAGTAAAGCTTGAGATAAGGAATGGTGATATCTCCAGAAGTCGTTTTATCTTTCAGGATTGTTTTATCTATCCTGTTTTTTTGTTTTTATTTTTTTGTTTTGTTTTATGTGCAATTGAAAATTACTCTTTCAAGGTCTATAAAAAAGTAGTGTTTACTTTTGATGGGAATTGTATTGAATCTGTAGATGGTTTTGGTAAGATGGCCATTTTCACTATGTCAATCCTACCAATCCATGAGCATTGGAGATCTTTCCATCTTCAGATGTCTTCTTCAATGTCTTTTTTTTTTCAGAGTTGGTGTTCTTTTCATACAGGTCTTTCACTTGCTTGATTAGAGTTAACCTTTGTGTTTTTTGTGACACTGAGGTTATTTTTATTAGCCATTATTACAAAACAAGCCAATTTTAGAAATATTTTGTTAATAATAAATATGCTTATATTTTTATGTTAATTTTTTTCTCTGACGCATTGTAGAACCTTGGGCTAATGTATTTAGTGAAGTGAAATTTTATCATTGTGTCATGTTGTGCAGATTCATGTGATGTATTGCTGAAGCAGACTCATGGGATGTTTTGCTGAGACAAGACATCTGAGAAGACACCTGATGTTTGATGACAGTATAAGAAAGATTCAACGGGGTGCTTGCATACCTAGCTGTACTATAGTCACTTGGTCTCATGCAGGAACTGGTGGCTAGAATGCAGGAAAGTCCTTCACACCCATAGCAGGCCCCAAAAACCACATGTAGTCTAGTTCCAAGAGTTTTATTGACATGGTGGATGGTACATGGTCTGGATGTGCACCCCCCCACCCCCCAAACTCAGGGCAGACTTGCGTTAAATAGAGATGGAGAATGAGGAAGGTCTGGGAAAAGAAATACATAATTGGCTATGCCCTCTGGCCTTTAGGTAACTCATTATTATGGAAATCTCTCTAGGGCTGAGGCCTGTGGTTATGCCCTCTACCTCTGGATGGTGATGCAAACATCTCTAGGTGGGGCTACATTGTTCTATGTTACTGAAATGCATGGGTCAATGGAGATCTAGACTGCATGTCAGGACCCTGGGTTCTGGGGGGCGTGGCTGAACTTCTGACATTGCCCCATTAGGGCTGGGATTTGTGGCCTGTCCAGACAAGAACCAAGCTATTCTTATGTGGCCCCATAGTCTCAAATCTTCAATAGTCTTCATATTGTTGAGAGAGGCACAGTAAAGAATTCCTGGCCTTGTGACTGGTCCTTGTGGCTCCCACTGACTCCTGCCTATTCATTGGAGGTTGTGGAGATTTATGTTGAATCATGTAGCTGCTGACACTTTTGAACAGGACTATTGCTATCCTGATGTTATTGAACTGGACTGCTTGTATCCTGACAATGGATATTAGAATACCTCCAAAGAATTATTTCTAAACAGGTCAATATATCCTTGTCCTATTTACTATCTTTTCTCTTTTCTCTTCTACTTTTAGATGGTGAGCTAGAAGGTGGGTAGAACAGTTTGAGAACACTTACTAAAGTAGGTTTTGAAAAATCTAGGCCTACAGATGGTACCCAACACAGCTTAGGCATAATGGATTACTCTGCTTTGAATGTGGTAGAAGAAATAACAGATTATGAGTTGTTAGCCATAATCACTAAGAGGGTTGGCAAAATAGTACCTGTGGCCCCTGGGTGATTTCCTATGTTTTTCCTGGAGGGGATTTTCTGCTTTTGTTTCTAGATCTTCATTGATACTATTTTGAAAAAGATTGGGGGAAATACTGACAACTCTCTAATGTTAGAGAAGATTGCAGAGTTGGCTAAGAACTAGAGAGTTTTCAAATAGATGTAGAAGTGCTCGGGAAGCAAAAAGAGCTAGTGGGAGGAGAACAACTAGGTTCAGGCTTGATGACCAAGACAAGGAATTTACATCAGTATCTGAGAAGGAAGCAAAATAGGCTGGAATATATAGTGCCTCCTTACCCTTCTTCACACACTTTCACTATTAAGTGCTCAGAACACCTCTTTAAAACTAGGGGCCAGGAATAGCAGAAGACAGACAGATACAACTGGTTAGTATTCAGCTACATATACCACCAGAGGATTTACTTGGGACAACATTGGCACCTTTAGCTTTCCCAGCATTTGTGCAGCATGTAACTGCTAATGATAGTAGTCCTGCCTATTATGAGCTGACCTGGCATCCAATAGACTGGAAATACTGAAGGAGCTGAAGGGATTTGTTACCCCATAGGAAGAACAACAATATCAATCAACCAGACCCCCCAGAGCTCCCAAGAACAAAACCCTCAACCAAAGAATACACATTCAGGGACACATGGCTCCAGATGCATATGTAGCAGAGGATGGCCTTATCTGGCATCAATGGAAGGGGATGACCTTGGTTCTCTGAAGGCCCAATGCTACAGCATAGGGAAATGCTAGGGTGGTGAGGCAGATATGGGTGGGTGGTTACAGGAGCACCCTCATAGAAACAGGAGGTGTTGGAATGGGATAGGTGGTTTGTTGAGGGGAAACCTTAAAGAGGATAACATTTGCAATGTAAATAAATAAAATAACCAATAAAAAAGAAATGTAAGATAGAAAGCATTTTAAAGAACCTATAGTATTATATGCCTTGCACTCTCAACTTCTTAAAGAAATATTAAGTACTTGGGCTACACATATTAGGGTTATTCCCCAAGATTAGAAGGAATTGGTGTCATCTGTTCTAGAAGATGGACAATAATTACACTGGGTACCATGGTAGAGGCACAAAGCCACAAAAATAGAACACAGAAATATAGTAAAGAGAAAAATGTTATTAAAGACTAACTGCTTCTTGAAGGACACTATACTAATTTACAAGAATAAATCTGATTTGATGATGGCATAGTTAAACAATTTGTGTTTCAGTTTTAAGAGCCTGGGATATGATTAAGGAAATGGGGAAAATCTACCTCATTTACAAAGGCATTACAGGAACCTGCAAAAATATTCACCAATTTCTTGGTGAGTAGGCTCAGCTGTAAGTAGAGCCATATCAGATTATGAAACTATGCAGTCATTGATAGAAATATTGCCCCTTGAAAATGTGAACAATGAATGTAATATAGCAATCAGTCAATGAGGAGTCTCAAATAGGTGAATTGATAAGAGACAAGCGGCATTGGCTTTTAGCAGCATTATGCTAATATCATAGGACAATCCATAATCAGAAGTTTTAATATTCGATGCTTTAACTGTGGTGAATTTGGAAGTTTCCAAAGAAATTGAAATGCTAGAAGATTCAGAGCTCAAAATAGCAGGTACATTGACTCTGGAGAATGGAATATTCATAAAAGGGAACAAGCAGATTTCAGTTATTATGAATCACAGTTGTTTTCCAGGTGTTGTAGCTGGAAAGGACAAACATTGATCACAGTATTGTTGGTCCAAGAAGGATATGCAAGGTAACCTCTAATTTCTCAAAGATTTATTGTGCATCCTGTTTTAGTAGATGGGGCTAGCAAGGAAGAAGTGGGAGTGTCATGACATACATAAGAAAGGAGATTTAAACTGATACAAGGGATAAAATCTCTCAATGTTTGTTGTTTCCTTAAATTAAAGGCAAGTTCACTCCCATAGAAACAATAGGTCCTTTTAGGAGACTGGAAAACTTGTTTTCTGGCAAACAATGATTAATGATCAGAGACTAAAATTTTTTTTTCCGAGGGGGAGAAGGTTTATTCAGGAGATAGGGCAAAGGTGGGGAGAAGGTGGAAGGATAAGAGGAGAGAGGAAGAGAAGTAGAGGCCGGCCATGACCACGTGGAGAGAGAGGAAGGTGGTGAGGGGACAGAGAGGGAAGAGGATAAGAGAGTAAGAGAGAGAGGGTAAAAGAGTAAGAGATTAAGAGCCAGAGACTAAAATTAATGGTGCAAATGATTCATGTTGACATTGAAGGTTTGGAAGATACAGGAGGTGATGTTAGTATAGATTCCCACAAGTCTTGGAATGCAGATTGCACACTTCAGAAGGTTTACACACAGTTTGTAGGAGTTGGTAAAATATCAGAAATAAGACAAAGTGTTTAATGCATTCACTGTGTCTGACTAGAAGGGCAAACAGGAAAATTGAAACCTTAAGTGGTTAACATACCCATAAATTTAATCTTTTATAACAATGAGGTACACAAGTTAATATTAGTTCAATTCTAGGCACAGCATATGTGAAGAATAACTGTAATATGTCAGAGGCCCTTGGGGAAGGTATTGATACAGGTGATCAAGAAAAATCACAAGCTCTGCCCATGATTCCAAAACAGGACGTCACAGAGATTGAATTTCAAAATTTATAAAAGGGATCACTGCTGAAATAACACCAGCTTTACTGCTAAAATAGTTATCAAACAGACCTGTATGGCAAGAGCAGTGTCCCATAACAAAAGAAAACTTGCAGGCACTTGAACAACTTGTAAAGGAGCAGCTGGAGGCTCAACATATAGAAGAGTCTACCAGCCCATGGAATTCCTGTGTTTCTTGTAGTAACTCTAAGGTCACAAAAAGAAATGAGATATAGTATGCTAGTGTTTTACATTTTGTAGATTGTTTTTTAAAAGGTATATACACCATACCATTGACACATACTCAGGATTTCAACTGCTTTGAGTTCTGCTTTATGTTCTGAAGATGTTTATTGTGTTCTTACACACTTATAGGAAATAATGGCAATGATGAGGATACCTGCACAAACTACAACTGAAAATGCTCCCACATACGTACCCAATAAAATGAAGCAATTCTTTAAATATTACAACATAAAACATGTTATTGGTATACCACACAATCCCACAGGAGCAACAGTTATGGAAAGAGCCAATTGTACCTTTAAAAAGAGGGTTATTACAGAAAGAGAGAATAAGAAACCCCAGGGACAGATTAAATAATTCAGTGTTGACTCTAAGTTTACTTAATATTGATAAAAAAGGAAAAACAACAGCTGAGAGTCAATAGGTTATCAAAAAAAACTTAATTAGGCCAACCAATATATTATAAGAATATATTGATATTAGAATGGAAACTTACAAAAGTTTTAAGATAGAAACATGGTTATTTTTATGTATCTACAAGGAATGAAAAATATGGTTCTTAACAAAATTTATGAAGATTAGATCTAACCAGGGAAAATCTCTTCTCAGCTGAGATATGATTGTTTTCACAAAGCAAATAAGAGTGGGTGATTCACTCTCACAGACTGTATCAGTTATTGATTTGTTCAAAATATGCATGCACGTCAACTTCAAATGGGCTATCTCAAATGATCAATAACACTAAGACTTGACAGACAACATACAGACTGACTAAAAAATACTGTGCAACAGCAAATGTTATAGCTAAGTTTTGTGTGTGTGTGTTTGGTGGTGATGGTTGCAGTTGTTATTGTTGCTATTGTTGTTGTTGTTTTCAGTTTAACCGTTTTTTCACTTGGGCCCAAAACAGAAATTCTTCTTTTCAATTCAGCACAGAGAAAGTATAAGACGACTGTTGTCCCAATCCCTTAAATTGGGATGGGTAGGTTTTTTTTTTTTTTTTTTTTTTTTGATATGTTGTGGTTGTTTAAATTATTACATATTGATAGAAATTTATGGTTGTTTTATTTTATTGTGAAGGGATAGAGACATGTTTGTTTTATTTGAATTAGTACATATTGATAGGAATTTAAGGTTGTTTTGTTTGGAATGTTGTACACTGATAAAAATTTTAGGTTGTTTTGTTTTTATTATATAGTAACAGAAATGTAAGGGGTTTTATTTTTGTTGTTGTTTAATACTGATAAGAATTTAAGATTGTTGTATTTGAATTATTGTATCTTAAGAGCAATTTAAGGTTGTTTTTTGACTATATTGTATAAGCTTGTTTTTAAAATATGATGTAAAGTTTTAGTTTATGGTTCTTACAATTATTTTTATTGTACAAAGATTGTTAATGTTAGGGAAGTAGAATTTTTTTTAAAAAAATGTGGGATCTGAAGTGGAAAATTCCAATTGTGTCTTGTGATACAGACTCACATAATGTTTTGCTGAAGCAGACTTATGTGAAGTTTACTGCAGCAAAACTGTTGAGAAGATATTGATGTTTGGAAAAAGTTTATGTAGGTCTCAATGGGCAGTGATGACAATGACTGCTTGCAGAGCTAGCTGTGCAATACTCAGTTGTTCTTGGATATTTACTGATCTTTACTTCATTGGCAGAGGCACAGCAAAGAACTCCTATCATTGCGGCTAGTCCTGGTGCCTCTCACTCACTCATGCCTATTTGGTGGAGGCCTGGCATTTTCTGTTGGATTGTGCAAGTTCTGACACTTCTGAATTTGACTCTTGGTATCCTGCCACTACTAAATTGTACTGCTGGTATCCTGAGAAACAAAGATTGGAATCTCCCCCAAATGAATTACTTCCAAACAGGTCCACATTCCCCTATGTATTATTTTATCATCTTTTCTCCCCTATCTTTGGACATTGGACAAGAATTAGGGAGGTGAGTCAAAGCATTCGAGAACACTTATTAAAGTAGGATTTGAAAACTCTAAGCTTAAAATTTAGTCAGGGATAGTTCTGTGCAAAATATATTATCATTTATAAAGATTCAGAAACTGTACTTTTAAACTTAAATTGCAATAAATATTTGTAAAATGATTTGGATTCATTTTAAGTTTTCTTTGCACATTCTCTTCCTTCTGACAAATATTTGCAAAGTTGAACTTTTTTGAAACATACAAAAGGTTATATTATCTTAGTTTTTTAGTCTTATTGAGACACCAAGGTATGAGGGTTGTGGTATGTTTCAGTAGTCTCATTATTTATAAGCACTTACTGCTATTTTTTATTTTATGACTTAAGATATGGAGTTAGTGCAATAAAATTATTATTCAAATATGTAGATATTTTCTATTTTTCCAGAAACAAATTCACAGAACTAGAAAGAGAAAGAGAGATGGGAGAGAGAGAAAAAGAAAAGCATATATATCTCTATCTATCTATCTATCTATCTATCTATCTATCTATCTATCTATGTAACCTGAGGCTTTTAAAAAAGGCAATACTTTTTTTTTTCTGAAACTCTACGTGATTTGTTTATGATGGTTAAGGTACATTTATAAAATCCAAGTCTGATGGTTACAGCAGGATCTTGTTCTAACTTGAATTGGTCATTTTAAATAAATTGAATTTTCTAAATTTGCCGGAAGCTTTATCATGGAAGGCCACAAATTTCAGAATGATGTGATTTCAGTAGAAGAAGAATAATATGGGTATCACATAGACACAGATGATCAATAATGTATCCCTTCACAGCAGTAGCTCTTTGGAACAACATATGGCAACAGAATTACCTTTGTACTACCCAACTGAGGGATATAATTTATCCAGTTTGAGGAACTGTTGTGACAGGCAATACATTCAATGCTGCACATGTTCTGCATTCCAATGCACAGGGCACATACTCAGAAGAACAAATTCTAGCAATGTTTTGTTTCTAATAGACCAAAGACAAACTTTTTAGTTTATTAAATAAATAAATAAATAAATAAATAAATAAATAAATAAATAACAGCTTGCAATATCACACTAATTTGTGTAAATCAATTGAAATAGTCTTATGAGAAGCAGTTCATGAGTAGATTTTTCTTTGTTAACTAACTTAACTTTTTTAACTTTGCAACAGGAGATTGTGACCTAATGTGATGTTAAGCACTGATTATCAACTAGAGACAAAATCCTGAATAACCTGGTAATGGAGTCTCAAAGATGGGTTGTCAAGATTGAGTTGGCCTCTCAGAATATTTATGAGAAAATATCTTAATTATACTAGATTTTGTTGGAAGACCTATCACTATGGGACATAATACTTCCTGGGTATTGGGACCTGGACTGAATAAAAAGAACAAAGCTAGCATAGCACATGCATGCTCGTATTAATTCATTGTTCTTTGTTTTTGCTTCTTGATGCAATGTGCCCAGCTGTTTCAAATTCCTGCAACCTTGACATACCAACAGTGATAGTAATTATGAGCTCAATAAACTCATTCCCCATTAAACTTTATTTATCAGAATATTTTGTTTAAAAAAATCACAGGAAAGGAAACTAGAAACTATTATCTATATCGTACAAAACACTTATTTTCTTTATTTTTATTAATGTTCACTGACTTTTACTATCCCAGGACCTGGAATTAGCAGAGTTTCCTCAGCTGTGTTTTACTTAGTATCCATCTTCTCTGTTACACTTTAGGATTGTATAAGACTAGATCTTTTAAAAGTTTTATGTATGTTGTCACTGTGAATTCGTATGTACTACTGCTCTGTTGAGATTAGAAAGTAATGTATCCTTGAAGTCATCCATTAGAGCTGATAATCTTTCTTTTGCTACTTGGGGAACCATGAACCTGGAAGTGGGGACCCTAAAATATCTTATTCTCTCTCTGTTGACAATTGTTAGTTTCTGTGTTAATCACTGTATACAATGAGATAAAAGTTAACCCAAAATAAATTTAAATAAAGATGTTATATAATAGTTATTTCCAATTTGCATGTTTTTCTAAATATTAATGATTAGTCTTATCTAGACTTGGGGGATGTCTAGTCTTACCTTCTAAATTATACAAATTTCAGAATTATGAGTTACATCCTTAATAGTTTCTATCAGTGGATTTTAATTTTATTTTCTAATTGTGTCTGTGATATTTTATTTTTCCATACACTGTATTTTGATCATATTCTTTCCTTCATCAAGTACTTCCAGAATTCTCCTTTCTTGTCTATCCATAAAATTTCATCTTTGCTTTCTATCTCTGTCCTGAAAAATGCATAAAAATATAAAATCAAGAAACAAAATCCAAAGCAAACATACCAGGGCAGACCATAAACCCAGGAATAGTTATCACACATCATTATGTCAAAAAGTATGCCCTTAAAAGACAGTGCTGATGATAGTCTTCTAAGATTTCAGGTAGGTCTCATTTTAATGGTTTCTTGCCAGGACACCAAAACCTAAAAACAACATTCCTCAGAAACTGTGTAAGGCAATCTGCTTATCTAACAAACCTAACAAAACAAACTAACAAAAAAACAAAAACTATATCCTTCAGTTCTGCCCCTAACAGTCAATCAGTATCAGTATAGGCAATATATATATATATATATATATATATTGCCTATACTGATACTGAT
>JANHMN010000005.1:54999993-55178266 GCA_030674055.1 Rhabdomys pumilio
TGTGTGTGTGTGTGTGTGTGTGTGTGTGTGTGTGTGTATGTGTATGTATATGTATATATAGTATATATATGTATATATATATATATATATATATATATATATATATATATATATGTGTGTGTGTGTGTGTGTGTGGTGTGTGTATGTGTGTGTGTGTGTATATATATATATATATATAAAATATATATATATTTCCAAGACAGCTTGTGTCAAACCCCTTACTATATTCTCTATTTTATAAAATGCTTGCCTCCTCATTAAGGTATTGCTCTCTGATACCAAGACACAAACAGACAGTGTGTTTCTAAATAAAATGCTTTCTTTTCCTTGAAGTAATCTTGTTCACTGATTTCACCAAACCTTTCTTATAAACACAAAATGGACTGTTTTTATTTGTTTTGTTTTGTTTTGTTTTTTTTGTTTTGTTTTGTTTTTTTGGTTGTTGTTTCTGTTTGTTTACTTTTTGTTGGGCTGTAATTTTTAAAGTCATTTCTGATTAGATCTTCCTATATTCTTCATCATGAATTTGTAAAATCACAAAATAAAAATAGACAAATGCTGCTGTGTTCAAAGCTTATTACTGGATTTGTCTCTGGTTTATGTTCTATCTGGTGCAAAAGAAAAATTTTTAACATCTCTTAACAATCTGAGAAATGTTAAAAAAATTTATTGTATTATTCCTTATTACCTTTATTTTAAGAGGATATATTTTAAAATGTGTTGCTTATTTTTAATAATAAGCAAACCAAATATAAATTTTCAAGAATATTTTATTTCTTTGAGATACAATATCATGTCTAATTCCTTGATACATTTTGAACATTTATAAATAAGATTGAGATATATTTGAAACAAGATAATATTAAGTAGATAAAAGAGTACAAATGTAGGTGAGTAGTGGGGAGTGGGGACCCCCTTTAACTATTTATTAGTCAAAGTATACACTGGGGCAGGCATTATAGAAAACAGTGTGAAAATTCCTTTAATAACTAGAAACAGATTGAGTATATTACCTAGCACTACTGTTCTTGGGAATATATCCAAAATATTCTGTCTTCTGTTACAGAGATTCATATGCACCTATGCAAATATCTATCCGAATCACAATAAATATAACACAGAAACAGCCTAGATGTTCACCTTCTGATGAATATATAATGAAGATATACATACATACATACCTATGTATATATAATAGACTTTTATTCAACTCTGAAGAAATTATAAATACTGCATTTAAGTGGATAGAGTTGAAGAGTATACTAAGAGAAGTAACAGACTCAGAAAGACGGTAACATATTCTAACTCATATATAGATCTTAGTATTAAATTCAAGCTTGTGGTCTATGTTCTGTTCTAGAGTTTTCCAGCCTACTTTCTCTCTAATCTGCTTTCTCTGGAGATCTCCAGACAGCTCTCTCTCTATGTTCTGCTTGAGATAGTTCAACAATTCTCCATTGCTTTTCAGAAAGTTCTCTTACTAGCTCATCTTTTGCAGATCATAAGCCTAGCCTTTAGTTTTACATATCAATCCAGTCATTTACTCCAAGTTTCCTTTTAATTATACTATTAATCAGCATCCTAGCCTCTTAATTCTTAGAGACAACAAACATTTTTTTAACATTGCAAAAGAATTCAAGTGATCGCCTTGCCACTGTTAAGCACTGGCTATAAGTTAGCTGGGTGGGACTCAGTTCTGAAGGTACCATTTCTATCACACGTCATCAGCCAACATTGCTCTGTCCCAGTCCAACCCTGAACTAACTTATCTGTTTGCTATTGTAAGCATAAAAAGGAAAATTTAACTGTGTGGGATCTCCTGCAATCCCCAGTATCTAAATCTCTTTATTACCTTCCTTAGTATCTTTCTGAGAAGATGGCTCAAAACCCAGCGGCTTTTGTTCCTTTAGATTCCTGAAGTTCCTCATAAATCTTTTTGTACCCTTATATTTTGCATAGTTAAGAAATTCTATTTCATTAACCCTTTTTTTCTTAGAATTCCTTTCCACAGCTTTATGACCTGTCCTGAATGTTCCAGCATTTCATATTTTGCTAAGACACTAGTCACAGCTTGGCCTCCAGGACTCATGCTGTCTCTGATCAACTTTAACAGGGAGAAAATACAAAAAGTCATAGAAAGTAAAGATACAACTGAATGATTACTGAGGAAGACATTAGGATTTCTTTAAAAAAAAAAAAACTTAGAAAGGAATTGTAAGAAAGATACAACTCATAATCTGTAGGATATATATAAAAAAGAAAACCTAAAAGACTCTCAAGTAAACAATCTAACTAATCAATATTTAAGACATTAGAACAAGCCCTCCCCTGGGCCTTATGGCTGGGGCAGATACCCATCTGGTGTGCTCCTTTGAAGACACTCTATCCCAAGACATCCTAGAGGGGCCACTGAACTCAGAGCAGCAGAAATACAAGGACAAAAATAACATTCTCAAAGAATTTGAGGAGAACACAGGTAAAAAGTTAGAAGGCCTTAAAGAAAAATCACAAAAATCCCTTAAAGAATTGCAAGAAAACACAACCAAGTGGGTGAAAGAATTAAACAAAACCATCCAGGATCTAAAAATGTAATTAGAAACAATAAATAAATCTCAAAGAGAGACTATCCTGGGGATAGAAAACCTAGGAAAAAGATCAGGAGTCATAGACACAAGTATCACCAACAGAATACAAGAGATAGAAGAGAGAATGTCATGTGTAGAAGATACCATGGAAAATATTGACACAACTGTCAAAGAAAATGCAAAATGCAAAAAAAAACTCCAAACTGAAAATATTCAGGAAATCCAGGACACAATGAGAAGGCCAAACCTAAGGATAATAGGTGTAGATGAGGGTAAAGACTCCCAATTTAAAGGGCCAGTAAATATTTTCAAAAAATTATAGAGGAAAAGTTCCCTAACCTAAAGAAAGAGATGTCCTTAAATATACAAGAAGCCTACAGAACTCCAAATAGACTAGAACAGAAAAGAAATACCTCCCATCACATAATAATCAAAATATCAAATGCACAAAACAAAGAAAAAATACTAAAAGCAGTAAGGGAAAAAGGTCAAGTAACATGTAAAGGCAGATCTATAAGAATTACACCTGACTTCTCACCAGAGACTATAAAAGCCAGAAGAGCCTGGATTGATATCATACATACCCTAAGAAAACACAAATGCCAGCCCAGACTACTATACCCAGGAAAACTCTCAATCACTATTGATGGAGAAACCAAGATAGTCTACGACAAAACCAAATTTACACAATATCTAACCATAAATCCAGCACTTCAAAGGATAATTGATGGAAACCTCCAACACAAGGAGAGGAACTGCAACCTAGAAAAAGCAAGAAAGTAATCTTCCAACAACCCCAAAAGAAGATACCCACACAAACATAGTTCCACCTCTAAAAACAAAAATAAAAGGAAGCAACAATCATATTTCCTTAACATCTCTTAATATCAATGGACTCAATTCTCCAATAAAAGGACATAGACTATCAGACTGGATACATAAACAGGACCCAGAATTTTGCTGCATACAGGAAAATCATCTCTGTGAAAAAGAGAGATACTACCTCAGAGTAAAAGGTTGGAAAACAATCTTCCAAGCAAATGGTCCCAAGAAACAAGCTAGAGTAGCAATTCTAATATCAAATGAAATCAACTTTCAACCAAAAGTAATCAAAAAAGATAAGGAAGGATACTTCATACTTATCAAAGCAAAAATCTACCAAGATGATCTCTCAATTCTGAACATCTATGCCCCAAATGCAACGGCACTCACATACATAAAAGAAACTTTACTAAAGCTCAAAGCATACATTTCACCTCACACAATAATAGTGGGGGATTTCAACACCTCACTCTCAGCAATGGACAGATCATGGAAACAGAAACTAAAAAGAGACAAAATGAAACTAAATGTATTTACCTGATATCTTTAACATTTCATCCTAAAACAAAAGAATATACCTTTTTCTCAGCACCTCATGGTACCTTCTCCAAAATAGGCCATATAATTGGTCACAAAACAGGCCTCAACAGATTCAAAAACATTGAAATAATCCCTTGCACCCTATCAGAATACCATGGACTAAGGCTGGTCCTTAATAATGACAAAAACAATGGAAAGCCCACATGCATATGGAAACTGAACAACACTATAATCGATGATGAATAGGTCAAGGAAGAAATAAAGAAAGAAATTAAAGACTTTTTAGAATTTAATGAAAAGGAGGACACATCATACCAAAACTTGTGGGACTACATGAAAGCAGTACTAAGAGGAAAAACCATAGCACTAAATGCCTACAAAAAGAAACTGGAGAGAGCATATATTAACAACCTGACAGCGGCCCCGAAAGCTTTAGAACAAAAAGAGGCAAATACACAAAAGAGGAGTAAACGACAGGAAATAATCAAATTCAGGTCTGAAATCAACCAAGTAGAAACAGAAAGAACTATACAAAATATCAACAAAACCAGGAGCTCATTCTTTGAGAAAATCAACAAGGTAGATAAACCCTTAACCAGACTAACCAAAGGGCACAGAGACAGTATCCAAATTAATAAAATCAGAACTAAAAGGGGAGATATAACAACAGAAACTGAGGAAATTAAAAAAATCATCAGATATTACTACAAAGGCCTATACTCAACATTATTGGAAAATCTGGATGAAATGGAAAATTTTCTAGACAGATACAAGGTACCAAAATTAAATCAGGAGCAGATAAACCCTCTAAACAGTCTCATAACCCCTAAAGAATTAGAGGCAGTCATTAAAGTCTCCCAACCTAAAAAGGAAGACATTTTAAGGAAGACCTAATAACAATACTCTGCAAACTATTCCACAGAATAGAAATAGAAGGAATACTACCCCATTCTTTCTATGAAGCTACAATTATGCTCATACCTAAACTTCACAAAGACCAAACAAAGAAAGAGAACTACAGACCAAAGTCTCTTATAAATATTGATGTAAAAATACTCAATAAAATTCTCTCATACTGAATCCAAGAATAAATCAAAACAATCATCCATCATGATCAAGTAGGCTTTATTCCAGGAATGAAGGAATGGTTAAATATTCAGAAATCCATCAATGTAATCCACTACATAAACAAACTCAAAGAAAAAAAACTGCACTAGATGTAGTGTAGTGTAGACCATCTCACTAGATGCTGAGAAGGCACTTGAAAAATTCAACATTCCTACATGTTAAAAGTCTTGGAAAGATCAGGAATTCAAGGCCTATACCTAAACCTAGTAAAAACAATATACAGCAAGCCAGTAGCCAACATCAAACTAAATGGAGAGAAACTTGAATCAATCCCACTAAGATCATGGACTAGACAAGGCTGACAATTCTCATCCTCTCTATTTCATATAGTACTGGAAGTCCTAGCCAGTACAATTAGAGAACATAAGGAAGTCAAAGATATACCAATAGGAAAGATAGAAGTCCAAATTTCACTATTTGCAGATGATATGATTGTATACTTAAGTGACCCCAAAACTTCTACCAGAGAACTCCTAAGCCTGAAAAACAACTTCAGCAAAATGGCTGGATATAAAATTAACTCAAACAAATCAGTAGCTTTCCTCTACTCAAAGGATAAAGAGGCTGCGAAAGAAATTACAGAAATGAAACCCTTCACAATAGTCACAAATAATATAAAACATCTTGAAGTCAATCTAACCAAGAAGTGAAAGATCTGTATGACAAGAACTCCAAGTCTCTGAAGAAAGAAATCAAAAATCTTAGAAGATGGAAAGATCTCCCATGCTTGTGGATAGGCAAGATTAATTTTTAAAAATGGCCATCTGGCCAAAAGCAATCTACAGATTCAGTGTAATCCCCATCAAAATTCCAAATAAGTTCTTCATGGATATAGAAAGAGCAATTTGCAAATTCATATGGAATAATAAAAAACCAAGGATAGAGAGAACTACTCTCAACAATAAAAGAACTTCTGGGGGAATCAACATCCCTGACCTCAAAATGTACTACAGAGCAGTAGTGATAAAAAGTGCATGGTATTGGTACAGATGCAGGCAGGAAGATTAATGCAATAGAAGTGAAGATTCAGAAATGAACACACATACCTATGGTTACTTGATCATTGAAAAAGGAGCTAAAGCCATCCAATGGAAAAAGAACAGCATTTTCAACAAATGGTGCTGGCTCAACTGGATGTCAGGATGTAGAAGGATGCAAATCAATCTATTCTTATCCCCTTGTACAAAGCTCAAGTCCATGTGGATAAAGGACCCTCACATAAAACAAGATATACTGAAACTAATAGAAGAGAAGGTAGAAAAGACCCTGGAATACCTAGGCACAGGGGAAAATTTCCTGAACAGAACACCCATGGCAAAAAAAAAAAAAAAAAAAAAAGTGGTCCATTTACAAATTGAGTATTACTCAGCTATTAAAAATTGTGAATTCAAGACAGATATAATCAGTCTTAATAATTCTGCATCACTAAGGTCTGTCAGATGATCCTGGGCCAGAAGGCTGAAGATCAGATGTTCCAACGTTTTGTAGTATAGGGACTGTCCAGGTGCTCAGTGGTATCTATAAATTGACTAAATTTTAGAAGCTATGCTTTGTGCTTCCCATAATTTCAGTTAACTCAGTCATTCTTGATTTCTGATGGGGTTGAAAATTTATAGTCTCATAGCCAATCCTGGCTATTTACTTTGAGAAAAAAGATCTGAGTGGATGGTTTTCACCTGACTTTCATTCTAAAGACAAGAAAAAAGCCAGGTTCAGAACTAAGTGTTTTAATTAGGAGAGATGACAAAGATTTTGGTTAGTCAACAAAATGATGGACTGGGTATTAGGACTATCTTGTACCTCACTGATACAAATTGGTATAATTATCCTCTAATTGTATTTTGAGAGAAAAATTTTATTTTAACAGGAAGGGTGATATGTAGGAGGAGCTAAGGTGGGAGGAGTATGGAGAGGAAGAGAAGGAGTAAGTGGAGGAGGAGAAGAAGAAGAGGAGAAGCTAGGTGATAAGAGAGAGAAAGAGAGAGAAAAGGGGGGGAGACACGGAGGCAGATGTTAACGTGTCTCTACCAGTCAAAGATGGTTGATATATCTAGGTTGGGTGTTGGGTTACACTTCTGATTGAGCATTACCAAACTTATAGAGCCTTTGATTAACATTTTAAAAAATGTATAAAAGCAAAAAGGAAAAGGGGACCTGGGATAGGGGTTTTCTAGGGAGTGGAAATGGGGGAAAGGGATGGCATCTGAAATGTAAATAAAATATCCAATAAAAAAAAAGAAATAAAAAAAGCTGAAAACACAGACACACACACACACACACACACACACACACACACACAAAGACATTAGAACAAAAGAACAAAGCAGATTTCAAAACAATGGATGTGAAGAAAAGGTAAGATCAAGGTAAAAATTAATAATAAAATATAATAAAAAATGCAATATATGGTGTTGTGCTAGAAAACATTTATGAACCTCAAAAGACCAACCAGGAGTACACTCTGATGTAATCACATAAGGGTCTTCGTTTACAAGCTTAAGCTCGAAACAGACTGCAGTCTCTGATGCTGTAGAACTAGGGGAGCAATTCTCTAGTTCAATTTTATTCAGTTATTTATAGAGGCAAGAAGTAAGTATTCAGGTTGGTACAGATTTGGTTGGGAAAACATTATGGCCTTTAATAGTCCTGGGAGTCAAACCAAAACTTAATTTTTGTTTTTTCTCTTGATTGGTAGTTATCAGGGAGTGAAGTGCTAGGGGCTGCTTTGTAACCTGGATGTTTAGATTTGTTGGGGAGTAACCTGGAAACTAGTGCTAGAGACTGGAAACTGATGATATGTACCAGCCTGTTGTTTAGCCCAAGTACAACATTAGGTCAGGTTCTCTAAGATTGTGTCTGAACCAAAGATCTGGTCTCTTAAAGCAATCAATAAAGCAAATATATTCCTTATTTGAAAAGATACACAAGATTTACAGTGAATTTAATGAAAAGAGAGAAAGAAGACACAAATTAACAAAATTAGAGATGAAAGGAGAAATGCTACAATAGGTACTAATGAAATCTGGAATACACTGAGGATATATTGTAAAAGCAACTTTTATTCAGAGTCTTACAGCAGAATAAACTTACACTTTCTGGTTCTTTCTGGACTGGCTGGTTCAGCTCAGGTATTCTGGATTAAACTCCTCTCAAAACTGACTGATTATCTTCTCTCAACTCCTCAATGAATTGCTTTACTTGGTATCAAACTAATTCTGGCAAAATTTTCTGATTCTTTGGCTTCAGTTGCCTCTGATGACCTAGACTGAACTGCATGAACTCAAGAATAAACTCAACTTTACTAAACTGTACAAACTGTAGTGACTCCCAATTGATTGCACCTAACTCTACTCAACAAAACTGAATGAACTGACTCTTTCTCCTTACATAGCTCTTAAATAGATTTTCTGTTAAGAGTTGGGCATATACTATTTCTTGACTCCCTTTGTCAAATCTTTTTTTGATTTATTACTTTGTCTTCCCTTCAATTAGACATCATTTTGGTGATTAAAAGTGTGTGGATTCCAGCCAGTGGATTAAAGGTGTATACTAAAGGTTTCTCTGCATTCTAGCCAGATCACACACATCTAGAATGTCTTTGCATATAATCAGAGCAGCCATATTACTGGATTAAAATGTTTTTTACAATACGTCATGCAAATATATTTTGCACTAAAGTAGAGAAGATAACACAATACTAACACTTTCTAGGTACATGGACCTATCAAAATTAAGCCAATATGAAAATACTTGAAATAGATCTAAAGCAAGCAGAAAGAGTGAGGATGTAACTAAAAATTTTCCACCTAACAAATCTCAAGTCCAAAAGAATTTCTTGCAGAATTCTACAAAACCTTCAAGGAACTAACAACAGTTTACTTATTTACTCCACAAATTATAAAACAAGGAATGAATCTAAACCCTTTTCACAAAGCTAATATAATCCCATGGCTGAAAATATTGTGGGTCCTAGGAATCAGCTTATTAAGTGTGTTTTGCTAAGTGCTCGTCTTGTCAAAACTGCCTAATAAATACTCATGTTTAGATCCAGAAATCATCAGTGTTATACCCATCTTCATAATGAGACAGTTTTTGCTGCAACTGATAGCAGTTAATGGAGAAACCCATCAATAACCAAAATGTGGAGAAGAATAAGCGAAGATAGATTATATGGTCCTACAGGGAATAACTATATCATCCTCCTGAGGCTCACTGAAAAACCGAGCTGAAAGAATGTAAGTAAATAGGATGGGGAGTTGAACATCAAAAGGACCTTTTCTAGACTTAAGATTGTTGCTATACTCACAGACTTGCTGAAGTTGTGATTTCTGCACAATGTCTATCAATTATCTGCACAATTATCTGCACAAGGTCTATCAATTATCATCATGGATGAGGTCAGGGTTTATAAGGCACCATCTATCACTAAGGAACTATTGGAAGACAGTTGGGTCTGGGAAGTAATTCTGCTCAAAAGATCACATAAAAAAATGAACAGGGGTACATATTGGGAATATGGGTTAGAGCAGGAAGCAAGAGAGATGATACGGAAATAGGGATGAAAATGACTAAATTTCATTATATGAGTGTATAGAACTGTCAAAAACAAAATTTAAAAGGAAATTTGAATTGTTGTTATCTATTTCTGTAATGACAGTTGGAGAATTATTGACCTCTTCCCTTCTTACTAACAAGGAAGCAGAAATTATTCTCACGAACACTTTCTAAAAAGTGATTTAAGAAGGTAAAATATATTGTACTGAAGATTCTCAGTAGTGAGAAATGAATTAAAACAACCAAAACACACTGTTTTTTGCTCTTGCAGGAGTAGAAATGGAGACCATATTGACCATATTTTAGCTTTATTACATCAGATACCCTAAATTACAGCTTTCTGGATTAGAATATTTTGGTTCCCATTGAAAATCTGTCTGAGCTTAATACAAGAGAAGATGCTGCATTCATATATCCACATTATCACTTTCATATGGAGAATTAAATTCTCACCAAACCCTAACAACTCAGACATTTTGAAATGAGAGATAAATGTTAAGTAAAACAAACATACTATAAATTACCCGAGTGTAATTTCTGGTTTACTAAAATAATCTAGATTGATTCCTTTTCCCCCCATAACGTACCTATAGCTGCTTTTGGGAAAATTTGTTGTTACAGATTTCCTGTGTTGTACATAATTAAAACTAATAAAACACATTCTCTAAACCCAGTGAACACACTAAGAATTGGCGGTAGTAAACTGCCAAATTGAAGTTGTCCATGAAATTACCATGCCAAATGCTCACTAGTGTTCACCTAAAGATATTACTCTTTTCCTTCCCAAAATTATGAAATCATTTTCCTTTGACTTTTCTACTCATATTCCTGCAGAGATGAACTCTAACACAAAATAAACTGTACATAGGGAAACACATACTTGAAAGCATTTAAAAACTCACACATTAAAATCTGGCCAGCAGAGTCATAAGTACCTGGTTTTAAGCTTTCCTTTCTATTATCTATACTACTAATATAGTTATACAAAGAGAGGGAAAGAAGGATGACTTGATGTCCAGGACTTTCTGGGGTGTATAAATTGAGAATAACCCTGAACATCCTTGTGTGATGCTTGCATGATGTTTAATATTAGATGTATAGGGCTTAAAGCCCAGGGGAGGAAAGTAAAGTTAGAAACTGGTTAAAGTTGAATCATGGATAGTGACTTTCATCAGAAAACATTGACATATTTAGCAAAATTAAGATGTGATAATGGAAAAGTTTCTGAAGAAGGGGAATAATATGGAACAGAAGATGGCATTACAAGATGATATTACAAGACAACATTACAAGCTAAATCGGGTTGAGCATAAATGAACACCACAGAGTTCAAAGGACTGGCTAGGTGGACTGCTGCTGGGGAGATTATGGGTTAGGATTTTGCTTATTCTGCTCTTCCATTTCTGCTGCCGTCTGTACAGCAGCATTAACCAACATGTAGAAGCTGCTAAAATCAGGCTTTTCCTCTGGCCGTGCAAATTCAGGTGAAGACAAAGGCTCACTGATTAAAATTCTGTCTTCTTTCTCTGTTTTTGCTTCTGAGATAATCTTCTGGCTCGGAGAAGACTCCAGATATGGCAATTTCTCTTGAGATTCCTGGCAAACTGGCAGAGGCAGATCCTGCATTTTCCCTTTTGGGTTAAGCTGTACCATGATCTCATTGGATGAATTGGAGTGTTGCTTCTGGGCTTCATTGTCAGCCTGGTCTGTGTGGCTAAGATTGTCTGGATATTGAAGAATTTCCGGGAGAGGGCATCTTCGGGCATTTGTAAACCAGTTGGATATCTGCAGGTAAGATAAATTTGTCTTCTTGTACAGCGTTTGTTTGTCTGCTTCAGTAGGGTAGGCATTAGGCTGGTGCCTATAGAACCAGTCACGGAGAATCTGCACAGACTTGGATGGCAAGTATCCTTTCCGAAGCTTCTGGCTGTCACAAAGCTCCTTCTTACAGGTTCTCTCAAGTCTTATCCTGATTGGGGTTCTTTTTTTCTTAGTGTCCTTGGTTTCCTCCAGATTACCTTCAGCCTCTTCCGTGTTCTGGAAGACTGCCTTCAGTGGCATAGAAATCATGGATGATTGAAGTGGGAATAAGGTTACCCCGAGAGAACCAAGAAGACCTTCACTGATTTCTGAACTGGATTCTCGTCTGTTGCCAGGATGATTGTTATGGCAGTGTGATGTCACAAACTATTCATGCTAGACCCCGGCTACCTCCCCAGCTACACATTCTTACACTTTTTGGATTTACATGGCCTGTTTTACTTTACATTGTTTTCTTTTTAACCATAGTTTTAATATATTTGTGTATGTTTTCTTACTCTAGTTTTTAAAAATAGCTTCATATTTTTTTCTGCAGGTGTCAATTAAGATTAATATTATTGTAGAATAATGTTGTCATAAATTTAAAAAGTCCATTTATTCTCTCTGTCTCTCTTTGTGTGTGTGTGTGTGCGTGTGTGTGTGTGTATTTCTGAAGGTGTACAAGTGCACATACCATGGGTTCATGTTGTATTCAGAGAACCTACATTGTTCTCTCTTATCATGTAGAGCCTATTGATTAAACTCAGGTGATCAGCCTTGGAAGCAAATGACTTTACCCACTAAACAATTTTTTTTAATATTTTTTTCTTTTTGATATTTTTTATTTTTATCATGTTTTTAATTGTTTTGCTTATGAATGTTCATTGTACGTTTAAAAGACTTGTGAACATTCTTTTTATAATGTTATAATATTTTTGTCTTATTCTTGTACTCCTTATTAGCTGCCCCAGTGGCTCATCAAACAGAAGCAATTTCTCTAAAATATTATATTTAATAAATGACTACAACAAGTATATCAAGTATATTCTTATTTCTTTTTTCATGTATTAGGTATGTATTGATTGTTTTGGTTTGTGCTTGGTTAAAATAAAAAAAATTAAAATTCTTTGAGAATTTTATCTAAGTATATTCTATATATTGATAAGAATCCACTCCCCAGGTTCATTCCTCCAATTCTGTCTACAGAATACATTTTTCTTCAGACTTCATGAACTCATATTTAAAGCTGATTTACCGTGTGTGTTTGTGTGTGTGTGTGTGTGTGTGCTTGTGCGCTTGTGTGTGTGTGTGTGTGTGTGTGTGATAGTGTAGAGACAAGAATGTTCAGGTACTTTGAAGAACAAAGGCAACATAATCTCTTGGAGCTATAGTTAAAGGCAGTCCTCAGCTGTCTGTTTGATGAACTGAGGTACTCTGAAAGGGCAATATTAAGCATCAAGGCATCTCTCCTGCCCCATGATGTACTATAAGAAAAAGCATACTTTAAAAAAAATATGTCTTTTGGCATCAGATTGCTCTAACATTTGTTCTCAATGGTGATGGAATCTTTAATATAGTTTATTTAAGAAATAAACATGGAACTCATTTATTTATCTGTCAAATAAATAGCAATTAGGGGATGAAATGAATTAATTGGTTTTAACATTAAATATGAAGTTTGATACAGGTGTTTTTATTTCCTACATGATATTGTGAGTTCTATAGATTGTATGTTTGATCTTTATGATTTTTCCTATAATTGAAGACAAAATAATTTAAAAGTTAAATGATATAAGTCATATTTAGGTACATTTTGGAACACAAATAGAAAATCTGAAGTCAAATAAAGCCTTTGGAGCCACATAAAAATGTTATCATCACTGCATATATTTATGGCAAGTAATGTGTTAATTCCACATCCTCAAAAATCACTAGGGAGTAGATTGTCCTAATAAAAACTGAGGGAATAATTTGAACAATTTAATAAACAAACAAAAATGCTAAACAATTATTTGTATAACCTCTGCAAACTAGAACATCAAAATGCACATGAGGAGCTTTTGTTTTGGTCCTAAGGATCTAGTCAACTTAAAAGAACAGTCAACTTAAAAGAACAGTAGAAATTGGGGAGAAAGATCAGAACCTGAATGTCCTAATACGGTTTACATCTCTTAAGAACTCTAAAAAATTACTGTTATCTGTGAAACTGCATATGCCTATACATATGCATATGTGTATATGTATACATACATGTATGCTAAGTCTGCTATGTCACTGGCTGTGTATTCTAGCCTGAAATTTCCCCTGCTGGTATTTACCAGCAAAGTGAAGGAGAAAGCAAATTTTGCTTGTATAGCCATGCTCCATTTGACCTTCAAAAACATTGTTACTGTTTGGTGTGCTTTCCTAATGTGCATTCAAACAATCCTGGTGGAGATCTATAGCCTGATTGTGGATGCTTTTTGAGTCTGTCAGCTGTTGGATAGCCCATGTTATTGGTAAGCTCTCCTGTCTATGAGCCTTAATAAATGTTTTTCACATGGTATTTGTATCTATTTTTATTTTACTGTCAACAGTTGCCGGGGGCCACTCCACCCATGCCCCGGCTTGGGGTGGCTAGGTGGAGAGAGAGATGCAGCTTCTTCTTCTTTCTTCTCCTCCTCCCACAGTCCGGTTCTTCTCGAGGTAGCCCCTAGGCTGCTGCTGTGTGCTGATCTGCAGTCAGGGATCCTGTGGCCTGAGACTGGCACTAGTATCCCAGCCTTAAGACCAGCAAGGGGTTAAGTAAATAGCTTTGTGTTATCCTAAAAACTTCTTCTGAGGGTAATAGACTGCAGGCTAGGGTGATTAACACCTGCAGCCTAACTGCAGAGAATTAGGCAACTGGCCTTTGTTCTATCTCAGCAGGAACTGCTGGGCTCTAACTTAAGGCTGGGTCACAGGAAGAAAAGACACTTAGAAAAGTTGCTATAGAGTTTATTAAGTGTAAAAAGTATCCTATGAAAGCTATCTGAGGGGAAACGTGGAAAGGTCCTGAGTGGGGAAGAAGAAAAGATTCTAACAAAGTAAAGATTCTAAGGGAGAAAAACTCTAGACAGGGGAAAGGAAAGGGTGACAGGGTCTTAACTGGCTAACTCTATTCTAACTCTACTAACTTACTAACTCACTCCGTACTAACTCTCTAACTTCCTAACTGTCTTTGTCTTCAGTATTTATACACCATTCAGCATACATGATCACATGTTACAAAGTTCATCACAAGTTCACACCAAAAATCAGATCATAAATTGAAATAGAAGTTTACAACACAGAATGTTTACATGAATATCCATTAGGAGTAATTATCTAGCTAGACATTCATCACCTGTCTAGCTCCACAGGTTCGCAGAAAGTTTGAAACTATAACTTAAGAAATTGGTGAAGTATTGTATAGATAACCCAGGCAATATTTTCTCTTCTGTCCTGGTACCTATAATAAATTGTGAATAACCTCTATTGACCTAGGCTAATGGTTTTATGACTTCTTGGAATGTGCTCCAAGCAGGAGAAAGTCTAGGGGCAATTAACTGATAACACTCAGGAGACTGGCAGAGTTCTCTTTGCAGTTTCAACTATGCCTGAGGGACTTAATAGCAGTCCCGATATAAAAGAGCTCAATAATCATAGATATAATTTTAGGAATTCTTATAGGATTATCATTAAGACTTAAGAAGTCATCTATTTGTCTATATAGTATCATTACAAGACAGTACATCTTCCTGGGTCTGCAGAGATCTGCTACAAAGGGGCGTGCTATTGCTTAGTGATAGTAGCAAATGTCTAATAATAACAATAATGGGAAAAGCATATTAATAGCAGGAATCTTTCCTAAAATCACGTCCACCATAGCCTTGCTAATGGGGCACACTCGTCGCAGATTATATAATAATCCGAGGCAAGCATTTCAGGATGATCATCTGCCAATTATTAGCTTGTCCCATTATGGCTCCTGACAAACAGTCTACCTCCTTGTCCTAATATTAATTGGCTATGTATGCTACTACACTAAATATACAGGAAATTAATTAATTTTCAAAATACTCAAGAGGATGCAAGTGCTATAAAATTGGGAATGGTTTTCTTCTAGAAAGTCTCCAGCCAGGCGGTGGTGGCGCACACCTTTAATCCCAGCACTTGGGAGGCAGAGGCAGGCGGATTTCTGATTTCGAGGCCAGCCTGGTCTACAGAGTGAGTTCCAGGACAGCCAAGACTACCTGAGAAACCCTGTCTCGAAAAACAAAACAAAAACAAGAACAAAAAAAAAATGAAAGTCTCCAAAGACAACAGATTCTAAATAGAAATATGCATGAAGGTCTACAGGCTAAGTTATGTATATACATTCACTCCTGGTTATATTTTAAATATCTATTCTGTTCAAAGCCTTTTTTAAGACACAGAAAAATAAAATGTACTGTTCAACTTTTGAACCTTCAATGAATTGGTGGCATGAATATATTTAGTACAATTAGAAAGGTAAATATAGAAATGATGCCAGGAGTACTATGAAGTTATTTGATTTAAAAATTTGTATAAGTAATTGAGATTGCTTTGCTGGTAAAGGCCATGACTATCTGAGTTTGATGTTTTCTTTCTTTTTCTTTTTTCTTTTTTCTTTTTTGAGTTAATTATTTTATTTTCTAGGATTTTGAGGGAAGGTTTGCTATTACATTGGATTTTTTGATTGGTTTTGTGAGACATAACTTAAAGTTGGATGGGTAATGGGGAGAGGATCTGGGTGAACTTTTAGGAGGGAAAGAATATAATCACAATACATTTAAATTTAAAAACTACTTTTAAAAGTAAAAATATAAAAAGTAAAATATTGTTATATTAAAAATTCTAGAAATTACATGGAATTACATATATTACCAGGGTATGGTAAAATGCTTACTTCACATGTCCAAAATTCTGGATTTCATTCTTAGCATATGTAGAAAGAATATTAATCAACTGAAAACTCAGATATGTAAGTTTTCAACCATTTTAATTGGTGATAGGAAAAAAAATCTTTAAAGTGGAACTAGAAATAATAAATCTTCAAAAATGTATTTTAATCTCTTAGAAAACGGAGTATGGGGACTTATTTCCATAAGTGGATGCCCTAGGAATGATCAAGGGCATTAGAAAGAAAGTACATGTATGTATTCAAGAAAATTGTCTATTTCCTTACATTGTAAACTAATGAGAAGATTAATTAACATTATACAATATCAATACCTTGGTTTTGGTGTCATATTAGGTTCCTTGAGGTCTTATAATTTGTGAAAGCTGAGAGAATCATTAAGTCAACTTGAACATATCCTGTAGAAGGAATATAGTAAATTAGAAACATTGAATACATTTCTGAGTCTTCTTGAGATGGATGCAAATCAATAGATATATGACTAAAGGGAAAGGAAGTATGTCATTTAAAAAAAACTCAGTGGAATTCCACAGTAGTCATTGATCAGTTGAAACTCTAAAATATTGGAAAAGGAACACACAGTTCTTTCCCCCATGCTCTGCTGCCCAAGGAAGAAGCCCTCCCTGGGTACTGCTCCCACTGAGGCTAGTCAAGGCAACCCAGTTAAGAGGAATGAATTCCACAAACAGGTAACAAACACAGGAACAGTCCATGTTCTAATGGTTGGGGAACCTGCATAAAGACTAAGCTGCATATGTTGGGGGGGGGGTAGGTACAGCCCATGTACCTCTGGTTGGTACTTCAGTCTCTAAGAGCCTCCTAGGGTTCAGGTTAATTGACTTTCTTGGTCTTCTTGTGGAATCTCTATCCCCTCTGGGTCCCTCAACTCTTTCATAAGGGTCCCCAGGTTATACTGTTTGGCTGTGGGTCTCTACATCACTTAGTTGGTAGAGTGTCTCTGAAGACATTTAAGTAAATTTTAAAGTGTTATTTATTATGCACACAACATTCTACTTGCATGTATGCCTGTGGGCGAGAAGAGGTCACCAGCTATCATTATAGATGGTAATTTGCCACATTGTCATTGCTAGGAATTAAACTCAGGACCTCTGGAAGAACAGAGAGTGCTCTTAATCTCTGAGCAGTCTCTTTCACCCTTGGATCTCAAGTTCTTAAAAGTAGGGAAGAGAGCTTCAGGGCTCTTTATGCTGTTCACTATTTTCTTGATTGCTTCTGTATTTCTGTCTTTTGAGAAATTCCTCTTTCAATTACAGAATCACTTCCCTTTTTGAATACAGTTTGTTCATTTGTATTATATTTTACATTTTATTGAGGTCCTCTTTTATGTTCTTATTATTTTTATCATCATTCCTTTGAATTGTTTTGTTCAAACATTTGTTTACTTCATAATCATCAGAATCAGTATGGTAGAATTGTTCAGGTTCACAAGAGTATTTTTATATTATTTTAGTGTTTTGTTGTGCTTCTGTATCAGACTTTCTATATCTGGAGCCAAAGTTTTAGCTACAGGTTCTAATCTGCCATGTTTGTTTAGGTAATTATTTTAAAAAGTTCAGGAAGGATTATGATGTGGCTGGGCCAGTATAGTTTCTCTCCCCTAGATTTTCAGTATAGCTCTTGTCAGCTACATAGTCACCTCAGGCTGTAAGCATGAGGTCATATCTCTAGCACCAGTAAGACAGGAAAAAAAATTAAAAACAAGTGCTTCCAGCCTGCTCCATTTACCAGGGCAAACCATTAGCTTCTTTGGCTCTCTGAAGTACCCATAGTCTAAAGGTCTCCCAGGAAATCTGCTGCACCCAGAGCAACAGACCAGACACTCTGAAGGCCTCTCAAGAGATCATCTGCAGTGAGGATAACAGATCCTCAGCATGCATGTCCCCCTGAAGACCCCACAGTCTGAATGCCTCCCAGGAGTCTGCTACAACCAAGGCCACAAGTCTCTCAGGAAACATGCTGCAACCCAGGGACACAGGAGACAGGCTCCAGACACAGACACCCAGGCCAGTTAATACCAGAGATAACCAGATCATAACAAGATCATAAGCAACAGAAGCCAATATATTTTGGCATCACCAGAAACCAGTTCTCCCAACACGGCAATCCCTGGATATTTGGACACACCTGAAAATCAGGATTCTGACCTAAATTCCTATCTTGTGAAGGTAATAGAATCCTTTAAGGAAAATATAAATAAGTAACAGAAAGAAATTCAGAAAATACAGGTAAACAAGTAGAAACCCTTAAAGAGGAAACAAATAAACCCCTTAAAGAAATAAAAGAAAACACAAACAAGTGAAGGAACAGAACAAAGCAGTCCAAGGCTTAAAAATGGAAGCAGAAATGATAAGGAAAACACAAATAAAGGGAACTGTGGCAATGGAAGACCTACGAAAGGGGTTAAGATTTTCAAATGTTAAGCATCAACAAAAGAATAAAAGAGAAGAAAAAATTTCAGGCATAGAAGATACCTTAGAAGATACTGACACAATGGTCAAAGAAAATTGAAAACATAAAACCTCCTATCCCAAAACATCCAGGAAAATCTAGGACACAATGAAAATACAAAGCCTAAGATTTCTTTGAATTGAAGAGAGCTAAGTTTGCCGGCTCAAGTCTATCAAGAATGAAATTGAAGAAAACCTCAGAAGTTGGAGAGATCTCCCATGCTCATGGATTGGTAAAATTAAAATAGTAAAATTGGCAATTTTACCAACAATATTCTGCAGGTTCCGTGTGATTCAAGGATATGGAAAGAAAAATTCTCAATTTCACGTGGAAGATGAGAAAAACCAAAGATAGTGAAAACAATTCTTAACAATAAAAGAACATCTGGGGGGAAATCACCATCCTTGACAACAAGCTGTACTACAGATTAATAAAAACTGCATGGTATTGATACAGAGACAAATAGGTTGATCAATTGAATAGAACTGAAGACCCAGAAATAAAACCATACACTTATGGATACTTGATCTTAGACAAAGAAGCCAAAAATATACAATGAAAAAAGAAAGCATCTTCAATAATTGGTGCTGGCCTAACTGCCAGTCTGTATATAGAAAAAAATTAAAATAGATTCATATTTGTCACCTATTACAAAGCTCAAGTTCAAGTTGATCAAGAATCTAAACATGAAACCAGATACACTGAATCTAATAAAAGAGAAAGTGGGAAAATGCCTTGAACTCATTGGCACAGGGGGAATTTTCCTAAACAGAACTCCAATGGCTCATACAATATAATCAAGAATTGATAAATGGGACTTCATGAAACTGGAAAGCTTCTATAAGGCAAAGAGCACTATCAATAGGACAAATCAGCAACCTACAGACTGGGAAAAAACCTTCACTAACCACACATTTAATAGGTAGTCAATATCCAAAATATGTAAAGGACTCAAGAAGCTAACCACCACAAAACCAAACAACCCAATAAAAAATGGGGTATAAAACTAAACAGGGAACTCATAAGCGAGGCATCTAAAATGGCTGAGAAGCACCTAAAGAAATGTTTTAAAATCCTTAGTGATCAGGGAAGTGAAAATAAAGATGACTCCAAGATTACACCTTATACCAATCAGAATGGCTAAGATCAAAAACTCAGGCAACAGCTTATGTTGGTGAGGATGTATAGAAAGAGAAACTCTGTAGCTTGTGAGATTGCAAACTGGTACAGTCACTCTGAAAATTAATCTGGAGAATCCTCAGAAAATTGGAAATAGATCTGCCTGAAGACACAGATATATCACTCTTGGGCATATACCCAAAAGATGCCAAACTGTAGGGTTTATTGGGTCTGCATCTGCCCCATATGGCATGGCTGCTCTGGGAAGCAGGATTTGGGAATTGTCTGCACTTATGCCATGCAGGTTGGGACTGGTGTTGGGCCTTAGAGAAGCCCCATGACACTGCTCTGAGGATAGAAAAGCACAGTCTGAAATGCCAGACATCTGGAGCTGCATCAGGGGTCCCTGGGCCCACAAGGAGACCAGGTCATCTGGTTCTCAGGCTCTTGGACATTTATGCACCACTAGAAGCCACAGAAGAATTGAGAAGAGAGTGGGGCCCTTCAGGCTGGATCTAGATCAAGGCTGAATGTTGGAGGGCAAGGGAGGATCCAGCTGGTCCTGCAAAAAGAGTCCTTGGTTTGATGGGCAGTAGCAATCTTGGGTTTGGTGGTGGTCATGGCTGGTAGTGCAGAGAGGTCTTCAATTGGAGACTAGACTGCAGCTCTTTAGGCAAAGGCCTTTTCCATGACTCCCCATGCTGGATCCCTTTGGAAAGAGGCACTCCATGGTTTTAAGGCATTTATTGTCATGGTAGAAAGTGGATGAGTAAAACCTTACCTCATTTCTCAGGGTGAGCCTTAGATTAAATACCTTTTTCAGGGAGGAATGTCTGCAAAGGAAAGCTTGTTGACTAACCACCGCCCCCCAGGCCTTTAGGTACCTCATTAGAATGAAGATCTGTCTTGAGCCTGCATGACCACAGGTCATGTCCTTTGCATGTGGAGGTGTTTGGCGAATTGCCTTTACAAGACTAATGCCCAAAATCTATGGGAGGCTGAGGCTAGTGACAGAGGCCTGGTGCCTGGTGCCTGGGAGCAGGCAAATCTCCTACAGTCCCTTCAGATTCTTCAGGGTTTCTAGCCTTAGCTCAAGTGAGGACCACACTACCTTTCATGATCCCACACCCAACCATACCACAAAGATAAATTCTCCACTATGTTCATAGCAGCCTCATTTGTAATAGCCATAAGAGGGAAACAACCCAGATGTCACTAAACTGAAAGAATAAATACAGAAAAGTGGTTTATGTACACAGTAGAATTCTATTCAGCTATTAAGAATGAGGACATCATGAATTTTGCAGGCAAATGGATGTAATTAGAAAAAATATCATCATGAATGAGGTAATCTAAACCTAAAACGATATACATGGTATGTATTCACTAATATGTGGGTATTAGCCAAAAATAAAGAATACCTAGAATACAACTGACAAACTGCAAGAAGCTTAGCAAGCAGAAACACCCAAGTAAGAATACTTCAATCCCACTTAGATGAGGGGAAGAAAATAATTTTGGGAGTCAGATTGGTGGAGAGACTTGTGTGAGAGATGGGAGAGGGAGGGGAAAAGGAGATCATGATCATGTATGGGAGGTGGGACAAGAAAGAATCCCAGAAGTCCAGCAGAATGAATGAAAATATTCAGCCTCATTGGGTGGGAGGTTGGAATGCCTTCTAGCAAGTAGCAGAGACACTGAAAGTGAGAGACTCAATGGGTTTATTTTAGCAGAAATCCTCATAGTAGGGAGAAGGAACTCAAAGATTCTAGCTCCAGGGGATAGATTGGACCTCAAGTGAGGGGGGGGGAATGAGATTACATACCTATGGTCAAAATTTCTGACCTAGAATTGTTCCTGTTTAAAAGAACTGATGGAATAAAAATGGAGAAGAGGCTGAATGAAAGGCAGTCCAGTGACTGGCCCAACTTTAGATACATCTCATGGTGGATAACCAAGGCCTGACACTATTACTGATACTGTGATGTGTTTACAGACAGGAGCCTAGCTTGGCTGTCCTCTGAGAGGCCCATCAAGCATCTAACTGAGACAGAAATAGATACTTACACCCAACCATTGGACTGAAGTAGGAGACGCCTATGGTTCAACTAGGAATAATGAAGAAGCTGAAGAAGAGGTCCACTCCATAACAAGATCAGCAGTCTTAGCTAATCTGGACCTCTGGGAGCTCCCAGAAACTGAGCCATCAACCAGGTAGCATCCAAGAGCTGGTTTGAGGCTCCTGGTACATATATCATAGAGGACTACATAGTCTGGCCTCAGTGGGAGAAAATGTGCCTAATCTGTAGACACTTGAAGTCATAGGGATGGAGGAGGCCTGGTGAGGAGGAGCATCCTCTTGGAAACAGGTGGGAGAAAGAATGGGAAAAAGATCTGTGGGAGGGCATTCTGGCGAGAGAAATGCTGGATGGTAAAATGTATATGTGCAAATAAAAAAGAAACAAAAACAAACAAATAAATCCCTAACTGCTATAGATCAGGTGATCTGATAAACAGACTTGCCAAGAAAGAACACTACCTAATTTTGTTGAGGATTTTATTTCTGAGATAAAAAACCATGACCAAAAAGCAATTTAGGAAGTAAAGAATTTTTTTGGCTTATGCTTGTACAATGTAGTATATCAATTAAGGAAGTCGTGGTAGAAACTTAAACAGATCCAGAACTTGAAGGCCAGTGTTAAGGAATAGGCCATGGAAGAGTACTGTTTTCTGACTTGCTCTCTATGGCTTGCTCAATCTCCTCTCTTACAGAACCCAGGAAAACCAACCTAGCAATAACTTCACCCAAAATGGGCTGGACCCTCACCATCAATCACTAAGAATTCTAGGGTTGGCTTCAGCCCTATCTTATGGACCTATTTTCTTAATTGAGCTTCATTCCTTTCTAATGACTTCGCCTTGTGTCAAATGATAAAATTATCCTTTATAATTGACACCTTGTTACCTTGACCCTCAAATATTCATTGTTAAGCCACAAACTTTACTTTCTAGTTTATCCCCAAGATGGCACATTAATGTCAATATCCCATCATGAAACATGTTATAACCTAAGAGCTCCCACAGTCTTTACAAATACAAACACTCTAAAATTTAGTCATTTCTAATTACAATTCAAAGTCTCTTTATAAACCTAAAATATCTTTTAGAATTCTGTCAATTGTGTGCTCCTGTAAAATCAAAAATATATAGTCCTTACTTCAAGAGGAAATAACCAAGGCACTGTCACTATCAAATCAAAGTAAAGCCAAACTCCATTTGTGCAAAGAACATGATATCCAATGTTGAAGATTCACTCATGATCTTAGTGTTCTTTCAAGAAGCTTGTGTTACTTCTTCCTTCTGCAACAAATACAGCTTTTTTTTTCTAGATTCCAGCTATCCTCTACTTCACTTTTGCTGCTGCTTTCGGTGGTCATCTCATGGTATTGTTTCTTTCTAAAATGCTATGTTCTTCTGCTGCAAATAGTCTACACTTTCACCAATAGGCTGTCCTAGGCTCTCTTCAAGGTGCCAAGCCTCAACTTCTCTAGATGACCCCTTCAATCCTGTGCCTTCAACCTCCATGGAGTCTGTGTCTTCACTAATGTCTTCTGCTGGCCTCTCAGAGTGTCAAGCCTCAGCTGCTCTCTATGACCTACTTGATGCCTTCCAAACCAACATCTTATGTGTGACTCTTGCAATAACAAGTTTGGTACAACATTAGCTGCCTTCCCTCTAGAAGACAGCGTCTGTGAGGTCTCAAGAAACACTTTTCAGATTTCCCCTCAATGATACTTGTCTCTGCTTAATCACTGCTAATTTCTCAGATTCTGCTGACCAGTATCAGGCATGCTAACAAAGCAAAGATTCCACTTTAGAAGTTATAGTGTATTGTTAATCACAGAGGATTCCTTATCTTGAGAATATTAATTTGCAATAATAAAGGACTCTGAAATTTCTTTCAAATTTCCTCTGAAATTTCACAAGTAATTTCATTTATCTTCAAAATCCCAAGAGTATTTGTTTTTCTTAACCATGAAAAAGCAATGAACTTATACCTTCAGTCAGTATTAGAGAACCAAGTTGTTCTCGTTATTTTCATTTCCAAACTGTAGCAAGAGCAAAGTAAGGTAATATAAAATGTTCAGAAAGAAAACTATGTTGCATGCTTATTATCAAGAGAGTAAGATAATTCAATTCACACAAAAACCAATTTTCTTCAATTCTAAAAGATTGATTCATGGTAACAATAGAGAGACCCAGTGAGCTTTTTTGGGTATGTAAAAGGCAGCTGTGATCAGTGTTAAGCAAAGTTGATTGCCTACATTTCCAGTCTCAGATGTTATCCCACAGAATAACCAAGCTCATGCTTAGAATTAGAGCTAGCATTTGCATTTGTTGTTGATTTAATCTTTCTGTTTAGCATAAAAAATGAAGGACCTCTTTTGGTTAAAAATGTTAACATCATTGAAAAATGTTTAATTCTTTCATTTTCTTTTCAATGATAAAAAGAAAATGAAAGGACACTGTTCTTGCTCATGAATAAATATAATAATGCTTACAAAACTGCCTGAGACTTTTATTTATTTTAATTCTATTGAAATTATGTAATGTTCTCTCAAAAGACATAATACTCTTCTTTGCCATACAGCTATTTTATTTTAGTTTTGATAGAAACTGTGAACAAAGTTATATAGAATAAAAATTAACCTTAAAAATGATTGATTTATATTGGATTATCTTTAGGTTATATTTCTTTTCCAACACTGTATACATTATTCTATGAACTAGAAAAATAGAAGCTGTTTGAAAAGAAAAAAAAGATACTGATACTTAAGATAAAAAGTATCCTGGACCTCTGAAATATTAAAGACTTAAGTTGAACAGTATATGATGACCAATATATTGTTTTCTAAAGATTCTACTGAGAACACACAGGAGCTTTAAACATGGAAATTCTTTTTTAAATTCAAGGTTTTCTTTTGTGTGTCACAGACTTTCTTAAACATTGTTAAGAGCTTTCTCTTTATCTAACTTGTAGAAAGAATTTTTAATATACACTTTTATTTTTTGATAGATTTGACTTGCAAATAAGTGGTATTTTTCATAATGGCATTTAGAAATATATTGAAATATATTCTAATGAAAATTATCTTTGTAAATATGTTTTATAAATAATTAATTACTACAATCCTTTTTATTTTTATATTCAAATTTTGCTTTATTTGTCCATTGAGAAAACAAAATGGTGGGTTCCCAAGCTGTTGTGGTAAATCTCCGACCCAAACAAGTCCGGTCAAGGAAAACACAACTCAATATTTATTATACACTGCAAGCCTAGATTGGGCAGAATTACCATTGCACTACTCTAATCCTCAGCTATGAGATCCCTTACAACTTGCGGTTTTCTAAGCCAGGTTCTTCTTCTTCTTTTCTTCCACCAATGGCTCCAATGGCTCCTCCTGCTCCTCCCACTCCTCCCACTCCTCTGGCTCTCTGTGCCTACATAGCCTCCCTCCTGGCAACTCTCTCTTCTGACTCCTCCTCCTCCAACTTCTCCCCTAAGCCTTTTTCTCCACCTCCCCTTCTACTGCCCAATCACTGGCTGTAGCCTTTATTTTACAAATTCAATTGGACAGAAGGTTCACAAGATTCACTCCTCCTCCGCAGCTCCTCCCAGGAGTGGAAATATGTGAAAACAAAAGGCTGAGGCTATCCACAAAACCAAACCTCACTAGAAATTGATGTTTATTTTTTAATAAGATATGAGTAATATATTACATTTTTGTATTTAATTTTATTTGATTTATATCACATGATATGATAAAATTCAGTGAAATTTGTATATGCTGATGAGATGAGTGTTTTTCTTATTTATTGAATAGAATATTCTATTAATTCTAATAGGCTATATGTTGAAATTAGTTTGACATTTATTTGGTGATTTTGATTTTGGAAGAGCTGCTTAATTATGGAAGTGGTACATAGAAATCTCATAATATACATTGTTTCTTAACTTATGTTACCTTTTATGTTCTTTCATATATGTTTCATGAAATAGGGAATCCCAGTCTTTGCTATAAAATTTTTCTAGTTGTTGCAACTTCTTGGGAATTATTCCCTTTATCAATGTGTCATAGCTTTTTAAATTATTTTTCAATAATTTGGGTTTGAATGCTGGCTTTACAACATATAAGAATATCTATGCCTGCTTATTTATGAGTTCTGGTTGCTTAGTAGATTGATTTCAATCCTTTACTCTGAGTTTTGAGCATCTTTTCTTGGATTTCATGGATTCAGTAGAAAATTGGTTCATATTCATCTGTACTTTTTAATTGGTCAATTTAGACTATTTACATTTTAGATTACTGTTCTCTATATATGAAACAACAATAATGGAGAGACAATGAATGTGGGGGAAGGTAATGGAAGGAGTTTGTGTAGAGGGAAGAGAGGGAGTATTATAGAGACTCTTCTCATGTAAAACATACTCAAAAAAGGAGGAAAAATAACATTGAAAACAAGAAAAAGAAATGTCATAACACAGGATTTCATGGGAGATACTCAGGTCAACTAGATTATTGATTTTTCTTTTCTTCTTCCTTTGTTTTGTAGTTTTGATGGTTTTCTGCTTTGGATATGATAGATTGCTTTAAATTTGTTTATCCATGTGTTTCTTTAATTTAGTCTAGTTTTTCACTTGTTTTTATAATACTTGAGGCAGTGTTTCTTGGTTGTTTTTTTTGTTTTGTTTTTTGTTTTTTAATGTTTCCTTAAGAATTATCATCAGTGCAGACTGGGTTTTCATGAGTCTCTTAATATTTGCCTTGACATGTTCTTATCAAATCCTTAACTTTAAAATGATTATTTGTTGTCTATCACAGCCAGGAGTTGGAACACAGGGGTTAAATCATGGAAGGTGATTGTTATGCATTCATTTTCACTTTCTTGTTTACTGAACATTTGTTTTAATGCTTATATTTTTCAGTTTTAATCTTCCTTTACTCAACTCTATGTAGCTGATTGTTTGATTTCTAAGGGGCCTCCTAGAGTTGAATTTACTACGTATTGTGTTCCCTCTATATTTCTTTACTTGAAAATGCTGTACTGTATCCCTTTATTAATGAACTGTATGGATTTTGCCTAGTTGCAAAAAATCATTTTGCCTCATTCATTTTTTTTAAAGTTTTTGTATATATTTCCCTGTCCTACTGTGCAACTCTGCATAAGAAAATTCTGTCCTTGCAGCTTCAGGTGACATATGTACCTTGGTTTTACTGTCACTTACTTATGCCACCATCAAAAGAAACATTTACTATAAAACAACATCTTGAGAAACATTGAGTGATTAAAGCTTGTGTGCAACAATAATACCAGAGTTATAACACCCAGAACTCAAGTAAATGTCAGATGTACATAGGGATCTTACTGTAATTCCATCCTAGGAAAATTGAGACAGGGGATCTGTCTCAGAAAGAGAAACCATATCAGCAAACTCCACGTTTCAGATAGGCTATCTCAATGAATAAGGTATAAAAGCAATTGATTACAGCCTCTGGCTTTCACGTGCATATACAACTTGATTCAAACCCGAATACATAAAAACATAGATATAGATATGAATGCACTTCAAATACATGAAAGTGGAAACATAAAAAAATTAATATGTTATTATAATTAATTTAATGGCCAACACCTAAGTAACCTATATTATGAACTTATATTGTTTAATTATATAAAGTAGAAACTATATTATATAGAAATGATTTATACTATCATAAATTATAGTAAATAATATTATATTAGACTAAATATCAAGGGGAATAATTGCTTTGGAAAGATTATCTGCATTTAGAAATATATCACATGTTCAATTAATTTCGTAGCTATACTATATAATGAAATCATTCTTCTAATGAGATAAGCAATTTTTTGAGACAGCTCAAGACCTTAATGTAATTTAGATAAGACTTAAGTAACATCACATTTGTGAATATCTAAACTTCTGTGTTTAAGAATATTTTTAGTTCTTGTTATATTAAAATTTTGAAAATTATGCTGTATGAAAGATATATACTAGAAATTTTAAGCAAAGATCTAGAAAAAACATTTTATATACATTTGACATTCTGTTCTTGTTATCAGTTTGTGTTAATATTAGTATCTGTTGTGATTTCAGGGTGTACTCTAGTTTTACTAAGATTTTTTTAAATTGTCCCAATTATTTTAGATATTACTTAGTAGAAAATGAATTTCAGGGGAAAAAAATCCTGATTTTCCAGACGTGGCACATGTATTTTGAAACATCTAATAAATATTTCTAGGAACAAAACAGCAATTGAACTCACACAAATACTGATAATACATGTGAAGATAGCTCTTATAATAGAAAACTAGAATTAAATCAAGATCAACACAACCTATTTTATTTTTACTGGAAAGTTCCAGAATTGAGATTATTATTCTTCAAATGATACTGCATCCCTGAAATTCTTATGAGTTTTATAAGCCTTTAATAAACTTTTCAGAATATGACACTTAGCCAACCTTATTTTATCTCAAGCCAATTATTATCCAACTTCATTAAAATACTCCTTATATCTCTTCCCCAACAATAATGAATGAAGTAAGCTAGGGTACTGTGTGAAGATTGTATGACACTATATCATGCAAAGTGATAACAACACTTCTTTTACTAATAATATTGAAGCCTAGACACATAATTATAAGACAAATGGAAATGAAGTATTTTTCTACCAGTTCAGAAGCTATTACTTTATATAAGTGTACTATCATTTATCAAGAAATATCTTGAGAAACTGTCCACAACCAGGCTCATTCATCTTTCTTTAGAAAAAAATTTAAAAAGTTGATTGAGATTATTACCCAGTGATATTGAGGGATATTTGGATGAAAATATATGCGTTTTTGTCATGCAATTCTGGTTGTGGAGTGTCTTAGTTTCACTTCTGTTTTGCTGCTAAAGTACACTGACAAATGCAAGTTAAGAGAGCAAAACTTTATATTGTTTACAGTTCCATAGTGGCAAAAGAAAGCAAAGCAGCTAGAGCATGAAGCAAGCTTGTCACCTTGCATCAGTGGTCATAAAACAGGAAGAACTGAATGGAGAACTGCAAACGAGCCCCTATAGTTTACTCAGAAAATATCTCCAATGAAAAGCACTTGCAAATGAAAGAATTAGTTTTAATTCCCAAGAAAATTTTAGTGAAAAATGACAAAAAAATAAAAGCTACTCTTAAAGGTAGATTCCATGACCCACAGTAGATCGCTAATGGAAAATGAATGCAAACACATTTTCAGAGGTTCGTGTCTCATATTATAAAGTCAGGATATTATTATTAAACAAATGAACAACAGCAAAAAAATAAAGCAAAACAAAACACAACAAAAAGATTACGGGTCTTTTGTGCAAGTAAGGCTTGTAATCCTTTCTTTTTTGGGGGGGGGGTGGTGGTGTTATATTTTCCTTCTATGCTGGGAGCCTCCAGGCCTGGAGTAGGTTAAGATGAGACACAAAGTAGGACTCTGGTGTGGTTTAAATACTGAGGTTTTCTGGACCTTCTAGCTCTCTAACTCTACTGAAATGCTTAGGATAAATTCTAAAAGGTTCTAAAAACTTTCTATGAAAGCTCTTTAAGAAAAGGGGAAAAACCAGAATGATTCTAAGCCGAGGGTGGGCGGCTGCACAAGGGAAAATTCATGCTCCTCTCTTTGCAGTCTCTGGCATTTAGCACCTCATCCTAAAACAAAAGGAGATTAAGTAAAGAATTAACTACTAGAACCTTTTCCCTTTTGTCCTGACTTAATTATAAGGCTAGGGGGGAGTTTGGAGCAATAGTCTTCTATTGAACCAAGAGTAAAGAATAAAGCTCCCAGAAGGAAAACTTTCACATAAGCAAATGTACATAAACTCACATAAATTCATATATAGATTCACACATGTGCATTTATACATTTCCATTTAAACCAGTTCGGTCCAGCTTGCATATATTCTCACAATTACCTATTCACACACATACACATCCATACTTACATATGAATTTGAAGCAAAAGACCAAACACCAGTAGAGAAATAACTCACTCATTCAGGATGAAGAATGAGCTCCAATCTTTATTGCATAGAGTAAGAAAATGTTTCTACCATTTTAATGCTAAATGAATTAAACCCAAGTTTTTAAGAGGAAAGCTTTGTTCCTTTTAATAAGACTAAGCCGGCCTTTATATTAAGAAAAGACCTGATCTATCCCATGGTAAAGAGAAGCCTGCCTGCTCCTTCTGCTTTCTCCCACTTCTTCATTTTTCTTCTTTTCCTCTGCATTCCGCATATTGCTTGCTTAGTTTTTTTTTTTTTGTTTTGTTTTGTTTTTTTTTGTTACCTATAGTTCCTAAGTTATGCCATTCTGCATTCTCCTTCTAATCTTGTTCCCTCCTCCTGCTCTGGTGTCACAATCATGTTCTTACTCACAATGTCTTTTCTCCCAATGCTATGTCTTTACTTCTAAGTTCTTGAGTTTAGTTCTGATTAAAATGTTTTCTTGTGTCCTGGAGATATATATATATATATATATATATATATATATATATATTTGTTTTTTGAGACAGAGTTTCTCTGTGTAGCCCTGGCTGTCCTGGAACTCACTCTGTAGACTAGGCTGGCCTCGAACTCAGAAATCCACCTGCCTTTGCCTCTTCCTCCTGAGTGCTGGGATTAAAGGCGTGCGCCACCACTGCCCGGCCTGCCTAAAAATATTAAGTTCTGTTCAGTTCTGTCTAAAATTGTTCTATCTAAAATGTTCTCCTCAGCTAAGTTCTGACTCTTTTCTTTGTCCTCAGCACTTATATATCTTTTTTTTAAACTCAAAACACTTTACTTATCAGTATTTGTATATACATATATACTTATACATGTATACATATATACATACATGTATAAACAATAATTAAATAGTAAGGTGTATTTGAAAAGTATGGGGGGTTGGAAGAATGGGAGGAAGGAGAGAAAGGGGAAAATTTATATATCTTTCAGAATACTTTATCACATGTTTAAAAAGTTTATCGCAAGATCACATAAAATTAAATCATAAATCAAATAAAAACATTATAATAATGAATGTTTACATGCATACTCATTAGGAGTCTTTATCTTGCTAAATATCCATCACCTGTCACAGCTCCACAGATTCACTGAAAGTTAAAAACCATCACTAATTTATTAGTGAAGTTTTGTGTAGTTAAACTAAGTCAATATATTAACTTCTGTCCTACCACCTATAATAAATCACTAGTTCCCTATTTATGACCTTTGGTTGATGGTTTTACAACATCTTTGAATGTTTCTGAATAGTAGAAAGTGTGGTTACTATCTAGAGGCAATAAACTGGTGACACATGGGAGACTGACAGAGTTCTCGTTGCAGTTTTGACGATCAGAAAAAGCCCTAAAAGCAGTTCCACTATACATGAGCTCAATAAATACTGATTTAATTTTAGATATTCTTATAGGATCATCATAAAGAATGGAGAAGACATCTATTTGTCTATATAGCATCACTACAAGACAGTGCATCTTTGTAGATCTGCAGAGATGTGCTCAAAATGGTGGGCTAATAATTAGTGATTGTTTATTTATCTAATAATAATAGGAAAAGCATATTAATAGCAGGAATATTTCCTAAAATGATTTTCTCCTGGGCCTTGCCTATGGGAGCTAATCTATCTTAGATTATTATAATTTGAGGCAGACCATCTCAGGAAGATCACCTGCTTGCTAGTTATTAGCTTGTCCTATGATGACTCCTGACACTTATGTTTGCTTGTTTTGACTTATTCTGATTGCTTTGTTTTTGTTTTATTTTATCATATTTTAATATTATCTCATAGATGGTTCTTTATGTTTTTCTAACCAGAGAAAGAAATGAGGACTAAGAGGAGTTGAAGTAAAGAAGATGATAACTAAAATATATTGGATAAAAAAAACTCTTTCAATAAAAATAAAAATAGAAAAATATATTAAAATATAAAATTAATTTTTAAAAGAAAGGAGAAAGACAACATGAGGTGAGTTTAAGCTATAAAACTTGAATTCTCATCCCTAAAATCATACTTCTTTGAGCAAGGCTCAACCTTCTCAAATATTCATAATATTTCTAAACACAGCTAGCTGTAATTGGGAACCAAGTACTCTTGATATCGTGCCATTTTCACCATAATCAATGGTATATCAAGACTCAGACATTTCTTCAACTATTCAAAAAATGTATAGATATGTTTATGGAATCACTATTAGACATTGTTTTTCTGAAAACTATTAATAACATATTACCAGAATTTCATATCATGTAATATGTAATTTAAGACTGAAACAATTACCACAGGGGTCAAGGAAAGTGAAAAGCACCTTTAACACAAATAAGTACAATCTCTTTTATCATTTTATGATAAGATGCTCTTAAATTTAATGTTAATTAACTTGGTAGTAAATCAACTAATTTAAAATGTCCTCTAGTATGATTTTGCTTTCTCTTTTGATATTTACAGTTTAACTAAATTTCTACTTAAATGAAGCAGAGCTAGCATTAAAGAAACCAAAGAAATAAAAAAAGATATCTAGGTATGTAAATATGTATGTATTTGTATATGATAGGATCCTAGATGCCTGAATCATTTAGGATAGATTCCCTGTTTTCCCTTACCTTTTATTTTCACACCTGATAGCATCAACAGCTTAACTACCTTCCATGTTTTTAGTTCCAATCCCTTCATTTCTGTCTTTATCTTCAGTTCAGTGGCCTTTTTATACTACTTAAATTATAGATTTTAGAGATGATGTCACCATATTATCACATATATAATTTTCATATAGTTGAAAATGAAATGAGTCTCAATATGATCACTTTGGTCATATTGCTTTGGGTTGAAACTATAATTCAGAAATATAATTAGTTGGATGAACTAACAAAAATAATCAAATACTACAAACATTCATAAAATTTAAATTTAAACATATATTTTAACAAGAATAAAAATAAAATTTGGCTTTTGGATTTAATACTAGCATTTTTTCATGATTGAATCTAGTCAGTTAAAGTCAGGTGTATGAACACAAAACTGTAATATCTTCTCACTCTCTTCTTAAATTTGCTATGTGTTTTCTTCTTTCTCACCTTTCCGGGTACAATATTCACATACCCAAGTTACCTTTAGCCATAAAAAGCAGATGGACACTTCAAAGTTGTTTTACTAAGTGGTGATAATTTGCTTTCAGGTTGGTGACACAGCAGTTAGATCAACTAGTAAAAAAAGAACGGTTGGTATATTTCTCAGTTTCCCTTATCGTTGACAAAACATATAAAGTATTTTTTATCATCTCATTGCTAAATCTGTTGCCAAGCAAATCCTTTAACATGGAGGCTGAAATGAATTTTTTTCTAGACTAGACACATGCTTTAGAAATATGCAAATATAACTTAAGAACGTAGCCTTCATTATTGGTTGAGATGTGGTTATACTGAAATAAATTGCTATTTTAATTAAAACTTAGTTCCACTTTAAAATGTTGTTACAAATAAGCATCAACAATTAAAGTATGTTCAAGAAGAAGTTACCAAAGCATAGAAAGAACAAGGTAGATGTAGAGAATGAATAGATGACTCAGCAGTTAAGAGTTCATTTTTTGTTTGTTTGTTTGCTTTTTAAAGATTTATTTATTTTGTGTATGAGTAAATTCTCTGTTTTCAGACATAACAGAAAAGTCATCAGATCCTGTAGGACCATGAAAGGCAGCCTGACTTCTGGTCAAGCCCAGGCTGGAAACCTCAGTGACTCCAGGAGACCCTGAAGGATAGCAGGTGTTTTGCCATGCCCCCAGATTCCAGGCTCCTGAAAAGAGGTCTCCTTAGATTTGTGTCCTTTATTCAGTAAGGGCAATGCCTGTGACCCCTCCACAAATAGAGTACATGACCACAGGCCATGTAACCTCAAGACAGATCTCCACACTAATGAAGTACCTAAAGGTCAGAAGGGCTTAGCCAATTAAGCTTTCCTTCCCAGACACTCCACCCTGCAAAAGGTATTTATCCTCAGGCCCTCTCTGAGAAAAAGGGGTACAGTTTTTAACTCATCCACTTTCCACCGTGACAGTAAATGTTTTAAAACTGTTTATTGTCTCTATTCATTGGAATCCAACGTGGGGAGCAATAGAGAAGGCCTTCAGCTACAGAGCCACTGTCTAATCTCCTACAGAAGGCCTCTCAGCACTCCCAGCCATGAAAACCAAGCCAGGCTGCTCACCAACTAAGCCAAGGATCTTCCCCCACCCACCCCCAATGGAACCCAGCTGGCTAGATCCACTAGTCTGCTGTCCCTCACTCTGTTCTCAGCTCTTCCACAGCTTCCAGTGATGCCTGGGCTTCCCATAGCCCAACACCTGCCCTGTGCAGGCATGGAGTAAGCACAGGGATACTTCCCTGCATCTTACCTCCCTGAGCAGCCAGAGCCCTGTGGCAGGAGCAGATATGGACCCCAATTATGCAAACAAGATCCTGTTACAGATGATTGAGAGTCAACATGTGGTTTCTGGAATTGAACTCAGGACCTCTGGAAGAGCAGACATTGCTCTTAAATGCTGAACCAGCCCAGGATAAGAGCTCTTAGTGCTCTAGCAGAAGTCTCAAGTTTTAGTCCCAGAACAAATATCACTTGTCTGTTGGAGGGAATCCAACGTTCTCAGGCTTCCATAGACATCTGCATGCAAGTGATATATTTAACAAATGCTGGATCCACTTGTCTGCAGTCATACACATATACACATAAATAAAAATAATGCATAGGTACACACAGATACAGTAAGGATCCTACTTGTGGGACCCTTTTATACCTACTGGATTGCTGTGTCCAAGCTTGATATGATGGTATGTGTCTGGTCTTATTGTAGCTTCTTATGCAGTTTTTTTTTTCTAATGTTCCCTAGGAAGCTTGTTCTTCTCTGAGGAAAGAGAATCTGAAGAAGAGGGGAAACATGTTATAGGTAGTTGGAAAGAGGGAAGTGAGCAATAATGTCAGTCAGTATGTAATATATGAGAGAAAAATAAAAATAATCAAAAAATTTTCCTGACATACAGTTTGAGGATATATATGTAATTAAGATTAGAATTCCAGGACACAGTTAATCAATGTGGGCAACAAGACTTTTAAATAGCTAGTCATATTTTCACTCAAAAGACTTGAGTAATACATGAGTAAAGAGACCTATACTGCCCAGTCTGCTCGTTCCTGCTTTATACAGTCCAGAATCCCATGTCAGAAGTTGGTCACACTAACTTTCAGGATCACTTTTTTCCTCATGAATTAATAAACACAGACCATGTCACACAGGCATACTTATGGGTCACACTGATCTAGAAAATCTCTAATTCCTTTCCATGTCATTTATTAATATGTAAAACTGACAATTAAAATTGCCCATCACCAATAAATTCCTATTTACACACACAGACACAGACACACACAGACACACACAGACACACACAGACACACACACACACACACACACACACACACACACACACACACATACACACACTTTTGTGGAAGGGCATGAGAATATCCAGGAATGGAAGGTCATTAGCAAAAGTCTAAGGCTATTGAGGTGCATTATTAGCAGGAAAAGGCATCCCAGGTGCAGTATACATGACTGAGTACCATGATCATCTTAGTTTGGGGTCTTGCTTATGTGCTCCAGAGCAGGCATAAATGTAGGGAAGGAGCAGCATCACTCTTGCTGTCTCACATCTCTGAGATATTCAATCTCTGTGGTCTCCAGGGCAGCAGCATGTTCCACTTTATCAGTTCTTATGACAATCTGGAGGCATGATCTACATGCCCCACATATAATCTTAAAGAAAATTATGTATCATGTGGGCTGGCAGTGCTATCTAAAAAAAACATTGATTAGCATATATTCCAGTACCAAATATGATAAATCTCCTTTTAAGTAGTTGGTCAGAGTACAGTCACATCCAAAACAATGTAGAATTGTTTCTCTTACCTCAGTGCCTCTCAGATATTGAAGGTAATGATTACTCCTGAAGAAACTGCACATTTATTCAGGACAGAAGACTCAGATTATTCAAGGTATATTTAACTCAAAAGTCTCCTTATATTCAGTTTACATGGCACTTGAAAATACTGCACAAGCTGTCAAGGGAAGGAAGCAATTATCTTAGTCGTCTAAATGTAGCAACGATGAACTACAACAATGAACCTCTGCCATCTCTCTTGACTAGAACACTTTGTTTTGAACCTGGCTTTTTCTTGGCTTTAGAATGAATGTCAGCTGAGAACCCTCCACTCAGATCTTTTCTCTCAAGGTAAACAGCCTGGATTGGCTATGAGTCTATAGGTCTTTAATGCCGTCAGAAATCCAGAATGACTAAATTAACTGAATTTATGGGAAGCAAAATGCATAGCTTCTAAAACTTAGCCAATTTATAGAGACCGCTGAACACCTGGACAGCCCCTATACTACCAAACGTTGGAGCAACAAATCTTCAGCCTTCTGACCCAAACTCATCTGACAGACTTTAGTGCTGCAGAATTATTAAGGGCTGGTTACTCTGTCTAGGCAGATATAAACAGTCGACTATTCTGCAAGTGTGTCCTTTTCTGGACAGTAATTTTTCTGTAGATGGAGAGAGGCAATTCTTGCCTGGTGGCTGTCTCACCACAACGGAAGTAACTCCAAGGATGCTCAATTTCTTCTTAGAATCCAAGACAGGAAGCTGTCAGGAGCAGACAGGTCTCTAATCAAAATGAACATTAATATAGAAATATTTGTGATGTCAATTCTATGGATTTCTGACGTTTTGAAATCCAACTATCCATGTAAGGTAACCTGGACTGTTGTCTGTTATCTCCTCTCAGCTATTTCTAAATGAAATATAGAAAACACCCTAACAATAAACTCAAAGTCATGAATTTGCTATAGTCCCTTAACTCACAGGCTAATCACCCCAAGTCAGTTAAAAAAGTTAAAGAAGGACTGGGTCTAAGCCTTGTATTTCTAAATGTGTTATACAGGCACAATGCCCATGAGTGTCTATATTCATTTCACTTTCATATTGATAAGAAGCTTATACCAATGAAAACCTTAAATTTGAAATCCAAGTAAATTTTGTACCATTTAAGAAATTATAACTTCATCTTGATACTAAACTATACAGATTTCTACCAATAGGTTATGGCTATGCCATAAATCCTAGCTAATCCTCCCTGTTCCAACAAAATCACTACTGTTCCCCAGAGAGACAGCCCCATATTAACCACCTTAGTCCCCAAGCCCGGGGAATAGGGGCGCTGACTCTTCAACTTCTTCAAGCTGATTACGGGCATCAAGACATCAGAAGAGGGGTGGGGGAAGAGCAAATTGATAAGCCTCTGACGCTATGTCCTCACTGTATCCAGATGGAACTCCCAGACACTGGAGGTTTGAATGGGTCCGCTCGTTTTGCTTGATGAGTAGATACAGCAAGGCTGTGCATTCTGCAATATACAATTCTCTGGACAAGTTTTAGTATGAAGAAAAAAAATATTTTTTTTTCTAGAGGGCTGACTTTTTTTTTAAAAGATGTTGGTTCTAACAACTTTTTCCCCCTTTTATGTAGTTGGTTATAATATTTACATTTCAATTTTTATCCTCTTATCCTATTTCCCCCACCACCCAGGAACCCCTTATCCCATCCCCCTCCTTATATCCCTTCTATGAGGCTGTGCCCGCACCCACCCCCAACCCCCACTACTCCCTCCTCACCCTCACACTCCCCCCTTATGTGTTAGTTTTTCATGGGACCAAGAATCTCCTCTCCCACCCATGCCCAACAAAGCCGTCCTCCCCTACATATACCACTAGAGTCGTAGGTCCCTCGCTATGTGCTCCCAGGCTGGTGGTTCAGACCCTGGGGGGCTCTGTATTGTTTGGTATTGTTGCTTTCCTCTTGGGGTCACAATCCCTTTCTGCTCCCTCGGTCTTCTAAGTTCTCCCTTGGGAAACCCTTGATCATATCAGTGGTTAGCTGTGAGCATCTTCCTCTGAATGTTTCAGTCTCTGGCAGATCTCTAAGGAGACAGCTATAATACATTCTTGACAGCATGCATTTCCAGTCATCTACCCATCCATCCCATGTACTGTCACCTAAGCTAGACGTTGATGCAGATGACTGGAAATGAAGAACATTATTGAGAAACACAACTGTATACAATGCAGAGATAATGAGATCATTGGGAGACCAGTCCCAATGCTTGCATGTGCGTTATAGATCCTGTGTCTCTGGCTCAGAAAACATTCTGGAAAAGAGGATGCAATGATTTTAGAAGCTAGAATATCAAGAAGTGTACTGTGAGACAATATCTTCTAGAAATGGCTGTATAAACAAGACTGGGAAGTTATACATACAAATGAAGAAGGAGAAAAATCTTCCCAAGGTCTCATCCTTAAACAATGAAGTACAGGTAACTAATGGCCACTGAGAAAGGAATAATTAGCATCTTCCTTGGATAGGCTCCCTAGTTAGTTTCCCAGTACAAGATGATCAATCTTAATCTTATATATACACACAAGCAACAAAATATCCAAAACAAGTTGTACATAAATAACAATAAAAATCAAAGGAAAAGAGGCTTTAAATTTGATTATGGAGGGCTTGGAAGGGGTTGAAGAGAGAGTACCTGGGAGAAGCGAGAAGGTAGAAGGTACAGAGATAAGTTATAATTATTTTTAATTAAAACTGCATGTAATAAATAAAAATAAAATTTATTCCTAATAGAAGAAAGATTTTATTGTTTTTATTTTAACTGCCATTTATTTACAGCTTTAGAGAGTTTGCCAGTCACTATATGATGCTTGAAAACATTTTGCTATGGAGCTAATAGAAATTTATAAAATATGAGGGTGGGGCAAAATAACATGTCCTAGTATTACTTTTTTATCTTGACATATAATATTTTATTAGAATGTAGACCATAGAGTTTATTTGCATTTTAAGTAAATGATTTGTCATCACTTTTATTGAAGTAAAACATAATATAAAACATTTTATTAATCATTTAAGTGTGTAATTCAATAAGTAAATTCATAGTATTATTCAATAATTCCTGCAATTTATCTTCAGTAATCTTTCATACTTGTAAACTGAAACTCCATGTTCATCTCATAATAAATATGTACTTCCACATCATTCCCAGTTCCTTGGAACAAATATCCTACTGTTTGCCTGATAAAATATACTTTTACAAAACTTTAATATAGGTACCTTTAGTATGTGGATAATGTTCTTTGCAGAAGTCATGAATTATTAATTGAAAATTTTAATACTAGGCACAGGATGCCTACTTGTAAATTGTTGGTCAGTGTTTTTCCCCTCACCAGGTTCTAAAAATAACACAGGATACCTACACTGTTTTTGGTTGACTACCAGAACTAGATGTCAGGACCTATAACTGAATATACAACATGCTCTGTCACAGAATGCAGAAAATTCAAGCAGGAGCTGAGATGCAAGCTTCCCCCTGTATGATAGCACTGATAATGACAGAAGATGCTTTGCAGGTTGCTGGAGGAAAAATGTTATCAATGATAACATTCATTTATATAACTTACTATACTATTTATCTATTAAGCAAAATTTGATTATGGGTAGAATAATAGCATGACTGCTTTCAACCCACCACTTGATACTTAGATTTGTGGTCTACCACCTTAGAGGAGAAATATGCCTAGTATTATAACCATGGTAAAATTTCTGCAAAGGGAACCTCCACTTCAAGAGATTGTCTCCTAAAGATGCCTTGCTTTGTCCTTCAAGTACTTTGAACTTACCCCTCAACAACAAGAACAACAAGAACAAAAACAAAATATATAAAAATCAGCCCATATGGGAAAATAAAACTATACATTTCTGGAGGGATATGGAATTGTAAACAAGGTACAGTCCATACTGAAACAATTTTATATTTCCCTCACCTCTGAAATATGGCTATAATATAACCTAGAAATCTGATGCTCAGTAAAATGAGTATGCAGAAGCCGAAACTTGTACACAAATATAACTATCTACATTATTTGTAGCAGCAAACTAGTAGAAATTAACAAAAAGCCTTCCATCACAGTATCATTCAACTATGTAAAAGTGATTTTTAAAGTATTATACAAAATAAAAAAGCACTGAGTTACAAAATCACTAAGTCATATAGAGTTATAATCACATGATTCTCTTAAGTAAAGATATATAAAAAATGAAACAAAGTATATAATTGGGGCAAGATGGGTATCAAAAGAAGGACTGACTGTTAAGATTCAGAAAAATTTTTTATTATACAAGGAAACTTCTCAAAAATTTCAAGATGATAGCTTGAAAACATTAGTACACAAAGTAATTAAATTTCAAATATTTGAATTTTATAAAATATTAATTTTATCTCAAAATAGCTCTCAAAATATTTTTAGAAACAAGAAAATCACTTTCTAAGATTATTGTCTGGTCTTGGATGAGGTAACTCCATTTAACATGCACCATCAATCACTTAGGACACAGGTAGAGGTCTCTACCTCCAGAGATTTAAATATTAATGAGTTATCTAAAGGCTGAGGGGTGTAGCTAATTAAGTTATTCCCTCACATTTTCCTCCCCATGAGGTCTCTGGGGTTCAAAAGCTCATTCGACCAGGCTATGTCCAAACCATCTCTTCACGGCCCAACATCTTACTCTCTTTTAGTGAAAATTTTGGATGAGGTAGTCAAAAGAAAACACTCTGTAGGCCAGAGGGTGAAGCATAACTAAGCCAAGGGTAATGGGAATTGAGGGTAGGGTATTGAAGGCAGGAGATCATTGAAACAATTAAACACAGGTTGTACAGCTTGAGGGTAATGATATCTGATTAATCTAAATAGACATTATGTTTTCCTCACTAACATGTAACTTTAGCTATTTGACTTTGGCAAAAGAGTTCATCTGTAGCTGGAAGATCTGGATCTGTCTTCTGTAGTGTCTCTGGGTTTTGATGTGCATCTCTGGATCTCAGCATGTCTCTGGGGTCTTCAGTCAGATGAGGTGGCTGGAAGAAGGCAGCTTGTCAGTTCCAGGAGGTGGCACTGTCTCTGGGTCTCGGTGTGTGTCTGGAGTCTGCAGTCAGATGACATGATTGGGAGAAAGCAGCTTGGCATCTCAGGCAGGTTCCAGAAGATGGCGTGGACTCTGTTGGATCTGTGTGTATACCTGTAGGATAATCACAGCAGGGAAGCAGCATCTCTGGCAGGGAGATGTCTGTAAAGGCTGGATATTGAGCATTAAATTGCTTGGGAACAAGCAAATTATGGTCTGTCGTTAAGATCCTGGAAAGGCAAAGGTGTTTGAGGAAATTTTAATCCTGGAAGATATCTTTGAGTCTGTTTTTGGATGGTTAATTATGTATCTGGGATTAGCAGCAACAGCTTGTCTGTAAAAGAAATTAGTTGTTAATTAAAACTCAAGAAATGGTGATCACCATGTTGACTTAACCTGTGGAAATTATAATATAGTTTACCCCTTCCCTTTCCTCTGACTAAACCCTCCTACATACTTCTCCTTGCTCTTTTTCAAATTCATGGCCTCTTTTTCACCTTAATTGTTGTTGTTGTGGGGTGTGTGTGTGTGTGTTTGTGTATACACTTATGTCTGAAATATGTAAATACAACCTGCTCAGTCTGTGTAGTGTTACTTATATGTATGCTTTCAGGACTAATGATTGATGTGCTCTTCCATGGGAAGACTAATTTACTCTCATCTTTCCTTAGTGGCCAGTAGTCTTTGTGTAGGATTGAGGCCTCATGGGCTTTCTCTCATCCACTTTAGCATGCATATTGATGTTCTCTTTGACAGCTCATGTTTAGGCAGTTACATTGGTGGGGCTTTATGGGAGTAGCTTCTGACATTAGTAGGATATATCTTCTCACAGAAAATTTCCTTATCCTATGGCTTTTAATCTTTACACCCCTCTTGCACAAGGATCTCTGAGCCTTAGAGATACGTGAGTTGTGCAGTATATATATATCAGTTGGATCTGGGCTCCACATCTCATTTTTTGTAATTTTCATGGCTTTTACTAGAATGAAGATAAATTGCTCTAATTTTTACCTCCATCTAGCTTACAAATTGGATTTCTTAACAAATTAACCAACTGTATTTTTCCTCTGCTTACAAACAATCCATGATTTTCCAAAATTTGCAAGATTAAAGTCAAACTTTTTTGTTGACTTTGCCAGACCCTTGGTGATTTAGCAACTTTCTGTCTTTGTTACTTAATTCCTAGATTTCTAATATCACTTGACAACAAATAGGCTCATTTTTTATTTATCCCAGAACAAATCTTCATTCTTCATGGATATAAATTTTAAATGAATGCTATTCTTTTCATAAGGAATATTCTTTCTGAATCTCATATAAATAATTTAGTTTATCTTTATATATGTTTATTGTCATTTTATATAGATTTATATTATAGTAAATATTTCACAAATGTATAAAAATTTACTTAATACTTGTAATTTCAAGTAAAAATTTGAAGATTCTAAAACATTGCATGTGCTCTTGTGGTTTAAGCCAAAATAATACCTTTAAGATCATATACTTGTATGCTTAGTGACCAGGGAATTGAATAGTTTGAGAAGGATCAGCGTTACCTGACATTGTTGAAGGAGTTATGTCACAGGGAGCAACAAAATCTCATATGAGGTCCACTATCTTTCTCCTTTTTCTGCTGCCTCCCCATGAAGATATAAAACTCTTGGCTACTGTTCCAACACCACACATATCTACTTTCTGCAATAATGATCATAGACTAACCCTCTAAAACTTTAAACATACCTCACATTAAATGTTTTCCTTTATAAGCGTTGCTTTGGTCACAGTGCCTCTTTAAAAGTATAAGAGTAACTAAGACAGCTCAAGTATTTTATTTTTTTAACATATTTTAATTCAAAGTTATTTTTAACTTCAATTCTTAAATTACTTCCTTAATATTTAGTAAGTAATGTATATATAATGCCAAAAAATTAAAGTAATTATAGAATTATGAATCAAAGGTGATAAATGTAGTTAAAATCTCCTAGGCCTATAAGATATTCTTGCATAAAATAAATTCTAAAAAATAAGTCTCATAAAGATATTATATTAAAAGTAATTCTTTTTTTCTGGAATAATTTGCCTAAATATATGTATCAGCTTTGTGTTTAATCTATTTTTCACATCTTCTGTAAGAGACATGATTCATAGCATTAAGAATAACTCAAATCATGGAGCCCCCAGATTCTCCCAAAATAGTACAAGTTCTTCTAGTCATCTTGATAGTTCATCATAATTTGTGAACATACTGCTAACAATTGACCAAGCAGTTTATATTCATGGCAATAGTGACATAAGTTTTATATGTGTAACCAACTACTTTCTGATTAGATTAAATCCTGGTCTTCAGTAGTAACTACATGCCTGGTACTTTAAAACTGAACAAATACCCATTGTTAGGGATTGAGATGTCCTAGACCCTTGGGACAAAACTGCTACATTTATTTTACTAAATGGACTTATTATCAAAATTTTATCTATATACATCTTTATATGTAAATATTAGTGCTGATTTCATTCTCATTATAACATTTCTTTCTGAGGGAACAGTAATTAACATAGAAACTCACAACTGCTTAAAAAGTTTAGAGAAAAAAGGTCTATTTAGTACATAGTAGTAATAGCACATCTACATATCAACCCTTTCCACAAAAGTCCTAGGAAACACTGTACAAAATGAGGCAGAAAGATTGAATATGTGACAGGTCACAGATGACAAGAAATAAACAGCATATTCTGAATATCATAGGACTATTACAATGTGAGTTTGTGTTAAGAGATCTATTTGCATGCACAAGAACTGCAAAAGATCAAGTCAATCAGGCACAGGAAGAGGCTCAGGATTCCCCATGAATAGCTGAGATTGTTTTAGCATTGATGACTGCTAAAAGAAGAAAAGTCAGTTTCCTCTAACATTCTGGCCTCTGTTAGATTTTCCATGTTCCAGTAAATGGTTCAAAATTCATTTACATTTTGGTAGCACAAATTCCACTAAGTGCATTATAAAAATACAGAAAGTACAAAATATATATGAGATTAAGATGAATATGACAAAGAGGCTCTGACATAGACAGTAGGTGATAAATATCAAAATACATTTAATATATATGTGAAATGTTCAAATAAGTAATAAAAATTTTATATTTAAAATTATTTTACTACTTGAAGATAATATACAGGTCATATAAAAAAAAATCCAAGGAAGGCAAGGTAGGATTGACTGAAAGTTTTTTGTTTTTTTTTTACTTTATGGGTAGCTTTCATAGATTTTAAAGGTCCAATTTAGGCTGCTGGGTGATAAAAGGCTTTCCTTGTTGTTCTAGGTAGAATAACTATTTCTATGATGAAACACCATGATCAAACGTAAGTTGAAGAGGAAAGGGTTTATTTGGCATGCATTTCTATATATTAGTCTGTCAGTGAAAGCAGTCAAGACAAGTCCTGAAATTGGGTTGGCATTTCAAGGCGAGAGCTTATGTCGAAGCAATGAAGGGGTGCTCTTTACTGGTTTGATCATCATGGCTTACTCAGTCTGCTTTCTTACACAATCCAGAACCACCAGACTAGGAGTGGTATCCCCAATAATGATCTGAGTCCTACCTATCAATCACTAATTAAGAAAACATCTTATAGCTCTATCTTTTTCTAAAAAAAAAAAAAGAAAATTGGATATTTATTTACATTTCAAATGTAAATTTCCCCCCCAACCCAGGAACCCCCTTTCCCATCCCCCTCCTCCTGTTTCTATGAGGTATGCCCCCCACTCACCCTCCCACTTCCACCTCCCGACTCACGATTTCCCCCACACTGGAGTGTCCAGCCTTCACTGGACCAAAGACTTCCTCACTCACCTGTGCCTAACACTGTCATCCTCACCTACATATACAGCTGGAGCCATGGGTTTCATCCTATATGTTCCCAGGCTGGTGGTTTAGACCCTGAGAAGTCTGGTTGGTTGGTATTGTTGCTCTCCTCATGGAGCTACAAACCCCATCTTTTAGAAGCATTTTTCTCAATTGAGATTTCCTTCTTTCTGATGACTATAAGTCTACCTGGAGTCAGGTTAACAGAAATTAGTGAGCACTATGTTACTAGCCAGTCGTGATCTCTAAAAACAATATAAAAATTCTGATGAAGAAGATTTTCTACTTGTGCAATTGTGGGGCAACTACTGATGAAGATGATTAAGAAAAAAATGCTATGATTTGATTTGAGGTATGCTTCATTTCAGGGAACATATACCTGGTTCACAAGGTGATAAACTTGGTTAAAGAAATGTCTGGAAAAGTCCTAGGTCCAAGTGGTGAACTTCCTATTACTCCTTAGTGAAATTTTCACAGCATCATTCTTCCTTCTATAGATCTATTTTATACCCATAAACAAATGTGTACTCCCAATTTTAATCATATTCTCCTTTTGTAGTGAACAGCAGTGAATGTAGACTCATTACTACCCAAGATTCTGAGGTGTTAATATTGAGGACTCAACCCTAAACAAGAAATTTTATTGTTTCTTCTGAAGCTCATATAACATTGTGAATGATGTTCACAATGGCAAAGGTGTGAGAGCTGGAAGATAGGATGAAAAGCTGAAAAATGTCATCATCTATCCTATCAAAAAAGCATTTCAATCATGAATTATCAAAAATTGTCATTGCTTGTATCCATTAAAATATTGGCTTTTTAAACATCAGTAATGGAAAAGAGAAGGGCTCACAATACCTTACCCCTTATGAATGAAGTGTTAGCTATTGATTGATTCTATGAGAGTGTGATTCATTTTCTTCAGTTATATACCTAATATTGAGCCTATTTCGCTCCAACAGATGTAACAAACACAGTGTTGAACAATTCAGTGGACCAAAATCCAAGTAATTATAAATGTGAGAAAAAATATAGGTTAGATATTGGATAGAAAATAGGCTACAGAGATTGGAGAGGGTGGAGGAAAAACTATGAAGCTGTCAAAGAACAAATTTTATTAATAAACCAAAAAATTTTGTGGATTCACCAATTCATAATGGTCTATAACATTCACACAGTAATGATTTAATCATCTACCATAAGAGTGATTATAACTCAAATCTGACCACAATACTTTCTCAGGATTACACTACTGTGGGAGTCTTTGCTACCTATTCAGATGACCCAGCACCAAAATTATGCTAATATAAAGGAAAGAAGAGAGCTTACAGATGTTAAGAGACAGAGCTCTGATGATATGCTTGGAACACTCAGATACACAGTGACTCATGCCACAGATGGTGGGCTCTTCATTTGCATGAAACAATCAATTCATTTCTTTCTCAAGACATTTGAATTGAAATTCTGTCACCTGATTAAAAAAAGTCTCATTATTGCTGTATTCATAAGCTATTTCGGATGAAATATATTCAAAGCAGTGTTCCAATGTACAAAATGACATTAAATGGCAGGAAGGTTAGTGGAAAGAGATGAGCTTTTGGACACAAAACAAATGTTTAATTTCTACTTTTGCAGCTTACCAGATGTGGGACTTTGAATAGAGTATTCTCTCCTGAATATTAGCTAGAATATCCTCAATGACGAAGGTAATATTCATTAAATTTATTACCAAAAGTTGTTGCTCTAAATGTATAAACTAAAAATACAAATTAATTTCTCCAGACCAAACATACTTTTCTTTTGTATGTTTAATAGTCTTAACATGTAACAGAATATTATTAAATAGCTGTTCAATGAGTAAGTGGGATAATTGCAATGAATTTTTTGCAAACAGTATAATGCACAGACAGATGAAATGTACATAGGCAGTTTCAAAGAGCTATTTTCATTTTGTAATGTTAGATACAAATTTGAAATATAGTCTTAATATAGTCTCAATTTCATAGACATTTTAAGACTCCCTTATAAAAGGAAATATTTTGCTATAATATGCCTAATATATCATATTGAGTGATTAGCATCATTTTACATTATATCAGAATATTTATTATTACTATCCTTCCCTTTTATTCATATTTTGTATAGTTTCCATGAATCAAAACTGCTATTCTACATTTTAAACTTTTCACTTTCTTTCCCTTTGAGATTTCTGCTACACTAAATGAAGGAAATTTATGCTTCAGCATGAAATACAGACATATAAATTACACACCAGCCTGAAGTTTTCTAAGAAAATCAAGAGCAATACTGAATTGAGGTGAATTTTCTCAAAATGACAGAACAGTTTAGAAACAGAGCCATGTATAGATTCAGAGTGACTTTTGGCATAATATCCCACTATTATGAATTCTACATGTGCTCTGACAACTCAAATACTTCTTATCTTGCAGGTACATTCTTAAAGGTAAAATCATGAGTATAATTGAAGACCAAAAGTAATTCAAGTAGTTAAAATCCAAGTGGGGGAAAAGTTCCTGAAGAGAACACCAATGGCTTAATCTCTAAGATCAAGAATTGACAAATGAGAACTCAACAAATTGCAAAGCTTCTGTAAGACAAAGGACACTGTGAATAAGACAAAACGGCAACCAACAGATTGGGAAAAGATCATTACCAATCCTACATCCAATAGAGGGCTAATATCCAATATATACAAAGAATTCAAGAAAGTAGACTCCAGACAACCAAATAACCCCATTTAAAAAATGTAGTACAGAGCTAAAAAAAGAATTCTCAACAAAGGAAACTTGAATGGCCAAGAAGCACCTTAAGAAATGTTCAATATCCTTAGTCATCAGGGAATACAAATCAAAAGAACCCTGAGATACCACCTCACACCAGTCAGAATGGCTAAGATCAAAAATTCGGGTGATAGTAGATGCTGGCGAGGATGTGGAGAAAGAGGAACACTCCTCCATTGTTAGTGGGGTTGCAAGCTGGTACAACCACTCTGGAAATCAGTCTGGCGGTTCCTCAGAAAATTGGGCATAGCATCACCTGAGGACCCAGCTATACCACTCCTGGGTATATACCCAGAAAATGTTCCAACATATAACAAGGACATATGCTCCACTATGTTCATAGCAGCCTTATTTATAATAGCCAGAAGCTAGAAAGAACCAAGATGTCCCTCAACAGAGGAATGGATACAAAAAAATGTGGTACATTTACACAATAGAATATTACTCCGCTATTAAAAATAATGAATTCAAGAAATTCTTAGGTAAATGGATGGAACTAGAAAACATCATTCTGAATGAGGTAACCCAATCACAAAAGAACACGCATGGTATTTACTCACTGATAGCAGATATTAGCCCAAAAGTTTGAAACAACAAAGATTCAATAATTCAAATAACAGACCACATGAAGCTCATGAAGAAGGAAGTACAAGTGTGGATGCCTAGGTCTTACTTAGAAGGAGTAACAAAATACCCAAGGGAGCAAATAAGGAGACAAACTGTGGGGCAGAAATTGAAGGAGAGGTTGTCTGGAGACCATTCCACTTGGGTATTCATCCCATGTGCAGTCACCAAATATAGATGCTGATATGCATGACAGGAAGTGCATGCTGACAGGAGCCTGATATGTCTGTCTCCTTAGAGGTCCCCCGGAGTCTGACATACCCAGAGGCAGATACTCACAGCTAACCATTGATCTTATCAATGGTTTCCAATGGAGAAGTTAGAGAGAAGACTGGAAGAGCTGAAAGGTTTGGTGGCCCCATGAGGAGAGCAAAAATACCAACCAACCAGATCTCCCCTTTGTCTAAATCCCCAGCCTAGGAGCACATAGGGAAGGACCCATGACTCTAGCTATATATGTAGGGGAGGATGGCCTTGTTGAGCATAGGTGGGAGAGGAAATCTTTGGTCCCATGAAGGCTGAACACTGAGTAGGGGAGAATCTGAGGGTGGGGAGGTAGGAGTGGGGGGTAGATGGGGGACACCCTCATAAAAGCATGAAGAGTGAGGATGGGATAAGGAGTTCCTTGGTGGTGGGTGAAATGGGGTAAGGGGAAAAATCTTAATTGTAAATATAATATCCAATAAAAAAAAAGGGAAAAAAAGTTGTTAGAACCAACGTCTTTAATAAAATGTCAGCCCTTTTAAAAAATATCTTGATACTAAAATTTGTTTTGAGAAATGTATATTACAGAATACACAGCCTTGGTGTATCTACTCATCAGGAAACTGAGCAGACCTGCTCAAACCTCTGATGTCCTGGAATTCTATTTGGATGCATTGAACACACAGCATCAGAAACTTACCAATTTACTCTTCCTCCTGCCACTCTTCTAATATCTCAATGCACATAATCAGCTTGAAGAAGTTAATGAAGATTCAGTGCCCCTATTCCCTGGACTTGGGAACTAAGGTGGTTAATATTGGGCTGTCTTTCTAGGGAAAAGTAGTGGTTTTGTTGGAACAAGGAGGATTAGCTAGAATTTATTTCATAGTCATAACCTATTGGTAGAAACCTGTATAATTGTTATCAAGATGAAGTTATAATTTCTTAAATGGTACAAAACTTACTTTTATTTCTAATTTAAGGTTTTCATTGGTATGAACTACTTATGGATATAAAAGTGAGATGAAAATTATTACTCTCATAGGCATTGTGCCTGCATAACACATCTAGGAATACAAGGCTTAGACCCAGTCCTTCTTTAACTTTTGTAACTGATTTAAGAAGATTAGCCTATGAGTTAAGGTCCTATAGCAAATTCACGGCTTGGAGTTTATTGTTAGGGTATTTTCTATATTTTATTTAGAAATAGCTGAGAAGAGTTAACAGACAACAGTCCAGATTACCTTACATGGATAGTTGGATTTCAAAACGTCAGAAGTCCACAGAATTGACTTTACAAACATTTCTGTATTAATGTTCATGTTGATTAGAGACCTTTCTGCTCCTGTCAGCTTCCTGTCTTGGATTCTAAGAAGAAATTGAGCATCTTTGGGATTACTCCAGTTGTGGTAAGACAGCCACTAGGCAAGAATTGCCTCTTTCCATCTACAGACAAATTACTGTCCAGAAAAGGACACACTTGCAGAATAGTCGACTGATTATATCTGCCTAGAGACAGATACAATCAGTCTTAATAATTCTGCAGCACTAAGGTCTGTCAGATGATCCTGGGCCAGAAGGCTGAAGATCAGATGTTCCAACGTTTTGTAGTATAGGGACTGTTCAGGTGCTCAGTGGTATCTATAAATTGGCTAAATTTTAGAATCTATGCTTTGTGCTTCCCATAATTTCAGTTAACTTCAGTCATTCTGAATTTCTGATGGGGTTGAAAACTTATAGTCTCATAGCCAACCCTGGCTATTTACTTTGAGAAAAAAGATTGGAGTGGATGGTTTTCACCTGACATTCATTCTAAAGCCAAGAAAAAAGCCAGGTTCAGAACTAAGTGTTTTAGTTAGGAGAGATGACAGAGGTTCTGGTTAGTCAACAAAATGATGGACTGGGTATTAGGACTATCTTGTATCTCACTGGTACAAATTGGTATATTTATGCTCTAATTGTATTTTGAGAGAAAAGTTTTATTTTAACAGGAAGGGTGATATGTAGGAGGAGCTAAGGTAGGAGGAGTACTGAGAGGAAGAGAAGGAGAAAGGAGAGGAAGAGAAGAAGGAGAGGAGAAGCTAGGTGAAAGAGAGAAAGAGAGAAAAAGAGAGCCTTCTGCCCCTTGTCCGGACCCCAGTGAACTGAGCAGCCCCACAGCTGATCTGCTCCCCTGAGGAAACTGCATCTGGAGGCATCTTAGCCAGGTCACAGACCACAGAGCTGCAGGTAGGAGCACCTGCTCACCACCCTAGGCCCCAGAAGCACAACTTGCAGTAGGGAGATCCCAGAGTGCACCTGGCACCCAAAACCCACTCCTGTGGAAAACCATGCCCCTTCCGCCCCTTGCCCAAACCCTGGTGGACTGAGCAGCCACACAGCTGATCTGCTCCCCTGAGGAAACTGTGTCCGTTGGCATCCTAGTCAGGTCAAGAACCACAGAGCTGCAGCCAGGGGACACCATATCCTGAAGCATTCTAGAGGAGCAACTACACTCAGAGCAGCAAACACCTAGCTGGTCTACTACCATGGAGACACCATATCCTGGGATAACCTAGAGGAGCCACTGTACCCAGAACAGCTGGAGCTCAGGATCATAAAGTCATCCAGACCTGGAGGAGTTCTGACACAACCAAGATAACTGGAAAGGCAGACTCCAGTCACAACCAGTAAGTGCGAGTAGCACTACAGCTAACCAAATGGCAAAATGCAAGCGTAAGAGAGAGAAAGAGAGAGGGGGACATGGATGCAGATGTTCATGTGTTTCCACCAGTCAAAGATAGTTGATATTATCTAGGGTGGGATTGGGTTATACTTCTGATTGAGCATTATAAAACTTATAAAGCCTTTGACTAACATTTTTCAAAAAAATTGTTTAAAAGCAAAAAGGAAAAGGGAGCATGGGATAGGGGTTTTCTAGGGAGAGGAAATGGGGAAACGGGATGGCATCTAAAAATGTAAATAAAATACCTGATTAAAAAAATAAAATAAAAATGCTATCAATTCAATATTTCTTAAATCTGTTACCAAGGCAACAATTTTGATTCAAGATGATGAAAAATGTATTCAATTATTTTGAAGAATTAAATTTCATTGAAAAAATGCAAGTGAAAGAGAATAAAATATATTTTGTCTTTCGTATAGTCTTACACATGAACTATTTACATAAAATGGAAACATTTTGTTATAAATGACAACATAAGACCATAAAAGGCAAGGTATTAAAAAGTAAAATACAAAAAAATAGCCAGAAAGATCAGTACATAAGTCACATGCCAACAAATATGATTTTCTGAATTAGATCCCTAGGAGCAACATGGTAGAAGGAATAAATGGATTCCTCTAGATATGTAAAATGGCACACAAACACACACATACACACAGAAACACATACACACACGCTCAAATACATAGAAAAATCATTAAATCATCAAATAAATACATTTTTTAAAAAGAAATATAGCAGAAAATAATGGAAATGTGCAAGTTAAATAAATATACTATGTTGTTTGAAGAAGAACAAGTGTAGTAAGATAGATCTTTTGGTTTTCTAGGCAAATTTAGTGGTTTTGTTTATTATTTTACTTAAAAACAACATACAAAACACTAGTCCATTTTGAAATATACATATACAGGATATTTTCTACTTTGTAAATGTCTAAAATTGTTCTGATGATTATTAAGGAAACCAAAATATTTAATGACAATTCTATGTCAGACATTGTTAAGAATTTTTCCATATTCCAAGTAAACATAACTCAAGAATGAGTTGTACAAGTTATCCAAAATATCTAAGAGATTATTTTGATAAAAACATAAAAAATTAACAATAGGCTATTCAGTGATGGGAACCACTACATTTTAATTTCTGCTAACATGTCTTTTGGTTTTGTTGGCTGTAAATGACTGAATATATCTAGCTGTAATTTTAATAATAAGATTTACAATGGAGAGCTTTATTCTTTCATCTACAAATTTTTCTGAGCACTCATAATAACAAAGGTCAACTGAAAACTTACATATGAAAATTTGAAAAATACGTGTCATGTCTAGTTGATATGTATTTGAAATATATGTATACATATGTGATTTAGATTTATTGATTTTCATCATTTGTTTTAATTATTTTAACTGCATGTATGTCTGTGTACAACATACCTGCCTAGTGTCCACAGAAGCCAAAACATGTATCAGATCTCTCTAATGGAAGTTTAAGATGATTCTGTTCCATTTTGTGAATGTTGGCAATTAAACCCAGATCTTCTGGTACAGCAGAGCAGCCAGCCAGTGCTGTTAACTGATAAGCTATCTCTCCAATCTTGGCATATAGTCATAATGAAATTTTAGCTTTTCAGTAATTTTGACTTACAAACATCTTCAAAATGTTATGAAGAATCCACATGCACCCTTTACTTATTCTTATCATCATTGATATGGTGCTTTTAAAAAGTCTAAGCAATAATTGAAGGTTGATCTTTATCTGTTCCTTTTATAGCTCATAAACAATTGACAGAAATATCTATTAAGTTTGTTAACAAGCTGTAAGCCTAGGCTGAACGATTCTGATCCTCTAATGCTTCTAATTCCCAGACAAATTGGCCAATCTGGTCTTGCTCTGGCTCACTCTGGTCTAAATGGTTCTTCATGTTTGCTCTCTCATAGTAACGTCATGGTGAATCATCCTGGTTTTCCATGTGATTTCTCTAGTTGGTCTCTCAATCTTCTTTCCTCTTGGTCTTTCTCTTCATTTTTTTTTCTATTTGGGAATCCTAGCTGAGATAGTAAGACCACCTTTCCTATCTCCTTTGCCCAGCCAGAGGCTTATCAGCTCTTTATTAACCAATCAGACATAATTAGGGAACATTCTTTATGAAACATTGAAACATCGATACAGGAGATGATGATTTGACAATCATGACAATGATAATGTTTATACTGAAGCTAGATCTCTGGGCACAGAACTCTATATCTGAATATACAGAGCAGAAAACCAATCTCTAACAGAAAAGAGTACCAAATGATCAATGATTATTACTACTAACTAAACTCCAGACTTGATTTGAGTTTTGTCATTTTCTCCATCAATGATGTGTACCTAATCACAACATCATATGAAATTTGACTAGTTGACACTGTGATTTCCTTAATATTGTGCTTTGTGATCATGAAGTTTAATGAGTTTCTCAAACTCTGAAGATAATCAAATCTGATAATTCCATATTGAACTTATTTAAGTTATGTGAAAATATTATAATAAAAACACAAATAATAATACTTATAATAATATATACCTAAACAGAAATGTGATTTTTACTCTGTTTAACAAGAAAATATTTTCCAAAAAATTTCAAAAATCAGAAAGAACATTTTCTCATCAATTAAATTTTAAAAATTTTAATTCCATATCTTGACCAGGACATTGTAAAAGAGAAAACTTTTAATTAACACAAATGTCAACAAAAGTCACATAATTGTTACCAAGACACTAACAAATTGAATCTAGCAATATATGTAAATAATATATCATGAAGAAAATGGAAGTTAATTCTGTGATTATGAAATTTGTTAAACACTTAATTATCAGCCTTCTTTCACCCATTTCTCTGCACACTGAGTCTTCTGGAGTACCCCAAGCTGTCCTAAGCAGGCTGCAATCCCCTGTGGAACTTCCATTATCATCCCATCTTTATGCTCATCTTCATCATACCTTTGGATATGAACCATACAAGTTAGATTCTCTTCCTCCATCCATTTTCTTTGCCTGCTGAATGCTCGGGAGCATCCCAATCTGCTATAAACCGTCTGCTTAGCCGAGATGTACCTCCATTCTTCTGACACCTCTTCTCTCACCTTCATCAGACCTGTGAAGCCTGAGTCATATATGTAAGCTTTCCTTCCTCCATCCATCTTCCCTGCTCATTGAGTACTCTGGGCATGCCAAGGTGCTCTGATCTGTCTGCTAGACCAGGTGTACATTCATTTTCCTGCCACCTTGATTAAATCTATAGTTCTTGAACCATAGAGACTCTGAGATTCTGAACCACACAGAACTGCAAATCCAGAAGTCTAAAACCCGAGAATACCTATCAGAGGCCTGCAACAGCAGGAGCATTGAAGCTAGCCCTCCTCTCAACATCTATTATAACAGAAACATCCAAGGACCAAATACTTCTGGATGGTTAAAGGCACTCTAAATAAAACAGTCAACAAAATCCAGAGCAATATGACAACTTTGCAGCACAGATACCCTTCTACAGCAAGCCTTGGACATACTAACACAATCAATACATAAGAAAATGACCATATATCCAATTTTGTAAAGAACATAGGGTCTTTCAAAGAGGAAATGAACAAATATCCAAAAGAAATACAGGAAAATATAATCAAACTGGTTAAAGAAGGAAATAAAACTGTGCATGACTTGAAAGTGGAAATAAAAGCAATAAGAAAACAAACTGAGGGAGTTCTGGAGACAGAAAACCTAGACAAAAGAACAGGAACAACAGATGCAAGCATCACCAACAGAATATAGGAGATAGAAGCAATGCATTAGTTGAAGAAAATGTTGAATCTAAAATTTTCTGATCAAAAAGATCCAGAAAATTTGGGATACCATGAAAAGACCTAACCAAAAATAATAGGAATAAATGGAGTTGGGGTGTCCCAGATATAATGCACAAATAATATTTTCAACAAAATCATAGGAGAAAAATTTCCCAACCGAAAGAAAGTGATGCCCATGAACATATAAAAAACTTATAGAACACCAACTAGACTAATTCAGAAATGAAAAGCTCCCCTTCGCATAATAATTAAAACACAAAATTTATAAAACACAGAAAGAAAACTAAGAGTAGCAAGAGAAAAAGGCAAGGAAACATACAAAGGCAGACTTATGAGAATTATACCCACCTTCTCAACAGAGACTTTAAAAGCTAGAAACCTTTATAGATACCTTGCAACTTCTAAAAATCAACAGATGCCCACCGAGACTTCTATACCCAGAAAAACTCAGTCACCAAAAATGAGAAAAACAAGATATTTCAAGACAAGTCCAAATTCAAAGAATATATATTCACAATCCATTCCTACAGAAAATACTAAATGGAAAACCCCAAACCAATGAGGATAACTGCATCTAAGAAAATAAAGGGAATAAATAATACCATACCAGCAAAAACAAGGGAAGCATACATAAATACATATACATACACTAATACCACCAACATCAAAATAACAGGAAATAACAGTCACTGGTCATTAATATCTCTCAAAATCAATAGATACAATTCCTCAATAAAAAGACATAGGCTAACAGAATAGAGGTGAAAACACGATCCTTCATACTGTTGAATTCAGGATATACTCCTGAATAATAAAGATAGACCTTACCTCAAAGTAAAGGATTGGAAAAAGTTTTACAAGCAAATGGAAACCTAAGAACTGTAGGTACCAGTTGCTGGAACATGGGAATGTTCTCCATGACAGCTGCAGGACGGCAGGCTCCAGTACCCCAAGAAAGTCCATGGGTTTCCAAAATGGCTTTATTGGCAATGATGGATGATGGTTGAATCTGGATGCATCCCTGTGAAACTTAGGGCAGACCTGAGTTAAATAGGGAGGGAGAAAGCAGGGAGGGTTTGGGGAAGAATGCTTAACTGGCTATGCTCTCTGTCCTTCAGGTATCTCATTAGTATGTAAATCTCTTGAGGCTGAGGCCTGTAGTCACTCCCTCTACCTGTGCCCGTTGGGAGGGGCTGCATCCTACATGATTGAACAGTGCAAGTTAATGGTGTTCCATTCCATACGTTAGAATCCTGGATTCAAGGAGCACAGAGGAATAGATGCCTATCCCTTGCAGGGTCTCCAGGCTACTTCAAACCAGTGCTTCTACCAAAAACCAAGATCCCTTTCATGGTCCTACAAAGAACCAATTTGGAATAGGCATTCTAATATCCAGTAAAAACAGACTTTCAACCAAAATGAGTCAAAAGAGACAGGGAAGAACATTTGATAATTATCAATGAAAAAAATCTACCAAGATGATTTAATAATTCTGAACATCTTTGCCCTCCAAACAAAGGCACCTACATTTGTAAAGGAAACATTACTAATACTTAAATCTCACAATTAACATTATGCAATGATATTGGGAGACTTTGACACTTCACTCTCAGCAATAAACAGGTTATCCAGAAAAAAAAAATAGAGAAATAATAATGAAACTAACAGACACTATGAATCAAGTGGACCTAATAGACTTCTACAGTAGAACTTCTCATCTAGATGGAAAGAATATTTTTTTTCTCGGTACCTTATGGATCTTTCTCCAGAATTGACCTGTTAATGATAATATTTAAAATTGCTATTTTTTGATCTGACTAAGCGGCAACAGCTCTGCTTAACTATGCTGTCATGGTCTATGGCCAGAGGCCATGCTTGTGCCACAGCTAGAAACAGCCAGAGGCCACACATGCTCATGCACACAGTTAGAAACAGCCAGCCAGAAACACCAGGCCTGGCTCTCAGGAGATGCCAGCATAAGAGATGGCCCTGCCAATCTACCACCATGCTGTCTCCACAAAGTTAGGGTGAGCCCAGTCCATCCCATCATTCATGTGGTACCTGATAGAAATGACACTCTAATGCGTAAAGATTATGCAAAAGCTTTATATGTTTGGTAATGCTCAACTACCAAGATGCTCACACAATTAGAGGTGTGTCTCAATATCTAACCTTATGACATAAGTTGTTACCCAGGACTGCTATCGAAATGTGCATAGTCCTCCATAGCTCCTGCATCTCTCCCCTACCTAGCTCCTTCTCTTCCTCTGCTTACTTTTCCCACATTAGCTTCTTCCAAATTACTGAGTTTATGGTAAATATTGTGAGGAAAATATCTCACTACATTGACCATATAATCATTCACAAAACAAGCCTTCACAGATACACAAAACTGAAAATAATGCTTTATATCTTATCAGACCACTATGAATAAAAGCTGGACTTCAACAACAACAGAAATACTGGAAAGCCTACACACTCATAGACATTGAATAACTCTTTACTCGATGATCTATGGGTCACAGAAGAAATAAAGAAAGAAATGAAATACTTTCTAGAATAAAAATAAAATGAAGTCACAACATACCCAAATTTATGGGATACAATGAAGAGAGTGCTAATAGGAAAGTTCATAGCACTTATCAATAAACACTGAGAAAATTCAAAGAATCATTAATTCTTACTTTAAAAGTTTCTAGTCCACAAAATTGGAAAATCTCAACTAAATGGACAATTTTCAGTATCCCTCCTTTATACAAATGAGAAACAGGCCGAGAAAGAAGTTAAAAAGATAATACCCTTCACAATACACACAAATAATATGAAGTATCTTGATGTAATTTTAACCAAGCACAACAAGACCTATATGACAAGAACTATGGGGCATTAAAGAAAGAAATTTAACAAAATATAAGAAGATAGAAAGATCTGCCATGCTCATAGGTTGGTAGGTTTAACATGGTGAAAATGGTTACATTACCAAAAGAAATCTCTATATTCAATGCAATTTCTATGAAAATTCCACCACAGTTCTTTACAGATCTTCAAAGAACAAGTTTCAACTTCATATCAACAAACAAACAAACAAACAAAAAAACAAACAAACGGTAGCTGAAACAATCCTGTACAATAGAACTTTTGGTTGTATTATCATCCCTGACTATAAGCTGTACTACAGGAAATAATAATAAAAACTGCATGATGTTGGAATAGAAACAGACAGGTGGATCAATGGAATTGAGTCAAAGACCCAGGAATAAACCCACACATATATAGACACTTGACCTTTGACCAAGAAGCCAAAACCATACAATAAAAAAGGAGAGCATCTTCATCAAATACTGCTGGTCTACCTGGATGTCTGCATGTAAAAGATTGAAAATAGGTCTATATTTATCACCCTGCACAAAGTCAACTCCAAGTTAATCAATGCCTTAATGTGGAACTTGATATAATAAATATAATAGAACAGAAAGCAGGAAATATCTTTAAACTCATTGGTATAGGAGACAATATTTTTAAGAGAACACAAAAATCTCAGGCTCTGAGATCAACAATTGATAAATGGAACCTCATGAAATTGAAAACCTTCTGTATAACAAAGAACACTGTCAATAGGACAGCATCTTTACCAACCATACATCTGACAGAGAGTTGATAAATAAAATTTATAAAGAACTCAAGAAATCAGACTCAAACAACCCAAATAACCCATTTTTAAAAATAGTGTACAGAATGATAAAGAGAATTTTCAATACAAAAAAGTTGAATGGCTAAGAAACCCTTAAATGTTCAAAATCTTTAGTCATCAGGGAATTGTACCACAAAACAACTCTAAGACTACATCTTACATTGGTCACTATGGATAAGACCAAAATCTCAGCTGAAAGACCATACTGTCAAGAACGTGAAACAAAGGGTACACTCCTCCATTGCTCGTGGGAGTGCAAAATTGTACAGCCACATTGGAAATCAATTTGGTTGTTTCTCTGAAAACCTCAAGACATACTCCAGGGTATATACCCAAAAGATATCCCACTGAACAAAAATTGAGTGGTTCATTCCATTTTACAACCATTCTGCTTAGACTTGTCCAGGGCCCCATTGACCAGGTCATTGCTGATTTTTGTTGAGTTGAAAGTAGTTATATCACAACCTCTACTATTTTCTGAACTTCCCCGTTTCCAATCATCTTATAACTCTTTCATAAGTTGCCTTCTACTTTTATATCCTTCTTGTATTTTAACATATTGTCACCTTCTACTTCCATGTGTAGTTTAAATCTAGATACTATTCAGAAAAAGAAACATGGAGTATTTGCCTATATGAATCTAGCTCATGAGGTTCTTTGGTTTCATCTATTAACCTTGGTTTTAATTTTATGTCTGAATAACTTCCATTGGGCATATTACTAAGTTTTTATTATTCATTTGTTTATAAGCATCTAGATTGATCCCATAACTGTTCTACTGTTAATGCTGTTAATATTACCATAATACAATTAGGTGTGCAGGTATCTCTATTTTGTGCTGACAAAAAATATCTTCAAGAATACAACCAGAAGTGGTAAAGTAAAGTTGGATGGCGCAGTGGTTCTATTTTTGAACTAAGTTCACCTTGATTTTCATAGTTGAGGTTCTAATGGATATTCTTACAAATTGTATGTAAAAGTTATTTTATTTTCTATCCAACTTTTTACTTTTTAGAATGTTCCTGACTTTAAAGGCCATTGTCAAATTTCAGTGCAACATAGTATCTTAATATTCATATTAATCTTTCATATGTTTGATATTTAAAAGTTATTAATATTTTCAAGGCCAACCTAAACTTTTATAAGCATTGACTATTATGACATTTTCCTTTTGTAAAAATTAATGAAACATGATATTTAGAATTAGAGTTTAAAATATCTTCAGAGAAAACTTGAAATTAAATTTTTATTTGAAATAGTTTTTACAACTGATGGGAACATTTATATGTTATGAAGAAATCAAATAATCAGTTAGAATTACTGACTTTGAGACTTGACTTATGATATGAATTCCATGCAATTGCATAATTTACATACACATAAATATTTAGTGTGGTCAAAGAAGACATTGAAGTCAAACATGTAAACAAAGATACTAAGCCAAAAATATTTCAAACATATTATTCAAAAATTGAGAGTCAATTTTGGTTTTTTAGTATTTGTTGAATTTCAAATAATAGTAGATATATTATACTAAGGTTTTCAGGATCATATTTTTCATGTAAAATCATATACAATTATAAATTTATAATATATAGTAAAATATATTACTTATTCTGCCTTTTCTTTAGTTTTACACTACTGGATATTTAACTCAGTACATGCATAATAGGCAAGACCCATACCACTGAGTTGTTTTCCTAGTCTTATCTTGCAAATTAAAGGTACTTTTTGTTTAACTACTAAAACCATACTTTAATTCTGAGATTCTTACTATTTACTGTCTCTCTCTGAGGTTTGTCAAAAAATGTGTTAATGAAGGAATTTTAGAGAAAGCCTTTTCTTTTGTATCAATAAAATATAAACATATTTTAAAAGATACTATGAAAATGAATTTGACATTCTATAATTTATGTAGCATTTATCTTAAAAGTTACACTAATCATGTATTGTGATTAGAATTAATCTTTCTCCTTCTCTGTGTTTTGCCCTATTTTCATTAATTATATCTTACACATACAAATAAATATGTATCAACTGCACATATATAGTTCTGTTCCAGGTTTGGTAATAATTCAAAAAAATTGTCCTTCCCTTGAAAAGAAATATTATCTTCCTTTGCATTAAAATAATATCTTCCTTAGTCTTAACACGTTTCTATATGTTAAGCCATATTGTGTCCCTTTTAAAATGATTAGAAGAATATATATATATATATATATATATATATATATATATGCACATACACACATATGTATATACATATCAACAGCTATCTTTTAAATGGGTACTACATAGAGAAGAGTTAAGAAGTTTCTGCCCCAAATCATACAAATCATAATCAATATATATAACCTACAGATAAGTTAGTTTACTGGAAGCTTTGAGATAAAAGTGGGATACTTAATTTATGGTGACTGTAGAAATTTCTTTCAGCTTAAAGGTGCTTGTTTATTTTTGAAATGTAGTCTTCCATTAATTAGGATGTTCCCACACATAATGACATTTGACATTTTAAAAAAAGAAAGGAGTTCATAATCAGAAGTGCAGGGGTAGAAAAGACTAGTGTATTGTCAAACACACACACAAACACACACACACACACACACACACACACACACACACACACACACACAAACACAGAGCAGTGTTACCAGAGACATAGGCAGAAGGACATGAGAGCAGCTACTCTCAGAAAACAGTGACAGCAGAAGGGCAGTGAAGTTTCAGTAGTAGGCAGCACAACTTTATTTTGTCTATGATTTTCAAGATTATAATCCAATAAAATCATTTTTCCCTTCTATTTACTCCTTCTAAACCCTCCCATATACTGCCCTTGCTTTGATTCATATCCATGGTGGCCTTTTATCATTGTTATTAAATGCTTATTCATGAAGATAGCTGAACATAGGGAAACATATTGTCGGTAGGTTGAGCTGTGAGCAGGATTGTGACAAAAGAACTCATGAGTCTGAGGCCTCACAAATCAATATTTGTTGTTTCAGTTTTTCACACAGTATTATTAGAGAATATTGGAGAGTGGGATACAGGATTAGAAAGAAATTAATCAGATTCATTCAGGCCATAATATAATGTAGGTGAGGGGAAAAAAATGGAGAAATGGGAGTTATTTGGAAAATAAAATTAATTCTGGACTCAGTATCAAAGTTTTACAGTATAACCAGAAAGGAATGCAGTAGTAGCAATACAGTATTGAATTTGAAGAGCTATTTCTTCTTTCCTGATTTTGGGTGGAGAGTGGGCAATGGCTCTGTGCAGTGGCAAGGTGCATTTAAGTGGTCTTAATTGATTCTGAAACATTATTGTTCAAAGCATTGTCTTGTATTCAAGAACTAACATGCACTCACTCAGGGTGTTTTGGCCTGGAATGCTTATTCAGAACAGTGTAAATACTGAGCCTGGTCCACAGAGAGCTCCTCACATTGAGAATTTTTTAGATACTTTCGATAATACAACACACATATCATTTATGCTAACCACTAAGTTACCACTATTTCTGCTAACCATTAAGTACCAGTATTCTGCCTGTGAGGATTAAGTAGTTGCAAATGATTATTTGTGTGTGTTAAGTGCCAGAAAGATGATGATCCTTCACATGGAACAAGTTGTGCTTTTGACCACTCCCAGCCTTTCCTGTGAATTGTTACACTCCATGTTTCCATATCCCTACTTTAAGATATTTTCTGTACAAGAAACTGAAGAAAGTTTGAAGTCTATGTCAGTCTGTACTGGGAAACAGGAAAGCACAGAGCAGTCATATCCACGTCTGCTACACAATCTTAGTCTCTGGGTTCAAGGCTGGCAGGTACCACAATGGTTGAGAAAAGAAGCACAGACAATTCTTACTGCAGGCTATGTTTACCTTAAGATGATGCAGAAGGAACAGCATAGAAAGAGTCCCTTCACAGGTGACATTTCTAGAAGACAAGGAGCCTGATTTTTTCTTCAATATTTGTGTTGGAGAGACTAAAAATTCAAGCAATTTATAGCAATTCAACAGACAATATCAAATTAAATGGAGATACTTGAAGAAATCACATTAAAATTAGGGATAAGACAAGAATGCCCACTTTTCTCATATCTATTAAATATAGTACTTGAAGATCTAGATAGAGCAATGAGACAACAGAAGGAGATCAATGAAATACAAACTGAGAAAGAAGTAAAGATACCATGAATTGCAAATGATATGATAGTATACATAAGTGACAAAAAAAAATGTACCAGAGAACTTCTACAACTGATATACGACTTCAGCAAAGTGGCTGGATATAAAGTTAACTCAAATAAATCAGAAGCAGACATGCTGTTGGAGACAGGGTGCAGGGAGGTATGGGATGTGGAATAGTCAGAGGATGGGTCGGGAGGCAGATAAATTGTCAAATGTTAAAAACAAACAAACAAACAAATAAAAGAATATTCGAATTAATGTTCTTTTATTTCCATCTTCAGCCTGTAGTTCTGAGTAGAAAGATTACAGTGCTGTAAAGAAAAGTCCTTCATTTGTAGCAATTAGTTACTTAAAGCTTTATATATTATTATTTTATTGATTCATCATGTTATACTGAACATATGTATGGCTAGTGGAGACTTTAAAGTTGATATCATCACTATTTAGGAAAATCCAATGTGTTGAGTTTGAACAAAAAAGTAGAAAATATATACACACATACAAAAAGAAATAAAATTTCATCAGCATCACAGAGAATTGTGTCTTGTTTTCATGAAGTCCCAAATAGTAATAATGGAATTGAATGTGAATTATTTTTTTCTAAAGTGTGACTTACAGAAGTGAGATTTCTCCACCATCTGGTTTTAATATAATTGATCCTGTTTCAAATATCATACTACAGGAAAAAACTACTTGAGGAAATTTTATATGGGTTCATATGTGTTATATTTGGAAGTAACATCTATTACACAGACATTCATCATTTATCCACCATAAGGAAATGAGGTACATATTTTTCATATAGTTAAGAGAAGATATATTGGCCCATTGGCAATAGTTGTATAAATCACAGTAATTTATCTTGCTTTATTTAAGGAAATTTTAGATCTACAGATGATACTAATATTCACGAAAACTACAATAGCAGCAGGATTACTTCTTTTTTTGTTTCACTGTTTTTTGCCTATTTTAAGATAAGAGAGATTATATAAAGAGAATTGAAAATTTATGAACTGAGCAGAGACTTTAGAAATATAAGCAATATTATTAAAATATAAAAACTGCATTTAGTTTATAAGATGAATAATAATGTTTAATATATTAAGTCAATGTACCATAGTGTTTTGAAAGAGAAAACAATCTATTTACCCTAATTAACACCAACTTTTAGAGTTTCAACATGGTTTTCCTGTAAACTATAATAATTGTACAAATGTTTAATTAAAATCTAGCTATAATATATATGGAGTCAGAATTTTTTCTTTGTCATTTTGTATGTTTTTTTTCATGTTATAATGAATTTATTTTCAATTGGTGGATGTTTTGTATCAATATTATTATAGAGTACTACATTAATTAATGTATTGAATAGTTACATTTAATTTTCTATTTTACTCATAAAAAGGCTGAGAAATAGTCATATTGATTAGCACATTAATTAATTCTATGTTTGGATAATTACAAGACCACTGAATGAAACCAATAAATGAAACATTTATCTGTTTTATAAGATACAACACTATATTTTTTAAAATATCTTTTCCATAGAGAACATTTTAATATAAAAATATATAATTAAATACTTTATAAAACACATTTTATAGTATGATTATTTTTATTCACTTTCTAAACACTGTAAAAAGACCATATTTCCAAGACCAAAACTCATGTTTTCTTTTCTAATTTGTTTTCAATCATTGTCTATAAAAATATATTGAATCTGGCTTTTAATCTTTTAAATCCTTTTGTAAACTGTAATTAAATTTCATATAGTAAGAGGAGGTAACAGATTTCTTTTATAATGGACCTATGAATCTTAAAGTAGTCGTTAAAATGCTGGCAATTTGGGAATCATAAAAATGATTACTTTAAGGGGAATGTGACAAGGCAGAAAAGTGTTACCTTAACTTTACTTTTGTTTGTTGTTTTGTTTTTGTATTTATGTATTCCTCTCTCATATATTACATCCAGACTAAGGATATCCCTCCTTCCTTTTCCCCAGTATTTCCCAACTCCCTTTTTACCATGAATTCACTTCTTGTTCACCTTCCCGTAGAAAAAAGATAGGTGTCCAAGGACATCATCTAAATATGACACAACAACCTACAATAAAACCAGTAATATATTAATTCAAGGCTGGACAAAATAACTCCTTAGAAAGAAAAGGATCCCAGAGGCAGGCAAAAAAGTCAGAGACAGGACCTGATACCACTTTTGGAATCCCAGAAGGACAGTGAGCTACACAACTATAACATATAGGCAGAAGACCTAGATCAGATCCATACATACTCCCAGATCTGGGTGAGCTCACTTGAGTTCCAGTGACGTTTTCAGTGATTTGAGAATCATGTGGATAATATGTGGATAATAAAGAAAGTTAGGTCAATCTGTAATAAAAATTCATTCTACAAAATGTATTCTTTTGACAATAGCCATTGAGTATGTATCAATTCCTGCCATTTTTATAAGCATAAGGGCTACAGAAAGAAAATTAATAAATGAAATTCAATTTTCTAAAATTTATTTTCTATTAGGAAGGACTTACAATAAAAGATCAATAAAATATATTTTACTTCAGATAATAGTAAACCATTTTAAGAATATTTTGCACTCTTGATTAGGTTACAGGGCAGTTAAAAATTTTAAAAGAGTGATATAAAATTATTAATTTTAAAAAGATTTTCCTGGTTGTTTTATTTGGAATAGATTAAAATATGCATTGGTAGAGTACTAGCTGACAAACTAGTAAAATAATTATATTAAAAATACCTTTTGGTCTAAATTGTGGAAAATGGTGACTAGAAACTACATAAATCTTGTGTAATACACTTTAGGAGTATAAGAGGAGAAATACAAGGATTGTATAAATTTGGAACTGGGGAGATGAGAAACCTAATGTTAGGAGTCAGAAATACTGATTTTTTTGTTACTTAAAATATTTGGAAATTATAATTGTATATAATGTGCAATAGTCATTTTACCCACACTCAACTCCTTCATCTCCATCTCATTTCTTTAGACTTTTCTTTTTTATTGGGCATTTTATTTATTTACAATACAGATGTCATCCCCTTTCCACATTTCCCCTCCCTAGAGCCCCCTATCCCATACTCCCTCCTCTTTTATGTTTTTATACCATTTTGATTACATGTATGTATTAAGGTCAGTTCTAGGTTGAGGGTCTAGCAATACAATAGATGCAAATAGTCAAGGAACAAGCAAGGCAATAAACACAAATAGTCAAAGAAAAAGTAAGGCATTAATCCCAATTACATGAACATTCCAGTGATCAATGTTTCTAAGGGCTTATCAGGATTACCATAGTATCTGACCCTACTTCCCTGTCCTAGTCCAAGGTCATTTTCATCTATGAAGTTTACTTTCTTGATGTAGTCTAAAATTTGGATTTCTGTCTAAAATTACTTCTTTGTTCTAGCCTAATGTTTACGTTCCTATATGAGAATACTTCTTGGTTCTACCCTATGATTTAGATTCCTGTCTGAAATTATTTCTTTGTTCTAGCCTAATGTCAGATTCCTGCCTGAAGCCTACTTCCTTATCCTTGGCCAATGTCATATCCCTGCCAAGCAGCCCATTTTCTTGTCCTTGGCCCACGTCAGATTCTTGCCAATCAGTCCCAAAAGCTCTTTGCCTCTCTTATCTTTATATTTCATTAACAAAACTGAGCTTATCTTAGGTCATTCTGACAAGAAGGCCTTCCTTACCCATCATGGAATATGAATTACCCAAAACAATGCGTTTATGTCTTAGGTTGGCAAGGCTCTATGCAGAATCTTACCTGTCCTTGGCTTGCCAGCCTGTTAATTTAATAACTCTGTCTGGGTGTCCATTTTCAGGTCCAAGCCATGTACTTGACTGCCAGCATGTTGTTGAAGAAAAGCTTTAACACAATGGGCAGGAATAAAAGTATTCCCAGGACAAAAAGGGCTAGCATGATCAAACTATATATGCCATTTTTGAAGCTTGACCAAAGTAGGAATACTGACCTCAGGCCATGTGTCATTTTATCTCCAGTGTCTATCACATGAATGCTCAGCAGAGCAGCATTCTTAAAATTCATAAGCTTCCTATCTATCATCTATTATATTATGTTATCAAGAGATAAAGTTGGGGCAGGATCTGGATTTCAAACAGGTGTTAGCATATGTGTTAAGGTTCTTTTAATTGTCAATGTAAAAATACTTTTGTTTCTTCTACAGTATTTAATGTAAGTAGCATTGATTGTAGACTTTCTAATTGACTTTGTGTTTTGAAATCTAGCATGTCAGTTATTTAGGTCTATCACCTAGCGTTTGTTTTAATGCCCTGAGTATCACTGAACATTGGTATTCTAAAAATAGCTTACAAGCCCTGGAAGAAATGAGTCAGTCTTTAAGCAGAATCAAGAGAGTATTAGGCTTGATTATTGCTGGTATAACAGCTTTAATTACATTAATTGCTAGTACCACCGTTTCTGCAATTGCTGTGACACAAGAAGTTAAGACAGCTACTTTTGTTAATCATTTAGCAAAAAAATGTTACTAATGTGTTGAATATAGCAGAGGATTTAGATAGACATTTGGAAGAATGGATTGGTGTTCTTTAACCAATTCAAGTTACTAAAAAGAGGTTCAGAATTATTTAAGGGTAAGGAGTCATTTTTAGTGTCATGCCAAATACCATTGGATTTATGTTAGTTCTATAATTTACAGTGGTAGTCATTATAATTAGGAAGAAGTTTAATGACACGTGCAGTGTATTTTGCATAATTCTATACTCTTTTAGTAATCTAATTGTCCTTCTCTTACCCTGGGGTACATCTTTTCTTTTCTTTATCTTCTGACATTTTTAAGTATTGTTCTACAGCTGCAGTGTGTTTGTGATTACAACAGCCACATCATATCCAGGAGACAGAGCCCTAGCACACCCCTCTATCATTTTGATGACACAGATTTTTCAACTCCTTTTATAGAATATTCCAAGATCCTTAGTCCAAGGCTTAAAGCTGGACTAATCTATGAGCATAAAGATAAATCTTTATAAGATATTATTATTACTGCATTCCATTTGGCAAATTACCATAAGACCACAAATTTCCTAGTTGTGGGCATCTAATCAGTTCTAACATGTACTCCTATCTATGTAGCAGGTTTCAAATTTAATCAGAAAGTTTTCTCACCAAAAGGACATCCATTTGAATATTGTACCAGTTTGCATGACTTCTGAGGCAGTTAGGTATTGTAATATAAAGTGAATACAGAAGTATGTAATCATAACGACTTTTCTCCATAAATACCCTACATACCATTTTTCATCACTATGAATACAAGAATGCAGGTTGAAAACAGCCAGTTTAGATCTCAAATGGTTTCTTTGTATGCTCTATCTAGACTGAATGATATGTTCATTAACAGAGCACTACTACTTATTTCTTGTGGCTATACAAAAACACTGGCAATGACCTTTATTGCTTGTGGAGCTCCCTGAACTACAGGAAATTGTCTCAGGAGAATTTTGATTTGAAAATGTATACTATTTGGAAGCAGTGTTAAATATGCCTGCAGAGTACTTCTGTTCAAGCTATTATTTATTTGTTTGATTGTTTATTTATTTATTTATTTATTTATTTATAACAAAACACACACACATTTATTTCTCTTAAAAGTAACAGGGTAACAGGTTTCTGATTGGACACACACACACACTCACACACACACACACACACACACACACACACACACACACACACAAATATATGCTAATGTTGGTTGATCCTCAATAACTCATAATGCTCTCATCAACCCCTAATTCATCCTCATGAAAAACCTGTCTTCTTCTAACATCTTCTTCCACCTCTCATGACTTATTTCTTTATATCTAACCTCTACTGACATGAAAGTTATTCAGAGAAAACTGGAAGCTCTCAGTTTAGAAAGAAAAAAGAAGAATTCATATGTTTTTGTTTTGCTAGGTTTTTGACAAATTGATTTGATAGATATCCACACATGCAAATTACACAAGGATGTAGATATATTAATCTGAGGTGCTTGAGCATTTTCAGAAATTAAATTCATGACATGAAAAACTCACCAAAGTAGTAATTATGATAGGAAAGATGATGAGAAAATCACCGATGATGAAAAAAGTAAGTCAATATTATGAAGATAAAAGCAGGAGATTCTGGTTTAAATTTTAGAAGTTAAGTGAAGAAAATGCATGAAAGAGAAAGGAACACTGTTAAATGATTCCTGAATGTTAATAATTGAATTTCACAATGCCAAAACTCATTATTTACTTTCATAAATGTACTTGGAGTAGAGTGATAGAATCAAACAATGATGAAAATATATTAAATAGGCATTGTTAGAAGAAAATATAAATGTAATGAATGTTAAAATATATTTTATAGTTTAGAAAAAATCAATGGAGAACATGGTATAAAAATGCAAAAAAATACAAAAAAATAAAGTCTACATAGTGATAGGAGCATAGTATGTAATTTTTAAAAATAAGACAGAAAATTGATGGGAAAAATTTATGTAAGAATGTATTTAGAAAAGAAGCAGGGAATGATTATAATCATAATTATAAATTGGCTTAAAATAAAGCAGAAACATATCTAAAATAAAAGATAACAAGAGAAGCTTGCAGATAGCTATGTGCAAATAATATTAAACAAATTTCTCTTTACTTCATTGATTTGTTTTTAAAAATTAATAGCATGACGATCATCTGAAAATGAAGATAGTGTTAGCTATTTCTCTTGGATTTTATTTATTGTTGTGGTTTTTTATGGTTTAAATATTTCCATAAGCATACATTAGTTATACACAATCTATTTCATTTTGAAATTTTCATACATGTACATGAAGTATTTTAATGTGTGTGACATAGTCAGTAATAGACTCTTATTGTCCAATCAGACATTTTCAACTCTTATGTTGTTCATCTATTTGCTTCCGTTTTTCCATTTCTATGCTTCTAAAGATTGTCTTCTGATTGACCATTTCAATGTTAGTCACTAACTTTTAACTACCTACTACTTATGAACAGTAAACTACTATTAAGTATAAACAACTGGTCACTTTAAAATCATTTGTTTAAATAATAAATTGTACAAAAGATGAATTTCTATTATTGTGTATGAGGAAATAGGTCAATAGTTTAACTACCAATTTGTTGCTTGGAATTCTGTTCATGGTGCTAAAGGGGTTTTTCTCATTTTCTTACTGCTGCTTGTAATTTGTTCAGTGACATTTTCAGCACCAGTATGTTATGCAGCACATAGGCTCTCTTTAATCACTAATGATTTTCTGATTTTTTCTTCCAAGAATTATAAAATTTTATAATCAAAATTGTCTTTTTAAAATATTAAAATTGCCCATTCTTTTCTCCACATATATACTGTGAAATTACCATTGAAAACACTGGCATTGCTATAACCTACATCCCATAGAAATTGCATTACAATAGTATGGTGAAGATAATAAAAAAATAAGTGATAAACTAAATTAATTAGCAAAGATTTAAATACCTTTAAGGTTTGATCATTGTTATAAGTAAACATTATAAGATTGCATGTAAGCATAGTAGAATATAAGTTTAACCAAGATCAGTGCATTGTATATTTCAAAATAACCAGAAGAACCTGAAATATTCTAATTTATAATAAATGGTGAGATTTAACTTGGTATAAATGCTAATCTGTGTGATTTGATTATTACACAATGCATACCTGGATAGCAATTTCACATTTTATTTATAAATATGTGAAACAATTATGTTCATCAAAATTGTGGTTAACTAACTTTATAAAATGTGATTGTAAAATGCTAAGAAGGTAGGCAGATTTGAAATTTCTTTTCAAAAGCATTATTTTTTGTGACCTGATTTATAAAAATAAATATTGGTGCCACTATTTAGAGACAGAGTGCTCAAGTACATAGCATCAAGTTGAAAGTCCTGAGAAGGGATCACTGTAGAGTGTTAAGGACAGAGAAAATCAGATATATGGCTGGAGCATACTGAACATGAAGGCAATTATTAAAAAGATACTGTGAAGGATGTTGCATATACTATGCAACCTTGGTTGTTTAAGTCATAGTTAGAAAATTATAATATTAATTTCAGAATAATATGGCATGCATAGTTTAGATGTGTCTTATGTTTTCAAACTCTTGTTATGGATATTGTGCTAAGTAAGATGAGATAACATGGTGACAAAAGAATGTATCAACTAATTTAATAAAAAGGTATAGTGATACAGATAAAATATAATTTTGACTTGCATTATATTTGGATGAAACAATGTAGGAGTGTTGTTTATAATATTCGTATAGTATAAAATGGGCTACAAATGCATTAGTTTTGTTTTGAGATGACAATCAAATAGATCTTTGGATTTTGAAATATGGTTAACATTAAGGAAATAAAGAGTGAATAATAAATTTGATCATTTGGGAAATGGTAACTTATCAGGAGTTTGCATTCTTATTTATTTTTTATTTATTTTATTTTTATTGCAAAAGTATAATTACATATATATATTGAACATATCCAGCCTCCCTTTATCCACTTTCCTTAAAATCCTCAATTATTAGGAATCTCAATTGTATATCCTGGACAATATTTGTTTAAGTTTCCACATATGAGAGAAACCATGTGGTGTTTTCTTTCTATGTATTTATCTTGTAACTCAAAATAATGATCTCTAAACATGCGTATTTTTCTGAAAATAACAAGTAGTCCAATTAAACTGTGTAAATGCCTTGTGTGAACAGTATTTCAAAGGAAAAAAAATGAAAGTAGTCAACAAATACATGGAGAAAAAAATACATTCACTATTATTTTCTATCAGAGAAACAGGAATAAACTCTATAAGAAATTTTCAGCTTACACTTCTTATAATAATTAATATCAAAACATCAATCAAATTAAGATGTAAAACTATCAAATAAAAAGTTTCAAAAGATATTGATAAATACATGAAAAAGGAAGAACTAAAAGTAATGAAGTATGTTTTTATTTACATTCATGCTAGGGATTGTGTCTAGAGCCTCAAGCCTGTCAAAAGTATCTTCTAACTATAAAATATAACTGGAACTCAAAATTGCTGGTTTCTACAAAGCACTAAATTATTTAAAATTGAAGATCAATCTAGACATAGAAATTTTGGACAACATTCACATAATCTCTAAATTTGCACACACACACACATAAATTGGAGAGTATAAATTTATTGATATAGTATATAACACATAATACTTAGAGATCTATTAGAATAGAAGATAAGGTCTACAGTATACCACACCATTTAGAGGTTTTATAGAAGAGTAAGATTGGAAAAATGGAAAAAAATGTAACTCTTGGAAACAACAGAAAGTGGTGTTTGCTTCCTGTTTTTTTTTTTTTTTTTTTTTTGGTTTTGTTTGTTTTATATTGTTTAGAATAAAATATCACTAAAACAACAGCAAAAATTAGTGTGAAAGACCAATTTCTTTACAGACTAAATGTTCTGATATTATGCAAGATAATTTCCTAGTGACACTAATGTAATGTGTGCCTTTGGTGACTTTGACACATAAGAGTTCTATAGAGTTAAAGGATCATTGTCTATTTTAGTATTGAAATGTAGGATCATGTAGGGAAAAGAGATATTGAACATGTAAAACATGTCAAAAACATTTTATCCATGAATAGAGGAAATAGTAGTAAAAGCTAGAACACATTATGAGATAAAATCATACTGTGATATTAAAACATATGGAAGAAAATAAATTCTATGGTCACAAATTTCCATATGTGATAGTTTGGAAGATAGATTAATGATCCAAAGTATGTAATGTTCTTACAGAAGACTGAAATTCACTTCCTGGAGCCCACTTGTAGTAGCTCAAACCTACCAATTTCAGAACCAAAGGACTTGATATCCTCTTCTGTACTCTGAAGGCACATAATTTTTTTTCATATGCACACACAGATATAAAGATGCAGATAATAAAAATATAAATAAATGCTAATAAACAAGTAAGACATAAATTAATATCAAGGCACATATGAAAGCTTTTATTACTTACTTCTTAAAGACAAATAGAAAATGAAAGTGGATTTCAGAATAAGAATCCTTTACTATATCATCTTATGTTGTCTTTCATTAAAATTTTATTTCTTTTTTTGCTATAATATTTAGTATAAGGCTGAGCCTGTATTTTCATGTTTTTTTTCAGTACAAGATAATCAATCATGAAAGTTGTTTAAACTTATGGGGATATTCTAGCTGATATCTGTTTATTTTTCTTATATTAGTGGACTTTCTGTGAGTTATTTAAAAAAACATCATTTGGTATTCCTCTGCTGCTCATTTTAGAGAGTGTATTAGAAATGTTAGAGTGTTATTGTGTGTTTTGCATAATGCTTCATATGTGTGCTGAGTGAGTAATTATTTTGTCTTTACCATTATGGATATCTCATAAAGAATATAGTAAGTAAGATTATTACATATTCGCAAATAAAAACTTTTAAATATTGTTGTCTATGGAAATTCCTGACTGACTCATATGCCTATATAAAATGTAGAACTTGAAGCTCCGGTTTAGAATTGTGTAACTCTTAAAAAATTCAGGGTATTTAAAAAAAATTGTATAAAAGCCAAATGGAAAAGGGGGCATGGGATAGGGGTTTTCTAGGGAGGGGAAAGGGGAAAAGGTTTGGCATCTGAAATGTAAATAAAATATCAAATAAATTAAAAAAATTTAAATTAAAAAAATTCAGGATAACATCAGATGATACATTGAATAATACTTAATAGTATTTTGCTGAAAATTAATAGTCTTTTGCTGAAACGTCAGTATAGAATTTGCCTCCTGACTGTAATTGTTGAAAAGTATTTTCTTAAATAGCAACCAGAGGAATTAGAAATCAAATCTACTCTAGTCCTGTACTATTGAAAACAAAACAGAAATAAAGTTTGTTAAAATACATCTTACCTTCAATGATTCTTGAGTGATCTCGTTTAACGAGTTCTGTTCATGCTACCATTTTTGTTATTCGATTTTATATTCTCATAGAATTCATTTAATTTTGTTTATGTAAAACACCTATTAGGATTTGATGGCCTTTATTCTTAGAATACTTTTTTAAGTATACATTCTGGAACTTCAGGTGGTTAATAGTAATAAAAAAATGAGAAAATCTTTCATAAATGAAAATTAAAAATTCAGTAAGTACCACAGTCTATTAAAGAACTTGATCTCAAGATTTTTCCTGGCAACATTTGGAAAAACACCTTTTATAGTATATAACATCACTTTCGACACTATTCCCATATTATTGAAATGCTCTCTTTTTCACCTATGTCTGGGGAAATCCTTCTCTTCTTCCAATTCCAAACTCAAACTCAAACTACTCTCTGAGATATTTTCTAAATTCTATCCTTTGCCACTAATGAATGCAATATTACAAATATCTATGATATAAAAAGAATTTCATGATGATTAGGGTGCCATATTTGAGACATCTCTGTATAAGGCCTCTGTGGTATATCTTATGGTTATTGTTGTTGTTGTTGTTGTTGTTGTTGGTGGTGGTGGTGGTGTGTGTGTGTATGTGTGTATGTATGAGTAAGTTTATTAAGAATTATCTTTATCAATATACTAAATTAAATCTCTTAATGAATTTAACTACTCTATTGTACTGTTTTCCTTGACTATAAACGTGTTTGTGGTCTAGATGAGATTAACTCTCATATTCATGTATGAATGCTTGGTCCAAGGATACTGGAATTATTTGTGAAGAATTTTGATGTGTGGCCTTCTTGGAGTAGGTGCAAGTTTGGAGGAGGTGTCTTAGTGGGTGTGGGCTTTGAGGTTTTAAAAGCCCACGTCAGGACCAGTCTTCTTCCTCTCTCTCCCTTCTGCCTATGAAGAATTATGAAAAGCTCTCTGATACTATTCTGTCACCAATCATATCTGCTTTTTGCAATGATGATGATGGACTAAACCTGTAAAACTGTAAAAATGTAGACAAGGCTCAAATTGAACATATTCTTATCAAAGAAGTAACTTGCTCATAGCATCTCTTCATAGCAATAGAATAGTAATAAAGAAAATATTCTATATATGTATTTTTGAAGTGGCATACCTAAAATTCCTAGTGTTAAATGACTTTTTTCTAGTCTTGGGACTCTCTTACCTTTATTGCATTGCTGCACCAAACCTTGATAGGAGAGCTTTTACATGGTCTTATTGGATGCTGTTTTTTGCTGTTTGGCTATAGTCTTTTTAGAGACCTGTTTCTTTCAGAAAATGAATTGGAGGGAGATTGGATCTGGGGAAGAGGGGAGGGGATAGGAAACTCAGAGCAGTGGTGAGAGAAGAAATTGTATCATAAAGATATGTTTACATTATAAACAATAAGTAAATGAAATAATAAATCTGTCCCAATAAACTGTATAAAGTAAGTACAAATATTAAGTAGATACAACATGTATCTATGTGCATTTTATGGCTTTGAATCAAAGCTTTTTGTCTTAACTTTAACAAAGGAGCTCTAATTTAAATTAACATATGACAAAATATATCCAAGGAGGGCCTTAATAGGTTGCAAATGTACATTTAAACATTGTAAGATCTAAGGTGAAAATAACCCAACATTATATAAGAACAGAATGAGAGAATATAAAGATGCTTATAATAAACCATAACATTTATAATAAACTATTGTTTTGAAATCACCTATATAATACATGTGATTGTAGAGATCATAACATTCCAAATATTTTTGTGTGTATTTGTGTGTATGTGTGGGTGCAAGTTTGTATGGATTTAGAAGAAAGAAAAAAGCTATTATTAAATAAAAGCTTCGATACAACCATTTTAAAAGGCAGATAACAATACTCAGCACTATTTTTATAGGTAACATACTATGGCAGAGGATAAGGTAAAATAACTGGACTCAACTCTATAAACAAGGACTAGAAATTTCTATCCATTTTCTGGAGGCTAATGGACAGAAAAATAACTAAGATTAACTTGAAGAAATATGGAGTTATGATCTGGTGATACTGCTCAATGGTTAAGGCTAATGACTATTCTTGTAGAGAATACAGGTTGGATTCCCTGCACCTGCGTTGTGGTTCACAACCATCTATAACTCAATTTTTAGGAGAATCTATCTTCTGAAATCTGGTAGCAATTTAGGTATGTATGTAGACCTATATACATAAAATAAAAATAAAAAACAATAAATTTTAAGGGAAACAGGCTTGTTGCTAAATTGGTTTAAAGATTATTAATAAAATTTGACACAGTGAAACTCTAGGTTAAACTTAACTATGATACTTTTAGTATAAATTCTCATACTAAAAAGACTCATAAGAAACTCATTAATTTTTTCTAAATAAATACTTAAGGACATTAATTACTGAGTTAGTATATTCAAAAGAGAGCTATATAATTCATAATTCATATTTAAGATGTAGGTATAACTTCTTCATCACAAAACTACAAGAAAATAATTTTATATAAAAACGCAAAATGTCTCTAATTGCCAACTCAAATTTGAGGAAGGATAGAAACAAATGGTAGGGATATCCTAACATAAGGCTATCAATTATTCTACATAGCTGTACTAACAAAATATATCAGTGTGGTGCTAGCACAAAACAAACATGAATAGCAATGAGATATGAGACAACTCAGGAATAACTCATAAAACTTCACAAACACACACTGAAGAAAAGACGGGTCTTTTAAGAATGAGCCAAGGAAAAATGCATGTCTTCTATTAGAAGATTTAAATTTAATGTGACATATTCCTCACATGTAACAAAAATCAATTCAAATAGGATGAAAATTAATAATGTAACACCAGAAATTTTGAAGTAGAGTGAATCATAGGTGAAAACACATTGATGGATGCTCATTTGCAATGACTTTATGAATAGAACTCCAATAGGTCAGGAAACAGCAACATTTGACAAGTGGGATTACATCAAACTAAAGAGCTGCTGGACAGAAAATGAAAGAACAATGTGAAGACACAACTTACAAAACCCGAAAATATTGTTGTTAGGTGTTTAACTCACAGTATGTTGATATATAAAGAATTTGTAAAAATTAAACATAAAAAAATCCAAACAAAATAGAAACATGTAGACAGAAAAAAAATTTCAAAAGAGGATACACAGAGGCCCTGATAGTGAGTGAAAAGCTGTTAAACACCTCCAACAATCTAAGACATGCAAGTAAAAATTATACTGAAATCTTATCTTAGTACAGTAGAAAGAGTTATTTTGAGGTCTAACAAGAAATTCTGCTGAGGATGGAGATATGGATAAAAATCAGAAAAAATTATCTAAAGTAATCAAAGTTAGTATAGCACAGAGATACCTGTGTATCCATATTTATCACAATACTAGTTCACTATTAACAGTAGCCAAGCTATCTACTAGATTAGATGCTTATGAGTACATGAATGGACAAAGAGAATACAGTATACGAAACGATTAGCATTTTATTCAGCAACAAAGATAAGGTCATATTATAATAACTGACTTGGTTCTCAACTTAAGACTTGGGATAGAGGAAACCTATCAAGGTATTAAATAATACCTTGATCCAGAAAGATATGTTTCCATATTTACTTGACATTTTCTCAAATGTTTACTAATGGGGGTTGGCACAGAATATTTTGGGCAAGTGGCCCAGAGAGACCATATAAGAAAGGTAGCTGAGCAAGACAGAGGAAGCAAACCTGTAATAACCACTCCTTCATGGTCTTTGTTTTATTCCTTGCCTTGGGTTCCTACCTAGGCTTCTCTTAATAAAGAACTGTAACATGCATGCCAAATTAACCCTCTCTTCTCCTAAGTTGTCATTGGTTGTTGTTATATCACAGTCAAGTGAAGTACACTAGGGCAAGGTATGAGGGAAAAAAATAGAAAAGAGGTCAGACAAGTGAGATTAGAGGGATGTATAATGGGAGTGATTAAGCAAACCAAAGATAATTAGTAGTATCTGGGAAGGGTAGATAACATCGAATATACATTATTGAAGAAGCTATTATTTTTCTATAAAAAAATCCAAGAAAATCCTTTAACTATTACACATTGATAAAAACTGGGCCTGTTAAATAAATATTGTAAGTATTTACCAAAAATATAATCATAAGAAGAAAGGAAGGTATTTGGAATTAGTCTCATGCATCTCTGAAACATATATTTTTACTGTATACGTGGTTCTCAACTTTGAGTGTGTGTCTGATGCAGAAAATTTTATAAAATGTTAACAGCTTACTGAATTCTAAAAACTTTTAATTATGTCTAATACAGGACCTGAAAATAGGAATTTTAGTAGCCATTTCAAATGATTCTCATGTTTCTTAGTAAACTGCCTTGTCAAAATCCAACATCATATATTATCGTAACTATCTCTGCACTTACCCTCTGTTTAAATTTGTTGCACTCCAGATTCATATGTGCTTACAAGCAATGAAAAAATTTCCCAGCTAAAGATTGAGAACTCTTCAAAGATAAGCTATCAGAAATCAATGAATTTAGTATGTCAATAAATACTTTACTGCTATTAAATAGAATAATGTTCAAAAATATTTGCTAAAAAATGAAGAAAATAATCTCATTGGCCATTAGTTAAAGTTTAAAAATATTAGGAACAACGTTGGGAAGGTAATTTGGCTCATAACTTTGAATATACTCTGTTTATAAAAATTATGTTTATATTAATTATAGAAATACAACCACAACTCTATATTCATCAGTTACAAAATTAGGTAGTTCAAATACTTAGCCTTGTTTGAATGGAAAACACTTGTAATGATTTAAGAAGGAGCAGTAACAAATGGTTGAAAGGTTTTTACAACAAAAAGTCAAGGCTGACATCGTTATGAAAATGAAAGATGAGGGGAATCATGAAGATATTAAAATTCTGTTAGACATATTATTTTGAGATGGACTTTAGAAATGTACTTCAAAAAGAAACTTTATTAAAGTCTGGAGGTCAATGGAAAAACCCAGTTGGGAAATCATATTTAATTAGTTAGTTTAAATATAGAATTTAAATGATAAGACTAGATGAGGTCATTTATGGAGAGACTATTGGTAGAAAAAATGGGAGCCAAATTGATCTCTAAGAGTTTTAATTAATTAGCACATAATTAGAGTAGAAATAAATAGTAAAGACAAAGGTAGAGTTGATGAAGTCATAGGATCCAAGGCAAGAAAATATATTAGGAAACAAGGAGTTGTCTGTCATATCTAACATCATTAAAAAGTCAAATGAATCAAAATTAAGGGTTTTATGGCAAAATTGTATCATTAGTGAGTTTAAGAAGAGTAATTTTTGTTCACAACTAAAAAAAAATTTTGAGGATATTGTCTACAGATTTAATAACAGAAGAGTAATTTTTTTTCAGTTTATGCCAGAAAGGGATAATAGAAAAGAGTAGACAATGGAAGAATGCTTCCCAGTGAGGGCATTTAAAGAATGTCCAGGGCAAGAAAGGTGGCTAAGTAGTTATGAGCATTTGCTACACTTGAAGAAGCCTGGAACTCAGTGAGGTTTCTTTCTTTTCTTTTTTTTTTTTTTTTTGGTTTTTCGAGACAGGGTTTCTCAGGTGGTCTTGGCTGTCCTGGAACTCACTCTGTAGACCAGGCTGGCCTCAAACTCAGAAATCCCCCTGCCTCTGCCTCCCAAGTGCTGGGATTAAAGACATGCACCACCACTGCCTGGCACAGTTTCAATGTTGGACATGACAAAAACTCCTGTTGTGCCATCTCTGGGAGATTTGATGTCTTCTTCTGCCCTTATGTACCCACATATATGAACACCTAGACAGACAGACAGACAGACAGATAGACAGACAGACAGACACACACACACACACACAGAGAGAGAGAGTGAGAGAGAGAGAGAGAGAGAGAGAGAGAGAGAGAGAGAGAGAGAGAGAGAGAGAGAGAGAGAGACATGGGTACATGTAAAAATGAAATTAATTCTAATTAGTACTGATGGAACCCCTGACAATGGGGCAGGGAACTGTAGAAGCAAGATGGGTCAAGAACCCCATGAGAATACAGCCCACAGAATCAACTAAGCAGCACTCATAGGGGCTCACAGAGACTGAAGAAGCAATCATGGAGCTTGCATGGATCTGAGATAGGTCTTCTGCATGTATTTTATGATTGTTAGCTTGGTGCTCTTATGGAACCCCTAAGAGTGGAAGTGGGTATGTCTATGACTACTTTGCCTGCTCTTGGCACTTTTTCCTCATATTGGGTAGCCTTGTCCAACCTTGATATGAGAGTTTCACATCATCTTATTGTAACTTGTATCCTGTTTGGCTTTTTTCTCTTGGAGGTCTGCTCATTTCCAAATGTAAACAGAACAGGAGTAGTTCTTTGGAAGAGAGAAGTATAACCCAATACAATAAAACAATTAAACAAACGAATGAATGAAGAGTTAAAAAAAAACCAGGCAGAAAATATAGGAGGAGAGATGACTATAAACTTTGCCACTTTAAGTTTGAAATCTGGAGACAAAGAGACTAGGGAAGTGTTAATGCTGCAATACTGAATCAGTGTCATGTTGATGACATGTAAATCATTGCTAGCAGTTAAATAGCTAGAAGTCACACTGGGTAGCACACTTTTTTCTCTTGTAGAGCACTGAATTTTTTTCAATGAAGAAAGTGGGCTGCATACTATTTGTAGTTTTGAAACACACAAAATCTTACTAACAAAACTTATCTTAGTGTAGCAGGAAATTTTCTCTTAGAAAGCACAGACACTTAAGTCTCCAAAGAGCCATTTTACAATTTTAACAAGGCATTTGATTCATGATATTGAGAGATATGTTGACACCAGTATGTCCCATGAGGACAGGCCTAATTCTTTCTATCCTTTGCTGCTGTGAAGTGGCTTTTGTGATTGGAGTCTGAAAAAGAATTTAGGAGATACTGTGATGCAGAGGAAGACCCTCAGTCAGTCCATAAATGGCAAAATTCACAGTACTATAAGCAGGAAAGACAAAGTCATATCCAAATTAAACATCTATTTCACTATCAATTAAACATGGGCATGGGCAGATGAGCCAGACATTAGGAGAACTTTTTGCTTGTACAGAGAGCCCAAGACAAGTGTCCAGTGACCACATGGTAGTTCATATGTAACTGTAACTCAAATTCTGGAGACCCAATGTCCTCTGCTGACTGTTGAGGTTTAGTTGGTGACTATGTATTGTAATACTAAGCTCTTTACTAGAAAGTCTAGAGCTATCAGTGACTTCTCATGTTTCCAGGCTTTTGTTGTGCATACTTTGTTCCTTGATTTCAACTATTGGTTAAATAAAATTGGTTATAGTAGCGATTAGACGTAGGTGGGTGTAGAATGAAATGGATGTCTGGATTAGGGGTAGGGGAAGTGTGGGTTTAGGGAGAAGTCCTGTGAGAGGAAATTGACTATGTCCACATGGCCAGGAGAAGCAGCAAGTATCTGGGGTGCACAGATGGAATGTAGCCAGGTCATCAGTTAGAATAATAAATAAAGAGTTAGCTCCACCAGTAATTGTCAAAGTCAAATACAATAACTATAGTCTGAGTCTCATTTATTTGTAAGCTAGTCAGGGATAAGCTTAAATTTGTTGTGCTACATTTTGCCTCTAAGGGAACTGGCCATGTGCATGCATTCAAGACATTCATACTTATAAAAAATAAAGTAAAATAAGTCTTTAGTAAAAACATTATCCCATATGTGATAGAAATGGTTTAATATAGTGAATCTGTCAGAAGATACCTGGGTGATCATCCTGGGTTATAATACTAACTCCAGATCTCAATATCAATCATCTGTTGTCAGGTAGAACATTCAACATTGGCTGTAGTTATTCAAAATATTTCAAGTGATGGCTCATGTTACTTATACTTGTATGTAACCTACTCTGTAGCAAAAAGGATCACACCATAAATTAGCTATTTTAACTTAGAAAACTGCAAGCAACTCGTGCAAGCAAGATCTGTTTTGCTTGCTTTATCTGTCAGTTGATCACATAGTTTTTCCAAGGAATCATTAATATAAATTGAGTGAGTTATGTTGCAAGAGTAGGAAAATAGGAGCTGTGAGTCTTTGAACTACTTAATTAGACTTGCTTGTGCCATCAGATCTGATATATTAACTATGCCCTCTGTGAGTAGAGGAGAATGGAGCTTGCTGTGTGCTCTGTATACCTCCAAATTTAAAGTTTGTTGGCTCAGGCAAAACCCATTCATGATGACAGCTCAATTAATATAGTCATATGGCTAACTATTATTTTTAAGTTTCAATAGTAACATGAAAATCTAAGATAAACAAACATTAATCAAAACTCCAAATAAAACAAATCATTAGATAATCCTGAACAACTTTCATTATAATTTACACATAGAACACCATTTAAAGGTTTTTCTTTTATATCACTCACAATTTAAGAATCACTGAATCTGCTTAATTATACAGCAGGGAAAGCTTGTGTTACAACTGAATCTGTTATGTAGCCATCTACTTTTCTGTACTAAGTACAAACTATTTATTCTTTCACTTATTTATGTATTTTCTGTGTATACATGTTTTACTTTCATGTATATCTGTGCATCATATATATGTCTGGCATCGATGGAAGGCACAAGAGAACATTTGATCTCTTCAGAACGGAGCTACATATGTTAGTGAACCATTACATAGATGCTAGAAATTGAACCCAGGTAGTCTAGAACAGTAGCCAGTACTCTTAACTGTTGAGCTATCTCTCTAGTTTCTAATGGCTGATTTTTTGAATCTATTCTTTGATTTTATTTATTTATTTATTTATTTATTTATTTATTTATTTATTTATTTTAAAATCCAGATTTTATTTCCCTCCTTGTTTACCCTCTGACTGTTCCACATCCCATACCTCCTTCCCACCCCATGTCCCCATGAGGATGGCCCCACCCTCCACCCCCACACTAACAGACTACCCCACACCCTGGGGCCTTCAGTCTCTTGAGGGTTATGTGCATCTTCTCTGACTGAACAGAGACACAGCAGTCCTCTGCTGTATATGTGTCAGGAGCCTCATATAAGCTGGTATATGCTGCTTGGTTGATTTTCCAGTATCTGAGAGATCTTGGAGGTCCAGTTTAATTGAGACCATACACTTATACAAGAAATCTGTTGACTTCACATCCAATGATATCCATGAGGTACTGTGCCTCTTATTTATAACTGAAGAAAGTGCTTGGTACAACAATTATATTCCATATTAGAATACATAAATAAAAGCATTTGTCACTTGCTTTCAGGAAAATCAAATATAGAATGTTTTACATATACAGAAATAAAAATTTGTTTAGTTAATGGCTTTGGAGATACAATGGCATATACTCACATCAGCTTAGATCTGAAGAGAGATTTATTTATTTATTTATTTATTTACTCTATATCATTGTAGCAAAGGCAAGGTTAAGAACAAGTACAAATAACCAAGCAAAAAGAGTCAGATTCCCAAGAGTGAGAACATACTGTCAGAAACAGAGAAGAATACATTTTCTCTTTCTATAATGTTAAAATTTATTGAACAGTAGTAATTACAAATTTAAAAACGATTTTCCAGGAAATCCCACTTTCCTCCATAGCCTTGCCTGAGTCAAACACTGGTGCTATTTTTCAAAATTTAATAGTTAATATTAACTCCTCAGTTTGTGCATTGCACACCAGAGAGTAAATATGGATACACATAGGTTACAAGATGGTTTCAAGAGAGTTAGAGAGGCCAAGGCAGAGTCTATGAAGTTTCCAACTGCTTGAGAAGCAATATCTCATAGGAATGCAAAAGATAGTTGCTGTGGATAAAAGATAACATATCTTGGCTGGAAATGGCCTGAGAACAATGTCCATGATGATTCTGCAGTAATGCTGCAGTATTGGAACTGCCTAGAGAGATGAGGCATGGCTAAAGTTGCAAGACTAGATTTGGATCAAGGAATAGGCAAGGATATGAGTGATGGAGAAGGAAAATGTGTATGAACTGATATCAACTTGAGTCAAATCTCTCAGCAGTGGTGATTGAGCTGAGCTGAACTGAAACCCTTAGAAGAGTTAGCTTTCTCTCCCTGTCAATGTCTTTTATACACAACTGAGGATTAAAGGACATATCTGCAGAGACATTGCCACAAACACATTAGGAGATCTTATTTTTCTTTTCTTTTTTTCTGGAAGGTTTTTATACTACTTCTTAAGCCTGGTATGTGTGATAGTTTTCAGGGATTGTTTTTCTGATGTAATTTAATATAATTATGTGCCCTATAGTCCCAATTTAATATAAAATAGAATATCTCTGAGCAAGGTATAGTGTGAAAAATAGTATTTTCTATAATATGGAATAACTGAAGGTAGGGCACATTTTGATCTTAAAGGAGAGGAGGACAGAGACCATTTTAAGAGACAATTACCTGGACTTTACAATGATAGACATTTTGAAGGTTTTTAATATTTGATTGAGGTTATTAATTACTTCTTGGCCTCTGTATAAAGCAAAATGTGGTGCACAATATCTATTGACCTTTTCATTTCTTTGAAGAAGCTGAAAGATGCCATGAACTGTCATCAAAATGATTATCATATATCTCCAACAAATTAATGTAACTTCTTCACAATAGTCGCCAATTGTAATGAATTAAATTTTACATGTGTCAGAATAGTCTACACTGTCTGCTCATCTTCTAATTTAATTGGATAGTTGACCTATGTTATTTTTTTAAAAAAACACAGTTCATTTTTTACACATATATATATTTAAACATTAAAATTCCTTCTCAATAACTAATAAAAGTAAAGAAGATTATCAGGGAAAAGGTAGATGAAAAGAATGTTATCATCAACCAGCTTGACCTAATATTCATGAAACATCATATTCAAGATGTTATTAATTCAACCAGATATTTAAGAAGAAATTAATATCAGTTTTATATATAATCTTTTTCAGACACTAGAAGAATAAATTCTCTTTTATGAGTTTAGAATTAGCATAATATCAAAACTAAAGAATACAGACTAATTTTCACTCATCAACAAACATGTAAATCCTTTAAGAAAAATGTTTAGTAAAACAATCCTGGTTATATATGAAAGTGACAGTTTATTATTATTTCAAGATAAGTTTTATGTCAGAAACACAAAGATGATTACACATTTGAATATTAAACAAATCAATGTAATTTTTCAAAATAATAGTCTAAATAAGAAAAAAGTTCATATTAATAGATTCAAAATTCTCTACAAAATTCACAATCTTTTCATAATAGTGTGAACACAAATTTCTAAAAAGGATGTGTCTAGAGGAGACTGATTAGAATTTAAATACTGAAATGAGATTGGAAAGTTATAGATCCAGAACGTAATTGCTGCCCAGAATAGCCATCCCTTGACCACCTGTCAGTTCCCTGTGTCAGAACTAAAATGATTTAATTAATAGAAGGGGGACAACATTTGAAATTTAAATAAATACAATAACCAATATAAAATAAAAATGAATAAACAATGCCTTTTCATGAGTTTAGAATTAGCATAACATCAAAACTATAGATACAGACCAATTTTCACTCATCAACAAAGATGTAAATCCTTTAAGCAAAATAGAATATCTTGACTTAGCAAACTCACTGGCTTCCTCCAACAAAACAAATCATCAGAGAGCATTTTTTGCCTATTGAAAACCCTCCCTCATCTTGCTGTTACCAACTCTGTAATATAGTCACTGATGTACTTAAAATCAACCTTGAACTATGATTTTCATTGTTCTGTAAAACCATATAATTTTATGAAAATAGTTCTACACTGTAACATGGAATTAGGGTTTGCCTATATTGGCTCACAGATCATGGTCATTCAAAATGGCTCTAGAATAGTCTCTTAGTCAGTTTATGATGAGAACTGCTAATATAGCAATGACAATAGAAAACATTACCATATCAGAGGTAGAAAATTTTTTCTTTGGCTATCTATGTAATATCTTTAGTTCAACAACACTTTATTTTGAAACAGAGTGCTTTATCCTTCACATCTGCAAAAAAAATGAAGCATGACCACTTTTACCACTCCTAGTCAATATAATAGTGGGGGTGTTGTGCAGTCTAACAAGTAAAAAAAAGTAATAATAATAAAATAAAATGCAAAGGAAGTGCAACATAGCCATTATTCACATATTATATGAACATGTATATAAAATAAATCTCAAAATTCTTTGATAAAAGAATTAAAGCACCCAGTGGGGCAAAACAGTGTGATTGTAGTATCAGAGAACATATGATCAAGGTCTAGATGAAAATTGTGTATCTTATGACAAATTAATGTAATGCAAAAATAACAACAATGGAATTAAATATATATGTAAAGTTATAACAAATTATGTACAAAACTAAAATCAGTGATCAAATAATAATAGACATTGAATAATATATTTTGTTTTCAAATTAGAAGTCACAATTTTCAAACATTCTATACAATTTAAGAAATAATTAAATTATTTATTAAATTATTTATTATTTAATTATTTAATAATTAATTAATTAATTACCATTTCCTAAGCAATATAGTACAAATCATTTTTACCAGTTCCATAAAGTAGATCCTAAAATCAACCAATAGAAAACACCTGTGAGGAATACGCTAAGACAAACAAATGAAATATAATAATGGAGGCATGTCTGAGGAAATAAGATTCAGATTTAGATATATCTGATCTGAGTTTAAGACATACTTATGTGAACAAGAATTCTTGAAAAAAGGTGTGTTTGCAAAAGCTGATTGACTGATTAAAACTGTAAAGCTCAACCAACTCCATTTTTGAAGAAACTTCATTTTTGTGTAACATCAGGGCTAAACTCCAATTCCAGAAAGAAAAATCACAAAGTACACCTGACCAAACATCCCATGGGTTCCTGGGAATATTTTGCTTTTTCACCTACAGTATGTAAAATATTTGTATTGGGAATTACTGGGAGTTTTTACTGTATACTTATTGTAATCATTTACTTGGAGAAAAATACAATGATGTAACCACATTGTAATTTTTATATTGCTTGAAATATGTTAGTGGAATATGTATAAGATATGAAACAAGAAAACAAAATTCTACTGCAACCCATCCCCCTTAACAACAGCTAAGGTTAAAATAATTAGGTTAAAATAGCAGGTTCAAGGTACATAGAAATAATTTAAGACATTCTGCAGAGAATAGATAATCTCACCATCCTGCTTGTCAGGTTGTTCTGCCCTCCAGTTAAGAGTTCAAAAAGATAATTCCTGTAAAAACAAACATTTCAATCAAAGAATGAGGTATAGAAACAAACAAAGAATTCACAACAGAGCTACAGCTGGAAGTCTGGAATGCTCAGGAACCATCAGTCACCCAACCCCCACCCCACCTGAATACCAGTTCCCTTCTACACCTCGCTTGGTCCTACTGGTTGGGGTAGACACCCAGCTGGTCTGCTCCTGTAAAGACACAATATCCTGAGCCATCCTAGAGGAACCAGTGAACTCAGAGCAGAGAAGAAACCACTGCACTCAGAGCAGCAGGATTTCAGAATCCCAGAGGCAGCCTGAGGACCAGCAGTTCTTCCACCCAGGGGAGCTCAGGATGACAGGATCACAGAGGCATCTAGACTCTGAGGAGTTCTGATACAAGCAAGATAACTGGAAAGACAAGCTCCGGTCAGAGACAGTGAGTGCAGGTAGCATTAGAGTTACCCAGATGGTAAACAACAAGCACCACAACATAAGCAATAGAAACCAAAGTTACTTGTCATCATCAGAACCCAGTTCTCCCACCATAGCAAGCCCTGGAAACCCCATCACACTGGAAAAGCAGGATTCGGAATTAAAATCACTTCTTATGATGATGATAAAGGACTTTAGACTTAAAGAAATACAGGAGAACACAAGTAAACAGGAAGAAGCCCTTAATGAGGAAACACAAAAATCCCTTAAAGAACTGCAAGAAAACACAACCAAACAGGTGAAGGAATTAAACAAAACCATCCAGGATCCAAAACTGAAAGTAGAAACAGTAAAAGGAATTTCAAAGGGAGATCAGTCTGGAGATAGAAAACCTAGGAAAGAGATCAGGAGTCATAGACTCAAACATCACCAACAGAATACAAGAGATAGAAGAGAAAACCTAATGTGCAGAAGATACCATGGAAAACATTGACAAAATGGTCAAAGAAAATGAAAAATGCCAAAAGTTCCTAACCCAAAACATCCAGGAAATATAGAACATAATGAGAAGACAAAACCTAAAGATAAGAAGAATAGATGAGAGTGAAGATTCCTAAATTAAAGGGCCAGTAAACATCTTCAACAAAAGTATAGAGGAAAACATACCTAATCTAAAGAAAGAGATTTACATGAACATACAAGAAGCATACAGAACAGCAAGTAGACTAGACCAGTAAAGAAATTTATCACATCACATAATAATCAAAACATCAAATGAACAAAACAAAGAAAAAATATTAAAAGCAGTAAGGGAGAATGGTAAAGTAACATATAAAGGCAGACCTAGAAGAATTATCAGACTTCTTACTAGAGATTATAAAAGCCAGAAGATCCTAGACAGATATCATACAGACCCTAAGAGAATTCAAATGTCAGCCCAGACTACTATACCCAGCAAAACTCTCAATTAACATAGATGGAGAAACCAAGATATTACATGACAAAACGAAATTTACAAAATATCTTTCCACAAATCCAGCACTTCAGAGAATAATTGATAGACAACTCCAACACAAGGAGGGAAAGCTACAACCTAGAAAAGGCAAGAAAGTAATCTTCCAAAAAACCCCAAAAGAAGAGAGCTACACAAACATAATTCCATCTCTAGTAACAAAAATAGCAGAAAGCAACAATCATTTTTCCTTAATATCTCTTGACATCAATGGACTCAATTCCCCCCAAAAAGACATAGACTATCAGACTGGACACATAAACAGGATCCAGAATTTTGCTGCACACAGGAAACACACCTCAGAGACAAAGACGGATACTTCCACAGAGTAAAAGGATGGAAAACAATTATTCAAGCAAATAGTATCACGAAACAAGCTGGAGTAGCCAATCTAATACCAAGTAAAACTGAATTTCAACAAAAAGGAATCAACAAAGATAAAAAAGTATACTTTACAAATATCAAAGGAAATATCTGCCAAGATGAACTCTCAATTCTGAACATCTATGTTCCAAATGCAAGGGCACCCACATACATTTAAAAAAAAAAAAGAAAAAAAAAAGAAGAAATTACTACAGCTCCAAGAAAAACATTGCACCTCACACAAAAACAGTAGGGAATTTCACCAACCCACTCTCAGCAATGCACAGATTATGGAAACAAAAACTAAATAGGGACACAATGAAATTAACAGAAGTTTGAACCAAATGGATTTAACAGATATCTATAGAACATTTCATCCTAAAACAAAAGAGTGTACCTTTTTCTCAGCACCTCATGCTTCCTTCTCCAAAATAGACCATATAATTGGTCACAAACAGGCCTCAACAGATACAAAAAAAAAAAAAGAAAAAAAATGAAATAACCCCTTGTATCCTATCAGATCACCACAGACTAAGGCTGGTCTTCAATAATGACATAAACAATGGAAAGCCCACATACACATAAAAACTGAACCACACTCTACTGAATGATGACTTGGTCAAGAAAGAAATAAAGAAACAATTTAAAGACTTTTTTAGAATTTAATGAAAATGAAGACATATCACACCAAATCTTGTGGGACTCTGTGAAAGCAGTGCTAAGAGGAAAACTCATAGTTCTAAGTGCCTACAAAAAGAAAGTGGAAAGAGTATACACTAACAACTTTACAGCACACTTGAAAACACTAGAACAAAAAGAGGCAAATACACCCAAAGAGGAGTAGATGGCAGGAAATAATCAAACTCAGGGCTGAAATCAACCAAGTAGAAACAAAAAAGAACTACAGAAAATATCAACAAAACCAGGAGGTGGTTCTTTGAGAAAATCAAAAAGATAAACCCTTAGCCAGACTAACCAAAGGGAACAGAGACAGTATCCAAATTAATAAAATCAATACTGAAAAGTGAGACCTAATAACAGAAACTGCAGAAGTTCAAAAAAATCATCAGATCCTACTACAAAAGCCTATACTCAACAAAACTGAAAAAAAATGGACGAAATGGACAACATTCTAGACAAATACCAGGTTAATTCAGAAGTAGGTAAACCATCTAAACAGTCCCATAATCCCTAAAGAAATAGCAGCAGTCATTAAAAGTCTCCCCAATTAAAAAAAAAAAAAAAAAAAAAAAAAAAACGGAGCCCAGGACCAGATGGTTTTAGTACAGAATTCTATGAGACCTTCAAAGAAGACCTAATACCAATTCTCTTCAAACTATTGCACAAATTAGAAACAGAAGGAACACTACCCAATTTGTTCTATGAAGCCAAAACCACGTTCATACCTAAATCTCACAAATACTCAACAATAAAACAGAACTTCAGACCAATCTCCCTTATGAATATCAATGCAAAAATACTAAATAAAATTCTTGCAAACTGAATCCAAGAACACATCAAAATGATCATCCATCATGATCAAGTAGGCTTTATCCCAGAAATGCAGGGATGGTACAATAATAGAAAATCCATCAATATAATCCACTATATAAACAAACTCAAAGGAAAAAACCACATGATCATCTCACTAGATGCTGAGAAAGCATTTGACAAAATTCAACATCCCTTCATGGTAAAAGTCTTGGAAAGATCAGGAATTCAAGGCCTACACCTAAACACAGAAAAGCAATATACAGCAAGCAAGTAGCCAACATCAAACTAAATGGTGAGAAACTTGAAGCAATCTCTCCCTACCTATTCTATATAGTAAAGGAAGTTCTAGTCAGAGCAATTAGACAATAAAAGAAAGTCAAAGGGATACAAATAGGAAAGGAAGAAGTCAAAATTTCACTATTTGCACATGATATGATACTATACTAAAGTGATCCTAAAGCTTCCACCAGAGAACTCCTAAACATGATAAACAACTTTCGGAAAGTGACTGAATATAAAATCAACTCAAACAAATCAGTAGCCTTCCTCTACATGACTATTCAACAGGCTGAGAAAGAAATAAGGGAAATGACACCCTTCACAATAGTCACAAATAATATAAAATACCTTGGTGTCAATCTAACCAAGCAAGTAAAAGATTTGTATGAAAAAAACTTCAAGTCACTAAAGACAGAAAAAGGAAGATCTCAGAAGATGGCAAGATCTACCATGCTCCTGTATTGGAATGATTAACTTAGTAAAAATGGCCATCTTGCCAAAAGCAATCTATAGACTCAATGCAATCCCCACCAAAATTCCAAATCAATTCTTCATAGAGATAGAAAGAGCAATTTGCAAATTCATTTGGAATAAACAATAACCCAGGATAGCAAGCAGTATTCTCAACAATAAAAGAACTTCTGAGGGAATCATCATCCCTGTCCTCAAACTATACTACAGAGCAATAGTGATAAAAACTGTATGGTACTGGTACAGAGATATGCAGGAAGATGAATGGAAAAGAATTAAAGATCCAGAAATGAACCCACATAACTATAGTCACTTGATCTTTGACAATGGAGATCAAAATTACCAGTGGAAAAAGACAACATTTTCAACAAATGATGCTGGTTCAACTGGAGGTCAGCATGTAGAAGAATGCAAATTGATCTATTCTTATTTCTTTGTACAAAACTCAAGTCCAAGTGAATTAAGGGGCCTTCACATAAAATGAGATACACAGAAACTAATAGAAGAGAATGTATGGAAGACCCTTGAATACCTAGGCACAGGGTGAAAGTTCCTGAACAGAACACCAATGTCTTATGCTCTAAGATCAAGAATTGACAAATGGGACCTCAAAAATTGAAAAGTTTTTGTAAGGCAAAGAACACTGTCAATACAACAAAACAACAAAAAACAGATTGGGAAAAGATTTTTACCAATCCTACATCTGAGGGCTAATATCCAATATATACAAAGAACTCAAGAAATTATACTCCAGACAACTAAAATAACCCTATTAAAATGGGGTACAGAGCTAAACAAAGAATTCTCAACTGAGGAAACTTGAATGGCCAAGAAGCACCTAAAGAAATGTTCAACATCCTTAGTCATCAGGGAAACGCAAATCAAAACAACCCTTAAATTCCACCTCACATCAATCAGAATGGCTAAGATCAAAAACTCAGGTGATAGCAGATGCTGGCAAGGATGTGGAGAAAGAGGAATACTTCTCCATTGTTGGTGGGATTGCAAGCTGGTACAACCACTCTGGAAATCAGTCTGGCAATTCCTCAGAAAATTGGACATAGCATTACCTGAGGACCCAGTTATACCACTCCTGGGCATATACCCAGAAGATGCTCCAACATATAACAAGGACACATGCTCCACTATGTTCATAGTAGCCTTATTTATAATAGCCAGAAGCTGAGAAGAACCCAGATGTCCTTCAACAGAGGAATGGATACATAAAATGTGTTACATTTATATAATGGAGTACTACTCAGCTATTAAAAATAATCAATTTGAGAAATTCTTAAGTAAATGGGTGGAACTAGAAAATATCATCCTGAGTGAGACAACCCAATCACAAAAGAACACACATGGTATTTACTCACTGATAAGTGGATATTAACCCCAAACCTTGAAATAGCCAAGATTCAACTCATAGACCACATGAAGCTCATGAAGAAGAAAGACCAAGTGTGGGTGCCTCGGTCCTACTTAGAAGGAGTAACAAAATATTCAAGGGAGCAAATATGGAGACAAAGTATGAGACAGAAACTGAAAGAGCCGTTTTCCAGAGACTGTTCCACCTGGTTATTCATCCCTTGTGCAGTCACCAAAGGTAGATGCTGATGTGGATGCCAGGAAGTGCATGCTGATAGGAGCCTGATCTAGCTTTCTCCTAGAAGTCTGCCAGAGCCTGAAATATACAGAGGTGGATGCTCATAGCTAACCATTGAAGTGATCATGGGGTTCCCAATGGAGGAGTTAGAAGACTGAAGGAGTTGAAAGGGTTTGCGGCCCCATGGGGAGAGCAACAATACCAACCAACCAGAGCTCCCAGGGTGTAAACCACCAGCCTGGGAGCCCATAGGGCAGGGCCCATGGGTCCAGCTGTATATGTAGTGGAGGATGACATTGTCAGGCATAAGTTGGTGAGGAAGTCCTTGGTCCAGTGAAGGCTGGATGTCACAGTGTAGGGGAAATTGTGGGTGGGGAGGTGGCAGTGGAAGGGTGGGTGGGGGCATACCCTCATAGAAGCAGGAGGAGGGAGGATGGGATAGGGGATTCCTGGGTAGGGTAGAAGTGGGGACTGTGTATTATATCTGAAATGTAAATAAAATATCCAATAACAAATAAAAAAAAACAATTAACAACAGAGAAATCTCTAATGGACAAAAATATTTTTATATTTTATATTTAAAAAATTTTATATTTAAATATTTTTATATTTAAATATTTTAAATATTTTAAAGTAATGTTCATTGTAATGACATGAGGGAAATGTAAATCAAATGATCCCGAGATTCTACCTTACAAAAATTAGAATGGCTAAGATCAAAAATTCAGGTGACAGCACATGGTGGGAAGAATGTGGAGAAAGAGGAACACTGTTTCATTGCCAGTTGAATTACAAACAGGTACAACAACTCTGGAAATCAATCTGAAGGTTTTTCAGAAAATTGGAAATAGATCTAGCTAAAGACCCAACAATACCACTCTTGAACATTTTCCCAAAAGATGCTCCACCTTACTACAGGGGCACATGCTCCACTCTGTTTATAGTGACCTTATCTGTGATAGCCAGAAGTTGCAAACAACCCAGATGTTCCACAACAGTAGAATGGATACAGAAAATGTGGTTCATTTATACAATGGAATACTACTCAGCTATTAAGAATGAGGACATCCCTAGTTGTGAAGGCAGATGGATGGAACTAGAAAATATCATCCTGAGTGAGATAACTCACACTCAAAAGGATATGCACAATATGTACTCACTAATAGGTGGATATTAGCCAAAAAAGTACAGAATGCCGAAAATACAATCTGCATAACTTAATAACTTAATAATGTTAATAATCCTAAAGACTGAAGTGCTGATGATTCAGTCTCACTTGGGCGGGTTAAGATATCAGTCACAGGATGGGGGAGGGGGGACCCAGGTGGGAGAGGGGAGGGGAAGAGACAAGGGGAACATGGTAAGACATGGACTGTGGACAAGAAAGAAGTCCTGAGGATCAGCAGAATGAGTGGAAATATGTACCTTTGGGGGTGGGAGGTTGGGGGGACCCTCTGGAAAGTACCAGAGACCTGGGAGATGAGAGACTATCAGGACTCAAAGGGAGGAGCAGTAGATGAAATGCCAAACATTGGGAAGAAGGAACTTGTAGACTCCACCTCCAATCAATTGGAGGAATGGGGTTGATATCCCACAGTCAAAAACTCCTATCCAAAATTGTTCTTGTCTAAAAGAACTGCAGGATAAAATGGAGGAGAGACTGAAGGAAAGGTGTTTCAGGGGCCAGACCAACTTGGGATCCATCTCAAGGAGAGGATCCAACACCTGACACTATTATTGATGCTACGGTGTGCTTACAGACAGGAGCCTAGCATGGCTGTCCTCTGAGAGGACCAACAAGCAGCTGGCTAACAAAGATGCAGATACCGGATACTTACTTACTTTACACCTAATCAATGGACTAAAGTCAGGGACCCTGTGATTGAATTAGGGAATGGATACAAGAAGCTTAGGAGGACGGTGATCCCATAAGAAGACCAGCAGTCTCAACTAACCTGGACCCTGAAATCTCTCAGACATTGAGCTACCAACCAGATAGCATATACTAGTTAGACTGAGACTCCTGACATATGTATAGCAGAGGACGGCCTGGTCTGGCCTCAGTGGGAGAAGATGTGCCTAATCCTTGAGAGACTTGAGGCCCCAGAGAGTTGGGAGGCCTGGCAGGGTGAGGGAGGGGGTGGGAACATCCTCTTTGAGACAGAGAGTTAGGAGGAATAAGATAAAGAGTTGTGGGAGGGTGACCAGGAAGGGAGTAATGACTGGGTTGTAAAAAACTAAAAGTAATAAAAAAAATATTAACTTGCTGTTTTGTATTGAAATTTCCCAAATTTGCTGTAACCACAATAAAAACTCTGATTCTCTAGACTTTCTCACTCTGACTTTTCACTCTGACTTCTGCAATGGTGAGACTCTGAGAGAGTTTGCTTGAGAGCTCATAATAAAGACCCTTGTATGTTTTACATAGGAATTGGTTCCTAGGTAGTCTTTGGGTACCTGCCTCTTGGGCATAACAAAACTTCAGTGACTGTAGTTAAGCAGTAATGTAGGACAGGAGCCTATTGCAAATATATTGGACTGTAGTTAGCCCTCTAAAGAGCCATTCCTTATCCAGACCTAACATGCTAACTAGAGGATAAATCCGACAATAACATCTTGATAAATAAATGAAAATCTTTAGAATGCATGAACATAATATAACATAATTCTCCAGTAGTACAAAGGTAAATCATATTTTCAGACAGCCTCTGAGATTCATAATTGAGATTCCTTTTCCTGTTTTAACTTTCCATTTGATGATAACATCTATGCATTTGAAATATTCCTTGATTTAATTTTTCTTTGCTCTGTTACAATGACATAATGAAATTGATTCTATGCTGAAACCTGGAATTTGAGGTATACTAAATATTTATTTCCAGGCCACGGTCATGCAGATTTTTCTCCAAAGTAAACCGTCTCTTAATTTTGTTTCAGGGTCATAGCTGTGCATTCATGTCACAAATAGGAGTCTCATAAATAAATATCTCTAAGTAGACCAAATGATGTTTTACAAAGCACTGTCACTTGGATAGTTAAATTTTTAATGCTATGGTATTCTAGTTTAGTCTGTTACCAGAAGCCATAGTATGCTGAGGTTTGGGGGAATATTTGTTCTCTATCTGCTAGGAAAGGAGCTCACAGTAAGCAGAACCTTACAATTACTCATTTATTCAACAAGTCTCCTTGAAGAGCTTGTAGCAGGAGATTATGTAAAACAAAACCAGCCACATGAAGGGACTCAATAAACAGTGTTGCTAGATTTAGTAAGCTCATTTTGAGATAGAGAATGACAGTGTTTCATAGTCCCTAGGAATAAATAAGCTGCCCTTGCTGAAAGTAAGCTGACTGACTCACATCAGAATTGAGAGGTAATAGTCATTATTTCTTGCAACATCTTAGGCAAGAAGAGAATGTGTGTGTTGGGGTGTGGCATCTACTGTCCTTGAATGGAGAATGAGCATTTTTTGTTTTGCTTTGTTCTTTTGTCTCTTTTTATAAATGGTTCTGTATTGACTGAGTATTTACATGTTAAAAACTAATATAGATACATATTTTATTTTGTATTCCAAGTTTAAGGCAGGAATAATAAACTTAAATATAAAAACCCAAACCATTAATCTTCTAGGAAAATAACAAAGATAAAAATCTAAATTTACTTGCATTGGGCAACAACCAAAAATCACCTCCCAATTAAGAGAATCTTTAGTTTATTAATATTAAGGTCAATTTTACTTCTTTGTGGGGAATAAACTGTAAATGGCATGAACATACAAAGGAACCATTTCTAAATATAATAACTGAGGATTATGTCAAATAGTTTATTTCTCACTAAAATGTATGCAAAAATGATAATTTTATATTATAGGAACTCTATTCATCATCATTAAAATTACAAAACAGGAAGCAATGAATCTATTAATCAGTAGAGCAATTCATTAAAATTATAATTAAGTCAGATAATTGTCTAAGTCAAATAAAATGTAAAAAAGAAAGTGATAAACTGTTGATGTTGGCATGCACACAATATAAGTCTATAACCAAACTTAAAAAGAGTTCTTTTAAAAAATAAATTTTCTTTATTCTTGAGAATTTCATAATATATACAATGACACTTATTAATACCTATCCCCCATTTCTTTTCTTTCAGTGCATCAGTTTTTTACCTTTATCTTATATTTTTTATCTACTAAGCCCAGTAATTTTTTTCTATCTGTGAGGGTCCATCCACTGGAGTATGAAAACAGCTACAAGTGGCTATATACTAAAAGAAGAATGATGCTTTCTTTCCAATCCCCACTCTCCCAGCAGCTATCAGCTGCCTATGAGATCTACATATCATCTCTCCACCTATCTAGGAATATTGGCTGGATTAATCAGTAGAGCTTTTATGCACTATGAATTTATTAATAGAATAGCTAAGTTCTATCTAATGGAAATCATTGCATAGCACTTCTTTCTATTCTCCAATTCAATATTTCTGAACACAACAAACTTAATTTTTGATCAAGTTTTAAATATTCTTTTTTCATCAAGACACAAAACAATTCTTTCAAAGCATGTTCATATTTCTTACCCAAACCAAGTTTCTTTATCTTGTGGACATACAACATAAACATTTTACTTTTATTATAATCAATTCTAACCATATGGTCTTTCTTAGATGAAGTGAAATTCATCAGCTATGTACATCTATTTATGTGATTTCTCCTGAAGAAACATCACATTTTCAGGAGAATTTATCAAATTTATGATAAATGTAATTCTGCTAAAAATATCATTTAGTCCTGTTTTATTCCTTTAACTATAAGGTGATCATAGAATGTATTCTTCATTGTTTAGTTTATCTTAAATTCATTAATGACTCTTGTTTTTAAAAACAAGTATGTTGTCTAAAAAAATCTTCTAGTATTTTTAGGAAGAAGTTGATGTACAAATATCACTTGATATCAGATGACATATAATATTAATTATTTGATTCTCTTCTTTTTCTTTTTGGTTTATATTTTCTATACATTAGAAAAAGTAAAATACTGATATTTTTGAAAGTCATTGTTAAGTTTTATCATTTCAATTATTCATGTTTGTTTCAAATGTTTCACAGTTCTGATCTTTCACAATTTTCAAATAAATGCTATCTATGACTCAAAGCTATTCCTCTAGTTTGCTTTGGATTAAAACTCGTTGAAAACTATATGAAAAGTTTCTGTTAGTAAGTACTTACATGTTTATGAGTATTGCACCTTCTGGATGGTTTAATATTGTATTATTAATAAAATATTTCAGTTTGACAACAGTAGTCATATCTGTTTTTAAATCCATCTAATGTTGTTCTATAATTAAGATTCAACATTATCTGTACACTTCCAAAGAAACATTCTTTTTAATGTTAAACTGTGTCTTTGAGTATGTTTTTCTCAAAAGTCAGTATATTACTCCAGCTAAACTCACTCAATATGAAAAAATCTACATTTTAATTGGATTTCTTGATGACTTCATTGTAAATATAAAGATTTATGAGTTTATATAATCTAATTCATTATTTCTTTTTCTTTTTTAAGTCTTTTGTAGTTTTGTTACTCTATTGTTCTTTTGTTTTCTTCATATCAATACATTACTTTAGAAAATTTATGAGATTTATCACTTTTCAAATATACAATGTTGCTCCTATGTGCTTGCACTAGAAATACACACACACACACACACACACACACACACACACACACACACATATATATATATATAGCATTTGGAATGGGGAGCTTGCTATGCCCAACTCCCAGATGAGGCACTAACAACAACTGGTAGTGTAGAAGGGGCAGCAATTGGTAGGCTTATCTTACTCAGTGGATAACCCTAAACATATTAGCCTATAGGCAGCAATAATTAAATATAGTATATCATTTTTCTAAAAGTAAAAATTTTACAGGGAAATAGAAAACAATTTGTAGAGAAAGTAGAGTTGGAACGATTGAGACAGGAGTGAATATGGTCAAGATATATTGTATATAGACATGAAAGTTTGAAATAACTATGTTTATGTATATGTGTATGTATATACTTTATATTTATCATACATATGCAATTCCATAGTGTTAAACCAGCAAAAATATTTTAGAAACATCTGTTTCTCATGATTTTTTAGCTTCATTAATAGAATGTGCATTTCTACTTATATTTTAATTGTGATTAAAATATATGCTATAATATTGACACCTTTACCAAAGTTTAAGTGTGTACTGGAGAGATTCTGAGAGCCTTCATAAATTATAGAGCTACACTACCATCCATCTTCAAAATATTTCATCCCACAAAATAAAAAAAAAAATCCCCTATACTTTTGGACAGTAATGTTTTATATACTACAACCCATCTCTTCACAACCATGCCTGTATGTCTACTTTTTTGTTCAAATGAGCATTAAATGTAACATTATATGAAGAATAGTATAGATTTCCACTGGATCTCATTTTGTTAGAGTTAATAGAAAGCTTATTGTTGATGCATAATTTTCAAGCAAGAGCAATAAAGTATAAAATTTCTCTACATTTTCCTTAAGACAGTATGATAGTTTAAGTAGGAAAATATTGGTATCATTCAGGATAAACTTAATGTATGTCATTCTACTAGATGAAAATTGTGTTAGTAGAAATTAAAAATTGTTTTCCCTGAATTTATGTTTTGTTTAATAAAACTTAAATGGAAAAAGCTAAAAATACTGTGTAGTTTACTTTCACAGACTATTGAGCAAAAGACTTACAAACATCAATTTATGAACAAAATGTATCACTAAAGAAATAAAGTGATAAATAATTCTAAAAGCTTAAAATGTTCCAATGAAATTGTTCTCTTTCTTTTACTACAGAAGAAAATCTTGACCAAGAGAAAGCAGTACTTAGTTCTTTACCTAACAGTTATTTACCCTTGAGATTCATTATGAATTTTTTCAATAGTGTTGTATTTGGGCAATAAAATTCAAAATGAGCTCTATTACAACATGGCTTGTCATTTGTCACTTTGAAGAGCCTTATTTTTCAGACAAGTCATCATGAAGAATTCGTATACAACAATGTGTTGACTGTGGTACCCTGGTGAGGCACCTGCAGATACACCTGAGATGTGGGGACTGGGTATTTCTCATGTAGTATATAAGCAGTAAAAACTAGTAACTCATCACATAAGTTCCTGTATGTGATGATTCTCTATGTTAGTTATTTTCATTTTTAGTTTGATTATACCTAGAGTATTATCAGTTGCATTTGTTAAGTCATCAAGGTAGTGTTCAGCGAATACTTGTAGTCTAATGAGAGGAAAAACAGGTCTCTGCTTCTAATTAGACCTTAAAAGGGAAGATATTTCTACTAATTCCTCTCTTAATAAAAATAACATCTAGATATTTTAAAACATTGATATTTTAAATTTATTTAAAGTGTTCCATGTTTAATGTCTATGTCACTAAAGTTTTTGCTTTCTAGTAAAAGAATAAAATTATTCCCAGGAAAAATTTACATCAAGATTTTATGGTATCATAAATCAAATAGATACAAGTCATTCTTTTTCACTATAAAAATGAATATGTTTTTATTAGTTTTTGCTATGGCTGATTCTATGGTCTAGGTAAGTTTTTGTTTTTCTTGAGTTAGTGCAAAGATTTCTAAGTATCCTGTGCAAAAGTTAAGACATTAATTTCATAGAGTGTTAACACTATGTAAATTTTTACAGGTTCCATTTTCTATGCTCTTAAAATATTCTTCCTGAATAATTGTGCAGGATATAAAACCAGAATGTAGTATGCCCTTGAGCTATTTGCTTAATTAATTTCTCATATATGTCAAGTACAGTGGAAGAGTACTTCAAAAAGTTTTCATTTCAACTATCTACTAATTTACTAAACATGATTAAAAATTAGTAGTATAAGACAGAAAGGATATACATTATTATATCTAAAGCCATGGATGGACTAAACACATTATTCCTAGAAAGGCAAACAACTCAGTATGCATTATACTTAGCGATGAGTACCATAAAACTTAAAATTCTTAGGCAGTTTTTCTTAGACATACCTATTTCATTATTTAACACTAACGTCCATACAGCTTTAGGGTCATGCTCTGCCTGTCTCTATTTTGACTCATATTTGGAACCTGTTTTACTAATATTTTCTGATATTTATTTATGTATGTATGGTTCAATATTCTTCCCAATAGTAGTAAGAAAAACGAATATACACATTAAAATGAAGATAAATAAACATGATTAAAATTTCTATAATCCAATACCCATTTAATTACTTCAACACAGGTCTGGCACTGTGATACATATCTGGATCCTAAACGAATGGCAAGTTCCAGACATATATGGAATGACTACGTTTCTAAACATTCATAAACTAAGCAAGAGCAACAATGATAAAACCTGTTAAAAACAAACCTAAGCAGCAAACAACATGGTTGAAGCTGCTAAGTTCTGCTACTTGCTGGGACTAGAACATGGCCCCTTCTTTCAGTTACACCTCCACCAGCTTTCTGTTTCCCATAATTTCCTTCACTGTCTAAGCTTGTCTGTCTTTGAACTTGTTCTTTGAACTAACCTTGGACTCAGCATGCCTCTGCTTTTCCAGAGCAAGGATTCAAGGCAGGTATAAGGATACCTAAATCTTTCTTTACCTGGAATTGCTCTGTACCAGGATGGCCTGGAGCTCTGAGATCTGCTTGCCTCAGTTTTCTGTGATTAATGGTATTAACCAAACCTGGACCTAAAGTTTTCTATAATTTCTTTTCATAAGATCTTTATAAGCATGACCACTATACCGCAATATCAGGATCACAGGTGTGCCCTCTATTTCTGGAATGTAGTTCATTCCATATATAGTCAAGTTGACAACAAAGAAAAGCTATCACATTCTACCCTTTGTCAATTTGACACACAGTCATATCTCCTTAAGTCCAAATGCAAACAATAACCATATCATAATAATGCCTAATGTTATATAAATATGTTTTTGTTCAACTGTAAATACATAAACAATAAGCTTAATTGGGTCTTGCCCCAAGGTCACCACTCCCCTAATTCTGTCTGATATCCTTAAACAGAGGATTTAGCTGCATTCCACTTCCTGATGCCAATTTAATTCTGGAACCATATATTTTGTTTTTAGTTGTTTATTTCTAAGCTTACTATGCTTGATAAAAAAAGTGAACCACAGGATAGAGTCTGTGGAACAAGTGGAACCATGTTACCAGACAGAAAATCAGTTAACATTGATCATATTAAGCTACCCTGGCAATTTTCATAATTGAGAACACAAGGCATTTAGCCCTGCTCCTGAGCATGTTTCTGTCCTGGAGCACATGACTGCAGCACTCCACCAAAAAGACGTTGACAACTGGCCACATATCATGTAGCACAGGTTTCTTCATGCTAATGAAAAAACTAGATGGTCCAACCCAAAGGGTTTAGGCAATAAGCTTTGACATTCCTTCCTGTAAAAGGTATGTAATCTCGGCTCCACCCTGAGTATGTCATATGAACCCTTTTCATTATGAATAAGTACTTTAGACTTGTTCCTTGACTATTTGCATCTATTATCTTACTAGTTCCTCAACCAAAACTAACTTTAACACTTGCATGTAATTAAAATCATACAAAAGCTGATTGGAAAAAAATAAATTCTTTTTTTTCTTCTTTACTGAATATTTTATTTACATTTCAGATGTTAGCCCCTTTCCCCATTTGTCCCCACCAAAAACCCCTATCTCATCCATCCTCCTGCTTCTATGAGAATATGCCCCCATCCCCTCACTCCCACCTCCCCACCCTTGAATTCCCCCACACACACTGGGCATCCAGCCTTCATGGGACCAAGGATCTCCTCTCCCACCTATTCCTGACAAGGCCATCTTCCCCTACATATACAGCTGGAACCATGGATCCCTCCCTATGTGCTCCCAGGCTGGTGGTTTAGGCCTTGGGAGCTCTGGTTGGTTGGTATTGCTGCTCTCCCATGGGGCCACAAATCCTTTCAGCTCCTTCAGTCTTCTAACTCCTCCATTGTGAACCCCATGATTAGTTCAATGGTTAGCTGTGAGCATCCACCTCTGTATATTTCAGGCTCTGGCAGACCTCTAAGGAGATAACTAGATCAGGCTCCTATCAGCATGAACTTCCTGGTGCCTGCCTTTGGTGAATGCACATGGGATGGATACCCAGGTGGAGGAGTCTCTGGACAGCCCCTCCTTCTGTCCCATACTTTGTCTCCATATTTGCTCTAATGAGCATTTTGTTATTCTTTCTAAGAAGGACCAAAGCACTCCCAAAATTCTTAACAAATAAAAAAGTAATAATAATAGGAATATGATCCTAACTTAATGATCATGTTTTAGAATATTAAAAAAAATTAATTTACAAATGATTTACATTATTTTTGTATTATTCATATTATCTCATTCATTATGAAGATATCACTCTTGATAGCATGTTCATTGTTAGATGTAGTGTATCTGTATATACTTTAGGTGATGCTGTCACATTTAGACTATCTGTATATATGTCAGATGACATAGGTGCTGGAATTTTAATGTTGTCATTTGACAGCTTTGAATTTTTGCTTGAGACACTTAGCTTGTTTCACCTTTATTTGCATTTTCTTAAACAGGGAAATAAAAGAGACACCTCTCACTGATATATTTTAAAGAAATAAATAAAGTAATGTCTACAGAACAAAAAAAAAACCACCATGGGGAGAAGCCTTTGTTACCAAGTTGAAGGGACTAAGTCTCCTTCTCCCACCCCTTCTTACTACTTTATGTTTCCCATCAGTGTCTGGGTACCTGGGAGTTATAAAACTACAGCCTCAGCCACATCCTACACCATTTCTCACTAAAAGAAACACAAACTGGGGCCCCCATCTTAGGCTGTGTTCTGCCTCCATTGAGCAGATGTTGGCATTAAGTGAGACTGGCACCCCTAAGGTGATGAGGAAGTAACATAGCCTGGCACCTCTGTGTTTTGTTTCCCTGAGCAGCAAGAGGAGATTCAGACCTACAAGTGTCTATATTAGGATTTTTGAGATTTCATTTTCAATGTAATTAAATTAAATATCTTCACTTCAACCTCAGGCAGACTCTTTGGGCATGGAAAAACAGTAGTCACATTTTTCATTAAAATATAAAAAGAATGATCTCTAGACAACACACTAAAATTCTTCTCCTCTGAAACTACTTGAGCTAGAACTCCAGAGTTCAAATCACTTTCAGCACCAATGTCTTCCATATTTCTACTAGGAAGGCTCCTTAAGCCCCTTTAAAGCATTTCATTCCTTTCAAAATCCAAAGTCGTAAGATCTACACTGTTCTACAAAAATGAATAAATTAATTAATAAAAAAGAAAAAGAAAAGAAAGAAAGAGAAAGAAAAAAGAAAGAAAACAATATCCCAGTCTCTGGTACCAACTTCTGTGCAGGAATTTGTTGCCTTGATAAGACACTATGACCAAAGGCAACTATTTTATTTCATTCTGACTTCCAGTTTCAGAGGTTCAGTTCATTATTATCATTGTGATTGTGGTGGGAAACATGGCACCATGCAAGTAGACTGGTTTTGGAGGACCTAAGAATTATACATCTTAATCTGAAGGTAAGCAGTAAGCTCAAATTCCACACTAGGCAGAATTTGAGCTTAGAGGAAACCTCAAACCCCACCCTCACAGTGATAAACTTCCTCCGACAAGGGCATATCTATTCCAACAAGGCCATACCACCTAATAGTGCCACTCCCTATGGGCCAAGAGTTTAAACACATAAATCAATGGGGGTTAAACCCATTGAATCCACCACAGTAGTGCTTCCAAAGTCAATAAAAAACAAACAAACAAACAAACATACACACATATAAATGCATGTGCACATGCACATGCACATGCACACGCACACACACACACACACACACACACACACACAAACACACACACACACACACACACACACACACACTCCTCAAAAACAGCATATAAAATATGGATTATTTTAGCCAGCTTCTTCTGAGCATGAAACCTTCCCTGGAGAGTGGTTAATATACCCATGATTATTCCACTACAAAAAAACTGATTTTTTTTAACTTGAGTATAGAAAAGCATTTGTGTGTGTAGACTTCTGTAAAAGTTCTAAAATAGCACACTTGTCATCAAAGATGGTAGACCCAGATGGAGTGACTTGTCTATCTGTTGTCTAATACAGAGCCATGCTGTGAACAAACAGGCAAGAGAAACATAAGAGAAAGACGGCAATATCCTATGCTATGAAACACATTCACTAGAAGCTGGTGATTGTCTCATCTTGACAGAGGACATAGGTCAGAGCAAAATGTGTATTTCAAGTGAAATTGAAAATCTGTTCTCTGTGTGAAATAGGTAGAGCTTCTCTTGGATATTGTATGCAAGAATTCTGCCAAATTCCATGTTGGGCAAAATTTTTCTGTCCTGAGTATTAGGCAATTTGAGGAGTTGTAGTTGGTTTCTGGGTCTATCACACACATGTTCACACTGCTATCAATTGTAGAAGGAACATTGACTTGGAATGATTTTTCCCAGATGGCTTCTGTTTGTGTTAGTTTATACTAACCACTTCCTAAAGTTTTTTTTTTTTCTGGCCTATTTTCATTTCTTCTACTTGTTCTCTAATATGTGTTCTCCCTGTATTAATTTCAAAAAAGGAAAAGAAAAATAAATCTTAAGTTAGAATTTTAATAAATGAATTTCTATCATATATAAAAGAAAGGAATAAATGTCTAACTATGATTGTTACTCAATCTAACAATTTTAAAGCAGTAATGCTTGAACTTTTTTTCTGAAATCCTACAAATCACAAACTTTTACAGAAATAAAATTTTATTGGATAAAAAATAAACATAGAATTCTGTGCTTTGAAAATATCTTCAATTTTTAACTACTGTTATTTGAATATGTATTGTTATATATTATATATTATAAATATATATTTTATATATATTATAAATATTACTCTTGTTTTCTTATTTATTTATTTATTTATTTTTATTGGATATTTTATTTACATTTCAGATGCCAACTCCTTTCCCCATTTCCCCTCCCTAGAAAACCCCTATCTGGTGCCCCTTTTTCCATTTGGCTTTTATACAATTTTTTTTAAATGTTAATCAAAGGCTTTATAACTATGGTAATGCTCAATCAGAACTGTAACCTAATACCCAACCTAGCTATGTAAACTATCTTTGACTGGTGGAGACATGTGAACTTCTGCCTCCATGCCCCCTCTCTTTTTCTCTCTCTTTTTCTCTCATTACCTAGCTTCTCATCTACTTCCTCTTCTCCTCTCCTTACTCCATCTTTTCCTCTCGGTGTTCCTTCCCCCTTAGCTCCTCCAACATATTACCCTTCCTGTTAAAATAAAACTTTTCTGACAAAATACAATTAGAGCATAATTATTCCTATTTGTACCAGTGAGGTACAAGATAGTCTTAATACCCAGTCCCTCCTCTTTTTGACTAACCAGAATCTCTGTCGTCTCTCTTGACTAAAACACTTAATTTTGAACCTGGCTTTTTCTTGGCTTTAGAATGAATGTCAGCTGAAAACCATCCACTCAGATCTTTTCTCTCAAGGTAAATAGCCAGGATTGGCTATGAGTCTATAGGTCTTCAACGCCATCAGAAATCCAGAATGACTAGATTAACTGAATTTATGGGAAGCACTAAGCATAGCTTCTAAACCTTAGCCAATTTATAGAGACCGCTGAACACCTGGACAGCCCCTATACTACCGAACGTTGGAGCATCAAATCTTCAGTCTTCTGGCACAAATTCATCTGACAGACCTTAGTGCTGTAGAATTATTAAGGGCTGGTTACTCTGTCTAGGCAGATATAATCAGTCGACTATTCTGCAAGTGTGTCCTTTTCTGGACAGTAATTTGTCTGTAGATGGAGAGAGATGATTCTTGCCTAGTGGCTATCTCACCACAACTGGAGTAACTCCAAGGATGCTCAATTTCTTCTTAGAATCCAAGACAGGAAGCTGTCAGGAGCAGACAGGTCTCTAATCAAGATGAACATTAATATAGAAATATTTGTGATGTCAATTCTATGGATTTCTGACTTATTGTCAGATGACGCAATGGAATGAGATCTGTACCCAACCTATGAGAACACAAAGCTTGGGCTTAGCCTGGAGTGTTTCAATCTCTGTTCTATACCTTGGCCTAAACCTGGAAGCTTCTAGTCTCCATACAATCTAATCTTTCAAGCTGACTGATTCAATCCAACTTCTGTCTGCTTCTCACTTGACATCATACTATCTTTAAGAATATATTCTTTTTTTGTTTGTTTTTTAATAATCAAATCATAATTTTTACTTTTTAACACAGGGATTATAAACACAAACATGCAGGATGTGGGGAAGGGGATGACACAGGAGCATAGGTGTTCAGGGAGAGTACAGATATCTTTCAGAACAGGGTATCAGCTGGGTAAAGATTCAGGGGATAGGTCACTATGACTCTGCCTATGATTCACTTGTCCGTATCTAAGTTGGTACTATCCACCAAGACTGCCTATTTACAAGGTCTACAACTACTCAGGCTGGTAGATTTCCATAAAAGCTGCCTGTTTACAATAGTTTATAGACAACTGTTTCAGTATTTTTCCACAGAGACCCAAGACTTTGTGTTAGCAGGCATGTATGCCAGGCCTATTGCTTATTTTAGGCTTATGGCTGATTTTAGACCTTCAGTGTATAAGCAGGGCTGCCTCTGACATCTCCTCCCTTCTCCAAGTACAGAAGGGTCATGGTGGTTCTAATCTTGTCAAGGCCGGGATAGAGGCTTGACCTCCAGTAATTAAAGGGGACCTTGTAATGGCTCCAGTCCTCCTGTCATTGTCCAATGAGGCATGAGGGTCATACCCATCCCAATGTCTTACTCTAATCTTATATCTCCATCACATTCTCTGGCTTGTTCTTTCTTTACTTGTGTCTAGCTTATTCTCTCTTCATACTATAAAATTGTCCTGGTAAAAGTGTCATACATACATAAAACACAGTTTTCTCTCTCTCTCTCTCTCTCTCTCTCTCTCTCTCTCTCTCTCTCTCTCATTGCTCTTAAGGAGTCTCCCTTTCTTGTATTGTTCTCTGTGTGTTGGGCATATCCTATCTCTGACTCATTCTGACAAATATTTCTCTCATTCATCATTTTGTATGTCCCCTCTATTAGATATAACTTTCAAACATGGCTTCTTTCATCTAAAAACTAACCTTACCTTCATTTTTTCAGATTAAACTTCTGTAATAATGTTGTGACTGTATACCGGAAAGGCCAAACTGTAATCTGCATTTCAGCTGAATTACATAGATTAAAATAATCTCTCGATGTGGTCTTTTGTGGGAGCAACACATGTTGCTGGATTAAAATTCCATTACAGTATATAATTTCAAAGCATTTGACAAATGAAACCTAACCATAAAAGTGTTTCAGTGAAATATTATAGCACTGGTTACCAAACTTACTAATTCTGCAAATTTTAATACAGCTCCTCATGTTTTGCTTATGGCCAACTGTAAAATTATTTTCATTTTTTCATAACTATAATTGATATGTCAGACATCTGATATGAAACCGCTATAAAAGGGCCATTAAACCACCACAGGTGATTGAATATAGCCACTGAATTATAAATGAGTATATAGATGAATATTTTTATTGTTATATTGCTTGTCATGCACTGTGCAATCACAAACTTCAAAATACTCCTTATATATAAAAAATATCTTCCTCTAAGGATGAGGTAATGTAAGTGAATATTTAAAATATAACTTTGCTTATTTAATTTCAAATAATATTCTGAAAATACAGTAGCATAAGCAAAGAACACTGAAGAAGTATGTGATGGCTACATTTGATATTAACTTCACATTCCTGTTTAATAGGAATTTAAAAACTGAGGAATTGCTTTATTTTTATTGTCTTGTGTGGCATCTCCTTTTTTTTAAAAAAAAAAATATTACTATCAGAGGGTCAAGTTCACTATAGGCAATGCCAACCTCAGGAAGATGATCTTAGTTTGTATTAAAAAGTATGCTGAGCAAGCCATGAGAATGATACCTGAAAGCAGGTTGCAGCTTCTCTGCTTCAGTTCCAATGCCCATTTTCCTATCTTGAGTTCCTGCCTGGCTCCCCCTCATGGCACTCTAACCTGTAAGATGAAATAAACTCTTCCCTCTCCAAGTTGCTTTTGGTGTTATTAGAATCAGCTTGTGAGTGAAAATTAGTTAATGTGTTTTTAAATGTATACTGTGGAACATTACACTAGGATTAAGTGTTTAAAATTACTGGAAAATGAAGGACATTTCAGTAAGTAGAGAAAATATGAGTGGATATAAAGGCACAGAGAACTATAAGAACTAATCTATTGCTAACACTTAAGAGCTAAGATTAAGGAAGAAATGAAGGTACAAGATTCATCCAAATTTTTCTTTAAATTTGAATTCTAGGCCCTGAAAAGAAACTTCAGCCTTGCATGTTGCTCTTGGAGAGGACTGGGATTCAGTTTACAGCACTGATCTGGTGCCTACAACACTTGTAACTTCAGTTCTAGGGGATCCTACATCTTCTTCTTGCCTCTGTAGAACCACACATACATGTGGTGTATAGCCATACCTGCAGTCAAAGTACCCACACACATAAAAGAGAAATAAATAATTCCAGAAATAATTAAGCTAGAATGTTATCAAAAATATAGAATCAGCAAAATTATGAGTATGAAATTTGTTGTTTTTCTATGTATGTGTGTGCGCATGTATGCATACAAATACTAGAACCAGAGTGTAGTGTTCTTAAGGATACAATTCAGAAAAAGGATTAAGAAGAAGCAATAGAATATTACAGGTGCATTCAGTCTCACATTGAATACAACTCTGAATCATTTCTCATAAATTAGAACAAAACTAAATAATGTACAGTGATCAAATTTAAAATTCTACTATAAAAAGCCTTCAGTCCTACATTTATAAAGTTGTATTTAACTCATGGATATTATAAAGAGGAAAACAAAAATAAATGCAGAAGTTATGGTTCAAACCTGCAAACCAACATGAGGATCAGAACTCAAGGTGCTTCTTAACCACACAGAAATTTCCAATCCAGTCTTTGGGATGGATGAATGTCTATCTCAAAATAATTAGAAATAAATTTAAATAATAAAAAAATTTCATATAATTTATGTAGAAGTGACAATTTTGATGTTTATTGACATTTTCAAAAAATTAAAGTAGAAGCCTAGAATATTTTAATAATTAATAGTAATTAGACAGAATATGAAGGTCATGCATAATTTAATAGAAAATATTTGGTTTTGTGACCATGTTAAAGAGCCATTGAGATTATTATTTCCTTTGAACTGACCATTAAAATTGAGTTGATTTAACATTCTGTACTACATTAAGACTTATTTTACTTTCCAACTTTCATAATAAAACTGTGTGAACTAACTGAAATGAAGAAATTATCTCCTCATGTTGATATTTTATGATAAACCTCAGACTGTAAATAAGTACATAAACCCAAGAATTGTTGTACATGTTTGAAATACAAACACTTGGAAAACTCAGGAAGAAGGATAACATATTTCATGCTAGCTTGTGTTACATGTAAATTTTAGTAATTGTGACTCAAAAGCAAACAAAATGAAGGTGAAAAAATAATTTAATAAAAAAATAAAAATACAGACAATTCAATTCTGCTAAAAATATGTTTTCATTTTGTTGCCATATATATTCCCAATTTTGTGACTACCATTCAGAGTACTGTACAGACCTGTGCTCTTCTGTATAAAATTTGATTGTGATTTTTTTATCTTATAATGTTCATATAGCTTCATTTTACTCCATATACTATATTTCAGCTCTTAACAAATGATTTTAGTTTTAAGATGATCTTTTGAAAAATAAATGTCTTGTTTTAAAAGTTACTTCTGTTACTCCTTCTAAGGGCCAAAACACCCACACTTTGGTCTTCCTTGTTCATGAGCTTCATGTGGTCTATGGGGTGTTTTGGCCCTTAGAAGGGGTAACAAAATACTCATGGAAGCAAATCTGGAGACACAACATGGAACAGAAATTGAAGGAGGGGCCATCCAGAGACTGTTCCACCTGAGTATCCATCCCTTGTGCAGTCACCAAAGGTAGATGCTGTTGTGGATGCCAAAAAGTGCATGTTTACAAGAGCCTGAACTAGCTGTCTCCTTAGAGGTCTGCCAGAACTTGAAATATACAGAGGTGGATGCTCACAGCTAACCATTGAACTGATCATTGGGTTCACAATGGAGGAGTTAGAAGACTGAAGGAGCTGAAAGGGTTTGGGGAGAGCAGCAATACCAACCAACCAGAGCTCCCAGGGCTTAAACCACCAGCCTGGGAGCACATAGGCAGGGACCCATGGCACCAACTGTATATGTAGGAGAGGATGACATTGTTAGGCATAGGTGAGTGAGGAAGTCCTTGGTCCATTGAAGGCTGGATGCCCCAGTGTGGGGAAAATCGTGGGTGGGGAGGTGGCAGTGAAAGGGTGGGTGGGAGCATATCCTCATAGAAGCAGGAGGAGGGGGGGTGGGATAAGATGTTCCTGGATGGGGGAATGGAATGGGGAAAGGGCTACCATCTGAAATGTAAATAAAATGTCCAATAAATATAAGTTTTGGAAGAAAAATGTTACTTCTGGATATAATGGACATATTGGTTAGTTTTGTCAATTTGATACAAACTAGAATCACTTGGGTTGAGGAACTTCAGTTAAGAAATAGCCTTTATAATATTGGTATATGGTTATGTGTGGGGGTGATATTTTCTTGATATTAGTTAGGATAGGGTGTTAAGGCCTAGATTACCACATCCTTTATGATATTAGTGTAGTAATTTTGAATAAAACTTCCATTTTCAATAGTGGTCAGATAAAATTCAAGTTCCCAAGACCTCCTTGGGTAACTCACATCCTGCTTAGCAGAGGGAGACATGTACATGGGTAGCTGGCCTCCTCATAGGCAAGTTGTGACATGAATGCTAGGCAAGTCACCCCACTACTGTTGAATAACCCAACCAATCGGAACAGGATAACTGTTCCAAAAAGTCATAATTCTAAAGAAGTTCACTATCATTCACTATCCCTAAATCATTATTGGTGGAATAACTTGGCCAAGATGTTGTCGATGTTTTCAAAGTGGTTTTCAGGTTCAAAAAGGTGTATTGTATTCTGGCTTAGGTATATAGTCTCAGATCCCAAATCTGACCTGAGCCCTTGAGTGATCAGTCCAGAGGTATGTTTTCAAATACACTATACACATTTTATTGAGATCTGTGTCTATATTCTTTGTGGGATAATTTCTGGACCCCAACATAGGAAAATCAAGTCCTCTGTGGACAGTCCCATTCCAGGGCAGGTGGGCCTGAATTATAAAACCTGTTAGCTAAATCAGCCAAACAAACAATTCTCTAATCAGCATTACTCCTTTATATTAAAAAACTTAAGAAACTACATTTTGTTTTTTGTTATCTTTATACTCTTTCTTTCCTAACTTAATAAATTCTCCCTTAGGAAAAATGAAAATTGTATATAGAATTTGTGTAAAAAAAAAATCTGCTTTATTTCAAGAGTACCCAAACAATATATATTGTTCTCAACTTTCAGGTACTATGACAATAAAGGCAGGGTTTGAATAGGCTGGAACCCTTAGAGAGCTGACACAGGACACAAGGAGTATGGATTCCAGTAGACAAGGAGACAAGGTTTCACAAGCACAGGTTTACCTCTGGCTGGAATATGGACATGCACTCAGTACATACCTTTAATCACAAACAATGTAGTTACGATTATTTCATAGAAGGAAGCAGACATGTTTGAAAGTGATATCAGAGAAAGATTTGACAGAATGAGTCAGAAATGGGATGCACTCAACTCACATGAGAACAGGCAGGAATGAAATGTAACATAAAAGATCAGGAGAGAGAGAGAGAGAGAGAGAGAGAGAGAGAGAGAGAGAGAGAGAGAGAGAGAGAGAGAGAGAGAGAAATCAGGACAGTGTTACATAAACAGGTTGTAGGGTTTAGGGTTGTAGGTAAAGACAAAAGGGACCTGAGGAAGGGAAGGAGCCAGATTAGAACATATTGTCAAAGTATGAAGGCAGGCAGAGGAATTCAGTCAGAAGCTGATTGTATCAGTTATCTTGGAGGGTAGTTTTGAGTGAAAACAGCTGAGTTATACCAGACATACAAAGTCCAGAAAAAAAACTAAAAAGGGTGAGTTATTCAGCAGTAAGCCTTCAAGACAATCTTGTGAACAAAAACCTAAATATCTTGTGAACAAAACCTAAATTTAGATTCAGCTCAAGGGGAGGCTCCAAGGCTTGACACTGTTACTGATGCTATGGTGTGCTAACAGACAGCAGCCTAGCATGGCTGCCCTCCAAGAGGCCCAAAAATCAGCTGAAAGAGTCAGATGCAGATATTTACACCCAACCAATAGACAGAAGCTGGGAATGCCTGTGGTTGAATTAGGGAAAATCTGGAGGACGCTGACATGGAGGGTGATCCATAGGAAGACCAGCAGTCTCAAGTAATGTGGACCCCCGGAAATCTCTCAGACACTGAGTCACCAACCAGACAGCGTACACTAGCTGATAATGAGGCCCCTGACACATATACAGCAGAGGACTGCCTGGTCTGGCCCCAGTGAAAGAAGACACACCTAACCCTTGAGAGACTTGGGTGTAGTAGGGTGGGGATGAAGTGGGGACATCATCTTGGAGACAGGGGAGAAGGTATGGAATGAGGAACAGTTAGAGGGTAGACCAGGAGAGGAATAATGACTGGACTATTAAAAAAAGATTAAATAATATAAAAAGAAGGAAAAGAAAAACATGAAAATTGACTAACTTCCTAATTAAAATGTATTTACCTAAAACTCAGTTGTTAAACTGACATTACTAAGAATGGTTCATTCATTCACCCTAGTCACAAATGGTTCTGAAACATCTGGAGTGTCTAGGTGCTGGGACCCCACTGGGGGGAAAAAGTTAGCCCATGATTTTTGCTCCCATTGGACTGACCCTGTATTTATTCCAGAACCACAAGCTGAGAAATAAACCAAAAGTCTCTTTAAAAAAAAAAAAAAAAGAAAAGAAAAAGAAAAAAAATTACTTTTACAATATTCCACTAACCGTTATATTTCTTCATCTTCTAAAACTTTTCATTTACTGTCCTTTTTCATGTTATAATGGCTTTTCTGGCTTCATTGATTCCAGTGTGTGTGTGTATATATGTGTGTGTTTGTGTGTGTATGTGTATGTATATGTGTGTGTGTGGGGTTAAATCTAGATTCCATGTATAAGACAAAACATATCAGATTTCTTTGCTAGTATGACTTATTTCATCAAAACCTCCACATGTATCCAGTACCTATGAATATCCCCCTTTAACAGCAAAGAATATGAAAGAGCTACTTTGAGAGTTTCACACTGTAAAGATACATTATAGAGATAGCTAAAAGATCACTTGAACCCAAGGGTTGACACAAGAAAAGACAGGTAGGTGAAACACGAATGATACTTAGAACAGTGAGGCTATTCTGTAATATTGGGGCAAGTAGAGAAATGATAAAAGCAGAAAATAATAAACTCAGATATAAAGAAGGTAGACTTTTGAAAAGTATTACAATATAATTAGACTGTGAATCATTTATTTAAAATTTAAATAAAAATAAAAAATTATTTCCTTTACAAAAATCAATTTATTTGAAAAACAAAACTCTACTTGTTAAATTTATTGTGATAATCAACATGCATAGACATTAAACTTAGTGAATAAATTGTGTTATTTTTGTTCACTTGAAGTGTCTATTATTAAGCTTTATATTCAATGTAGATTCTCAATATATATTTATTCAAACAAATTTAACCAATTGCTGGACTATGCTTTTTTGATTTTCCTATAGTGTTTGATTTATCTTAACAAGATACCAGGAGATAGATTATCCACCTTCAAGATCTGACACAAGGTCAGACAAAATAATTAAGGGGAAGTGTGGTTAGACTGGCTTTCTATGTATAAGATTCTGAATGATGAGCTAGAATGTTATATCATGGTGTATACCATGTGCTGTTATTGTAGTCAACCTAGGTTTGGTTCCCAGCATCCACAGGCATCTCAAAACCACATAGACTCCAGCTCCAGTATCTGACATCTGATCTCTGTGATACCAGACTTACAAATTTTACACATATGCATGTGGGTAAAACACTCATAATTTTAGGACAAATGCTAAACTTTTGCTAAATATCATGTTGAACCTCAGTTTTTCCCAGTAACACTTTTTAACGATGAGAAATGAGATGAAATGAGATAGGTACTTTCTCATATCATTATCTGTGGCTACTTACCCCATTCCCCACTTATCCAACCTACTTTATTTTTCTAGGCATTTCACATCTTTGACTGTCCTTGACAAATTCTCTATTAGAAATTTAGGCTTACTGTATCTAGCCTTTCTGTGAATTGTTTTCCTCTGCCTGGGGAGGTAGGTGACCATGGGTATTACAATCCACACATAAAGGAAAAAAAAGGTCTTGATATTTGTTTTACTATTCATTGATTTGCCCATTTATCACACATTTTTCTGCTATTGCTATTAATGAATTTATAATTTTTCAGATGTTTGAAAAAAAAGTAGTCATAGAGGATGCTTAGACTACTTTAGCAAAATGTGAAATGGTTTACTTTGGTGTCTACTATGAATAGAAATAAACTTTGCCAAAGTGCATTATAGATCACTAAGGGAGGCATCAAATTTGGCTATAATAAACAAAATACTCTTGCTTGCTTTTTTCATGTAAGTATACAGTATATAGCTCTCTGGAAATTCATAAGAAACTGGTGGCCAGTAATTTTTGCTTTAATGCTAGGTCAGCATTTTAACAGGAACAATGTGGAGGACTACAAATGGGATATTATATAGAGAGGACATTAATCAGGCATAATATCTAGCTGCTATTATATGCAAAAATCCTTGAATATCTACACCTATATAACTTCATTGTTTTTTTTAATATCTATTGTTTTCATATGAATATTCACATTGTTTTTGGCTATTTTTACCAAATGTAAATATATGTGTGTGTTTATGTGTATTTTATTTATAATAAAATAATATATATATATGTATTAAATTTCAAAATAATAGAGTATTTTTTTTAAATAAGAATCTCAGATTTTTATTATACTTTAATTATTCATAAAAGAGGCAGCAGAAATCTAGGTGTGGATGTTAAAAATCAGGGAATCAACATGCTAAAATTTTTTTTTTACTTTCTTTGTATATGTGTGACTGAGTGTATATGCATGTACCACAAATATGTAGATACCCACAGAAGCCAGAAGATGGAATTGGATTCCCTTGGAAAGAGTTGTAGACAGTTTTCAGAAGCCAGATATGGATTCTGAGCACCAAGCACTCTCAATGACTAAGCCATAATTCTAGATTCAGAATTTTTTTTATATAAAAAGGAAATTATATGTTTTGATGTATATTTTGTATAAAATCAGAGTGGATATCATGGTATCTGGTAAATTAATATACACAGTAAATATAGCATTCTCATACTATGTATTACTTTACACATGTTTAAGGGAAACATTCAAATTTCAAGACATTTTAATATATATTTAATTAAATGAATCATATTAAATTTATTTTGGTATCCATTATGAATATCTTAGGAAGTTTTAAGTTTGATTAAATATAACTTTCAGTTTTAAAACAAAACAAAATAAGGGAAAAATTAGATTTAGTGCTACTATTTTCCCAAGTCCAGCCTGGCCTTGGTAGGGACAGCATGACATGGTTCCCACCCCTAGTACCCAAGCAGCATGACACAGCCCCCGACAAGTGTTGATGACACAGCCCCCCACAAGTATTGATGATTTTTGTGGAAGTAAGGCTTGTTTGCTTAATAATGTACATATTTTCATGTTCCTCCCTTGAGGGATATCCACTCTGCCAACAATAATGACTCTATGATAATCAGAAACAGCATGAGTCCAGAAGGTGAGGGTTTGGTTATTGTCTGAGCAAAATGGTAGAAAACTATGAACTTCAGGACAGTCCTTAAGACTGTGGGAAAGTACTTTAAAAATATGAGTTTAAAATATATAATTTCTTAACTATGCAAAATATAAGGATGTAATATGAATTATATGAGGGGCTTCACAGACTTTGGAAAACAGAGGCAACTGTATTATTAGGCAGCTTGTCAGAAGGATACAAAGGCTGGAAGACACAAAGACAGGCATTTTCCTGAGTACAAGGTTAGCCTAGAAAAGAAGTAGTTTTGGTCTAGGTCCAGGCATGTTAGGAATGGTAGTGTGTGTGTAGGGGTCCCACCCAGCTAGATCTTTGTCTGTACTTAAAAAAGGCAAGTAAATCTCTGAATTCTTCTGCAATATTAAAAAAAATGTACTTGCTCTGTCTTTCTGAGAATCAAGGGGCTAGGGTCACAGGATACTGATTCATGGGATAACCAAAAGTGAACCTGGAGTAATTACTGAATTGATATGTAAATAAAACACTGAGCTTTTGATCTGCAAGAGGTGAGATATCTCAAGTTTTTAGAAGATCAAGGAAATCTATCACAAGTAGAACACAAATACACATACACACACACACACACACAGAGAGAGAGAGAGAGAGAGAGAGAGAGAGGGGGGGGGGAGACGGCAGAGGGGCAGAGGGACAGAGAGGGAGACAGACAGAGACAGAGAGAATCTGGAAACCTCTCTCAAACAGAACATAGGCTGTCAGCTTGTTTCCCGTGATGTTACCTCAATTTGTTTGTTTTGCTTCTCTCAAACACCCTTTCCTCAGAACTGCTCTCCAAGCTGAGGGAAAGAACTTTGAAAACATGAGTTCAAAAATACATAATTTAATAGTGTCTCTTGGCACTATTTATTTCAAGAGACAAAATCTAGAAGTACATTTTATGTTTCCTTTTACCTCTTAATTCATATTTCAATAACTCATAAGTATGCTATCCATCCTGTACTCTCTTGCCTGTTCACTACTTTAATTTCAAAAGCTCTTCACTACAAAAAAAGAATATGCAAAATGACTATCAATACAAATCTCCTTAGAAAGTAGGTAATTTCTTCACTAAATGAATAAAATTGATCTTTGTATGCCTGTTTATCTCTGTTGCATCAAGTATTTTAAATCTTTTAGTTTCTGAAACTAAAAATTGAGTACTAAAAATTGTACTTTTCTATTTCTCTGATTTTCATTTAAGATGCATATCAAGATACCCTAATTTCTCTGTACATTAGTACCAAATTATAAACCATAAAATGGATGCACCACTGTGACATGAGAATTCAAAAATGGCTGAATGATTCTCTATGAATACTTCCTTGCTGCATTTTTAACCTCTTTAATTCCAAACTCACTTAATTTATTAGCATAAAAATATAGCTAAAAAACAGAAGTTAGTGGTGTGCAGATGTAATTCAAGCATTCAGGAGTTGTAGACTGAAGAATTAGAAATCTAGGGCCATAGTCAACTACACATCAAGTCCAAGAATACCTTGCTATATGAGATTTTACCTCAAGAAACAAAATGTAAGCCTAATTGAAAGCTTGCTGATACTAATCATATTAATGACTTAGCCACATGAAAATCTAAAACTAAATTATGTAATTTTACTGTCAATTACATATTTTTTACCCAGGTAATAGTGTGTAGTACTTTTAATAATATTATTATATAGATAGATATTATAGATAATATATATCATACATATTATATATACAATATAGATTAAATATATACATATATATAAACATTTTCAAAGAATTTTTTGCTTATTAGTATTTTACACGTGTGCTTGATGCATATTTTAAGGTCAGACAGCAACTGAGGTGTTGAGTTTTCTTTTTCCACCTTTAGTGTATTGCAGAGATGAAACTTAGATCAGGCTAGGGGTAGATGCTACTGTGATTCTGATTCACTTACTCACAATGCAATGGCAGAGCAGAATTTACAGTTTCTCAGAATGTTACCCTGAAGAGACTACAACTTACTTAGTTTAAGAGGCTTGACCCAAACCACTGAGATATACCTGCATTTACCTCCAGAACAGGGAATAAAAAACATGCAAGAACAGATGCAGTCTAGATTTAAAAAACAATTAAGATAAAAAATTATACATGCTTGTAAAGCTGTATATATGTAACCCAATCTAAATGTTATTTTATATTGTTTGCAAATATATTGAAATGTGACATATATGGTATAAAGCAAAAATTTGTTTTATTTCTAGGTGTTAGTCAAATTGTATCTCTGCTTTTGTTTTAAAAAACAGTGTTTAACTTTCATTCTTCACTTATAGAACACGTGAGTTCTATAACCATAAAGAGTGCTATCCTTAAACATTTGTGTACAAATACTATGCAGTATTATAGTTTCATTTCCCTTTATTATTTATATAGAATGTTAATTGCTGGGTTTTGTAAAATTCTGTTTAACTAATACAGGAACAAAAAGAGGTAATTTTCTCAAATGACTGATATATTTGAAATCTATGCAGACTCCACTTTTTCAGAACTATACTGATATATTTTCATTTAAAATTATGATAATCCTAGTGCATAGGAAATGTAGTCTCACTGCAGCTCTAGTTTGTATTTTTATAATGACAAAATATGTGATATTACTGAAGTGAGGTGATAGTTCACTGTGTATTAGGTTTACATCTGCTTATCATCAGATAACTATATTGTCACTTGCATTTGTATCTAAATTAATTGCTATACTATCTCAGAGAATGGTAAAATAGAAGTCCATGGATCTCTTGGATGTAATATATACTATCTCCTTTCTCGATCTGTAGTTGCAATCTAAGGTCCCATCAGTACTTAGACTTAATTACGGCACTCAGCACATTAACTTGCTCCTTTACTTATTGATTTAATGGCATCTACAGAGAAGCTGGTGAAAGAATTGACTTCCAAGTCAATACATTTTGTCTTCTGTCAGAAGCACTTTTCTCCTTTTAAATTAAGCCTTCTAGACCAGTAGAGCATGTGATTATAGGGACAAAAAGTCAAAATTTGATGCCAGAGCATTATAAATAACATTGAGAAACTCTACTCTTATTACCATTACTTAATTCCTAGATCAGAGCATCCTTATGTTTGTGGAGAATAATCTTCATAATAAGAAAGCAGCAGTAGCAAACTTATAAGAATCTTCAAAAGGGAATTTCAATACTTTATCAAGTTTGTTGCTTCAGAATGGAAATGAGTAGATTTCAAATGCACAGCTTTATTATGGCATTTCCTTTACTGTAATCTATGATTCTGGGTCTACAGAAACAATACATGAAATAACATGACACAGGACAAAGCTTCCTGTATATTCATGTACTTTCTTGAAAGGTAGTTTTGGCAGAGACTTTTTGTTGAAAACTACTATAGTAAAAACAATGCAAACATTTAATTATTAGTAGTTTTTTATTTGTTCATTTTTCAGATAAAGAGTTTGGGCTAGGGTGGTTTTTTACATTTTTTTTTTGATAGCATGCAGAGTACTTTTCTGTATCAAAGGTGGTGGAACATAAGGAGTAAAGGCACTATATAAGAACCAGCTCAACATCTTCATGTTTATTATATGTATTTTTTTCAGTAACGGCAAATAACCATCAGATTGTAGAGAGAAACATATAATCTTGGCAACAGCCTAGGTTGTTTCAGATTTTTCATGGTGTCTTTTGGCCAATAACTCAGTTAAATGTAATTCAAGACATGTACTAGAATCTCCATTGGTAGACAAAAGAAAGCAGTTGTGATTGTATCTCCCTATTGCTGTGTGATTTCATATATATATATATATATCCTCCCTTTAGTCCAACAAAAGTCTCCTTTTCTAACATCAATAAACTATATATAATAAGTACAATTATGAAAACTTTAAGTAAGAATTACATTCACAATGTCCAGTCTATGTGCATTTGGTAACCTTGGAGAAAGTATTTTATTCTCTATCTTATCTTTTTGGGTCCAAAATTCTGTAGCTAAATATTTTTCTACCATAACTTGCATTAACGTATAAATATAATTTTATGCCTTAATTTTTTGAAATTATAAACAACTTAAAATTAAGTTGAGACAGGATTATATAAACACAAGAGACTAATGGAGGCCAATTCTAGGTATATCATAATGCAAAATAAATTCAGTCCAAATTCAAAAGTCCCTGTAGTTTTTTGAACAATGTTAAAATTCTAAAGTTCAATGTCTCTTCTGAGATGCATACAATGGCTTAACTGTAATCACTTATAAAATCAAAATTCAAAAAGCAGATGGCATACTTTCCATGTCACAGGATAGATTACCATTCAAAAACATCATAGTAAGAAAATAGTGCATCAAAGCAACACACACACACACACACACACACACACACACACACACACACACAAAATTAAAAACAGTAAACTCCAAACTCTGCATCTTCATGTCAGATTTTTAAATCCTTTCATCTTTGTTGACTACAACATAGTTCTTTTTTGTGGGCAGTTAGCAGCTTTCCTTGACTGGTATAGCAGGGTTCTGACATCTCTAACACCTTGGGGTCTCCAAGGTAAAACCAACTCCATAGCTTCTTGTTCCAATGTCTTGGATCCACACATGATATTCTGGGCACATCCAAAGGGCTTGAGCCAATTCTCAAGATCTACTCTCTGTAGAACTCCAGGCTCTAGTTGACTCCACTTCACTGCTCCTACTATTCTTGGTGGTCCTAGCATTTCCAATATTCTGGGATCTTTCACTATAACCAGGCTTCACCAATAGCCTTTCATAGGCTTTCTTTATCATACCAAGCGTTCAATTTGCATTGCCCCCTTCCATCATGAGTTGTTAACTGTATCTGAGGATTCACCTTCACTAATGGCATATCCTGGCATCTCAAAGTTGCAAGGTTCACCTGTTCTCTATGACCTGTTCATGCCTTTAAAACCAGTATGACCTGGGTGACTTTTATATAATACCAAGTTTTGGTGCCAACATGATGTCTATCTCTGTGATATAGCTTCTCTCTCCTGAGATTAAAGACATATACCACCATGCCTGGTCCTAAGCTTTTCTTTAATTCCTTATTACAAAATCTTTATAAGAATGGCTAGTATGCATCAAATCAAGGTAATAAGAATGTCTTTTCCTTCTGGATTGTAGGTTATCACATATATAGAATTTGATTTTTCTAGTTGTTTTTCAGAAAAGTCTTTTATTCATGGACAGGAAACTAATGGGGCTCATGACTTTTTTGGGGGGTGGGCCTTGAGTGAAGCCCCTAAAGAATTGCCTTAAATATCTTTGGATGCTCTCAATTCATGAGTCTTATGTCTAATCCTTCTACATCTTTTACATTTCATAGAAAACTTTCTTCATGAATTATTACTCTACAAGAATGTATCCTTAGAAATTGCTTGTCTACAGTCTTTTAAAAGATATCCTAAATTTTCATAGACATAGCAATTGGCATTTGATACTTGGGTTATCTTTTAAATAATTCAGCTCATCTCTTTATTCAACCTTGTTCCAAGCATTTATGGATCTTGTACTGCATTGTTCTAGGATGGCACCATGAAGGGTAATCTGTACTCTTAATTCAGAATATGGACCCTCACATACTAATTAATACTTTACAATATCAATGTCTCTGGTCCAAGTTTGTTTTCCCATTATTGAAGCCTCATCTTTCTACCATATTAGACATTGTAATAGAGGGCCAGGGTTTAATATGGTTGTCATCAAATCTCTCCAATATTTTGGAATTATTAGATTATTAAGAACTTTTTTTACATACATTGAATATGTGCCATAAGATGTTACTGCTCCCTTAAATCTTTTTAAACCTTATGTCACTATAGATTGTCATCTGGATTCTTGATAACCCTGTGGATTTATTTCATTTCCATCTAACTTCCTGAATAAGATGGGAAAATCATTTTAGGTTTTATAACAGATATAGACTATCTTTTGGCAGTCTTGTCACATGGTTCCCCGACTATCTCTTTCATTTTATTCTAATCTGAGTTCAGCTATATGGCTAATTTTCTCTCTTTATCTTCCTATGTCTGTCCCTTCAAATTTCCAGTTTTAAATTTTTACTCTTGCCTTTCTCACAACCAGAAGTCCCCATAAGAAGTCCAAATCAAAAGTACTGCTTTTAAATCTGCCTCATTTTATTGTCCATTAGCTTTTACTTAACAGGTGATTATTCCACATAGTACATAGGAGATTATCCCTATACCTCCCTACTTGATTCTTCTAATATAGACATTTCTCCATCTGTAGCTATGAATTCTACTTCCCTCTCCTAATAAAAACTGTCTGTTCCCTCTAGATTCTTTCTGTACCTACCCTCTGTGGTTCTCAGGATTATAGGTGGATTATTGCTGACTTGAAAACTAATATTTATATGAAAGGGAATATATCACATTTACCTTTCTATATCTGGGATACCTCACTCAGGATCCTTTATTTTTAATAGTTTTCTACTGGAATTCTCTGTGTGAATCTGTGTGTCTATGTGTCTGTGTTTTTTAAGCTTTTTCCTCAGATTTTTTAAAAATTATTTTATTTTATTTTATTTTATTTACACCTTTAGATGACTTACTTTTTTTTTAAATATAAAATGTGGGGATTTTTTGTAGGTGAGAAAACTTCTACTCAGCATCTATGTTGAACAGTGTCACATCAATTATCATAGGATCTGATGGATTTTGGTTAATACACAGGACCAGATCAACTAAAAAACCAAAATACATTTTTCTGAATTCAATCATTATGAACAACTTTCAGTCACTTACTGAATTATATAATAACTGTAAATAAATGAAGACTATATTAATCCAAACAGATCAATCAGACCTATCTTCTTGACAAATATGGATAGGACATCTCAACCTTCTTTATCTCATTGAATTTCTAACTTTTTTACTGACCAGAAAGGAAGTACCGTTTTGTTAAATGTTTTAATTTTTTTGTTTTTTTTTTCTGTCTGATATGTCCTACCAATAAGTCTAAAGCTATAGATTCTGTACTTTAATCAACAGCTGTAATTACTATGGTAGTATTAATAAATAGTATTATACAAGGATAAATAGATTTCTTAGTGTTATTGTATGCTAATTTGTGACAAAGGTATAGTATATCAGTTACACCTGAAAGTGAATCAAGGTCACTGTTTTTGCCAGATTAAAAGAAAAATCTAGTACCCTTCACTGTAGAAATTAAAGCACTTACCACATCAATATTTGCATTCTTGGAACAGTCTCTGTGTTGATATGTACCAATGAAACAAAAACATGTATACAATAACTGCAGTCCCAAAGCTGCATTAATCTTACCTCACTTTAACTCCCATTTTCTAATATCCGACTGTTCTATACTTGTTCAATGCATAGGTGAAAGATACTAGTTGAATGGAGATGGCTGGAATCTCTACCTTTGAATTTTCCCAGTGCTTAAGAATTTCAGTCATTGCTGAAATTGTTCCAGGACCAAAATACTACTTTTGACTTACTATTTTTCCTAGGTTTTGGCATGACTAGTATATGTGTGTCCTTCTTATCATAAAAACTTTCAAGATAAAAGTCAAAAATAGATGATACTTCAATTTGAGAGATATGTACATGATTTTGTTTTCTCCACATAATAACAGAAAAAAAAAATAAGCAAAAGGGTTTCTAGGGACAATTGAAAGTATCTGAAGACAAAAGTAAAGTAAAATTTCATTTGTCACATTACTTTCCATAACGTCATTCTGTGACTGGCAGACCACATTTACAATGGGTTCAACGCAGTCTCTTAAAAGTACTGATGTTACAGAACCAATGATCAAGAATTCTTTCAATGTATACATTTTTTTTTGTTACTGCAGCACTTTTATTTTTTCTTTACACAATGACGTGTTGCTGGGGCCTAATGTTTCCACCAAACAGTAGAAAACCAAAATTTGTCATTTCTTAAAGAATTGAGTACAAAAAAAAAACCTTACATAAATTAAAAGGGTGAATACATTTATAGGTGTCAATGCAAATGTTCCCAACTCAAGGCAATTAACAACCCATGGTAGTCAGGAGGGAAAAAACAGAACGGAAACTGAGTCCTAATGCTCAGACTTTCCCACCCTGTTAGAGTGGCATGAAGGAGTGATAACTGGTTCAGGAACTCTTGCCAGCGTCCGGAAATTCTGGAAGTCTGCTGTCGGTTAATACTCTGCACAGATCACTATGTGGTGCTCACAGAGATCCACTAGCCTGGGTATTTCTCTACACAGCATGCTCTCCCTAGCCACCAAGTGACAGAATCACATGAACTAAGAACTAAATCAAGATATGCACAGGGTATTAAACATATACCAAGGGAACAGTTAACTTGAATACAAGGTCAAAAATCAGCAATAATTTCTACGATCTAGCGCTGATATCAGACACAAGCTTCAAGGACAAATTTCTTTTCAAAGGCTTATTCCATTTTCATGAGGCTAAGTAAGATGAGGTGTGTACATTTGCCATCTGCTCATTCGCATCTGCTCAATCCATCTAGAAGCATTTGTGGTGGACAATGGAGAGGCCCGAATCGTCATACTCCTGCTTGCTGATCCACATCTGCTGGAAGGTGGAGAGTGAGGCCAGGATGGAACCACTGGTCCAGACTGAGTACTTGCATTCAGAGAGAACAGTGATCTTAATCTTCATTGTGCTGGGTGTGATCTCCTTCTGTATCCTGTCAACAATGCCTGGATACATGGTGGTACAACCAGACAGCACTGTATTGTCATACAGATCCTTACGGATGTCCATGTCATACTTCATGATGGAGTTGAAGGTTGTCTCATGAATGCCACAGGACTCCATTCCCAGAAAGGAGAGCTGGAAGAGAGCCTCTGGGTACCGAAACCACTCATTGCCGATGGTGATCACCTGCCCATCAGGCAACTCATAACTCTTCTCCAGGGACAAAGATGATGCAGCAGTAGCCATTTCTTGCTCAAAATCCAGGGCAACATAACACAGCTTCTCCTTTATGTCACGAACAATTTCCCTCTCAACAGTGGTGGTAAAGCTGTAGCCCTGTTCAGTCAGGATCTTCATGAGGTAGTCTGTCAGGTCCAGGCCAGCCAGGTCCAGACAAAAGATGGCTTGGGGAAGGGCATAGCCCTTATATATGTGCACTGTGTGTGGGACCCCGTCACCAAAGTCTATGACAATGCCAGTGGTGCGCCCAAATGCATTCAAGGACAGCACCACCTGAATGGCCACTTACATGGCTGGGGTATTGAAGGTTTCAAATTTTATCTGTGTCATCTTCTCTCCGTTAGATTTGGGGTTCAGAGGGACCTCGGTCAAAAGCACTGGGTGTTCATCAGGGGTCACATCCAGCTCATTGTAGAAGGTGTGGTGTCAGATCTTTTCCATGTCATCCCAGTTGGTGACAATGCCATGCTCGATAAGATATTTCAGGGTCAAGATACCCCTCTTGCTCTGGGCCTCGTCTCCCATGTAGAAGACTTTTTGGCCCATGCCCACCATGACACCCTGGTGTTGCAGACACCCAACGATAGAAGGGAACACGGCTCTGGGTGCATCATCACCAACAAAGCCAGCTTTGCACATGCTGGAGTCATTGTCAATGATGAATGTGGCAATTTCTTCCATGGTGATTGGTGAAGGACAGGGCGATGGAGCAGTGGAAAGAAATGCAGTATAAGCCAGCAGCAGAGTGTGAGAGCCAATGTATACATTTTTTTATTCATGCAGTCACCCCATTAAAAGACCCCTCCAACAGTGTCCTACTCTATTAAGAACATATTCTAGTTTAAATAATTTACAAATATCATATTTATTTTTCCTATAGTTCTAAAGGTTTGAAACTGAAAACTAAAGTAACATCATATTTTATGTCTGCTGGTGGTCCATTCTTTTTGTTCTGTGATTATTTGTTGTTTCCAAATCCTAAAGAGGGGACATAAAACTATGTGTTTAAATGACAGAAAAGAAAAGGGAAACAATATGGCCATATGATTCTTTTGAGCTTTTTTAGGAGGACATTTTTTTTCTCTCTCTGAAGGCTAGAGGTCTCTCGTCTTAATCACATCATAAAGAACTCAACAATTAACAACACTGAGTTACAGATTCAATTTCTATTTGAATTTATAAAATTCTATAAAAAAATTAAAACAACAATAGCTTCCTTCAGAAAGATGTGGAAACTACTAACATTACAATTTATAGTACTTTAGTGAGCAAGTTTTTATTACCTTAATTGAAATTGGCTTGAAATCTTGGGAAAGATTTATGTAAAATTCCCTGTTTTAAAGATTCAAACTTATGTCCACTTAGATTACCAATACTCTATTGAAATAGATAAAATATTTTGCACAATTCTTACTCCAATTTTATGAGTACCTTAAACAACCTGTACTGACAGTAGCATAAGAGTAGCCAGGTTATGCTGATGCTCATTTTAACAGTCCTGTTTATTTTGACTTTGGAAGTAAGGTAGAACTAAGTAACCTCTGTCAGCCACAAAAACAATCTTTAAGGCACTTATTGTTTTCTTAATGGATGCCATGAATTTCCACTTAATTTTTATATTATAAAGATGAGCAATATAATTTTTTCAAGGATATTGGGTATATTCATTTATTATAGCAGAATATCATTTCCAAACGAAACATGTAGAAGAAAGATTTTAGTTTAACTCGAGCTTCTAAAGGGACAAGGCTCCATCATGGTTAATAAGTGTGACAGCAGTAAGTGGGCATGGTAAGAGGAACAGGACTTGAGTTACCATATTCAACTGCAACCGTGAAGCAAACTATAAACTGGGGAGTGGACTGAGAGTATAAACTCTCAAAGCCCATTGCTAAATGATGTCTTTCCTACATCAGAGCTTCAACAAATAAATCTACTAACTTGGGACCAACTGTTCAAATACCCTAGCTTATAAAGGACATTTATTATTCAAATCACTATATTGAGTTTGTTTTTCAAATGTACTTACAATAATTTTGGGCTTTACTTTCAAGATCATTCATTGTAATATAAATTGGCCCTTCATTGTAAATACAGTCATCTACTCCAATATCTTCAAGAATATGTGCAGTTCTCAGTCTACAATGAAATCAGAAAGAAGAAATGAGAATGAGGCACTCATTCTAAGAAAATGTAACACAAAGTAAAAACAATTTTATCAGCTATTATGTCTTAATAAAAACAATTGTTTTGATGTTTTTAAATAACTGAGGTAATAACTGCCTTCTGTTTCTACTTATATCTAAGCATCATTCTATTTGCCACAACTGCCAGTGTTGTAAAGTGGCCACCATCAGCAACAACTGACAACAAACCGTTTCATCAAACCCCCAAGAAGCTGAATTGTCTTCAATGACCAGAGAAAATATAAGGTAGCCAAATTTTAATGAGGAGAGGGGTAGACCACTGAAATATGTCCAGGTTATTCTATTTGATACAGTGGTTTCAAAACCTGGCAATCCTACAATACATTTCTGTGAGTTTTGGTTTTTATTATCTAAGGGATCAAAAGATTTTAAAAGGTGTTTCTACTGACTATTCAGAATTGTTGAGCATGGGAATGATTTATGATAAGTATATATTTAGTTTTGAATGATAAAATTCTTGAGTATATAGCAAGCAAAATAATAAAGATGGAGTAGCAGGAACAGAGAAGAAACAAATAACTAGTGAATCTCTTTTAAATCTAGAGTTCATATCATCCAGTGGATATGACTGGAATTGTACAATTGAAAGAGAGAAAAACAAAATTTCAAATCAGAAGCTTACAATCAATGAAAAGTTAACTGAGAAATTAGCATTCAAGTAGCCAGCTGGAGTACCTCCCAAAAAAAGAGTACTGGTGGTGAAGAGTGTTTCTTTGCATAATGTTTCTAAATAGAAACAAATAAGAGCAGATAATAGAATCAAAGAAAGCATTTGCTACATTCATAAAAAACTGAGTAGGGGTAGTGAAGCCAGTCATCTGAAAGTCCTAATGGAGTCCCCTTCAAGGATTAGTTTTCCATGGCCAGAATTCCAGTTTTCTATTCCTATTGAAGATATTTTTATATCAAGGAAAACTATAGTACCATCTTTTGGAAACTGTTAACCTTTATCTTTGTTATGCTGCCTGTCCTGAGAAAAGTTTTTTGGAAGAGATGAGGGAGGAGCTCCTCACTCCCAGAGTTAACTTCTCAGTGAGCTCAAATAGCAGATAAAAATGAACCAATATGATGTATATTACACAAATTATTCTCTAAGTCAATCAGATTCTTTCCTTTAGTTCTTTCTTCATTGTCTATGGTAACACTGCTTCTGCTGAGATGATTGTACCCCTGAGAAATCCCCAGCCATTCATTTGCACTCTAGAACAAATTCCTATCTTTTCAATATGGTAAGTCTTCAAATATTTGTTATTATCTTGATGTATAAAAACTTGCTCAATACATTTTTCACATTTCATTATGGTAAAAAAGAAACAAACAAACCCAAAATTATATTGTGTAAATTTTTTTTGAGAAGTCAGTCTAACTAGGCATACAACTTGAGAGTTATTTTCTTGGATCAAAACATGATTTAGCTTAGTTCTTTGCAACTTTCCAAAAAAAAAATAGTCAAACTGCCATCATATAAACAAATCTTAATTTCTAGCTGTTTGATTACACTTTTCAAGAAGAATGGCCACACCATCAGTGTACATAAGTATCTTCATAATGTCAACCTATTGTGATAACATTTTTCATATCCTTCTTTAAACCACCAATGTTTTCAAATAATATTCAATATGTTTATAAAACCTACCTTGTAACTCAATGATCTCTAATGGTTATACAACTATGATGTCAGTTCCATATTTTTACTATATTTAGTAGTTATCCAAATCTAAGATTAGTTTTCTAGAAAACTGAAGCAAAATACTACAGACACAGAAAATTATAATTTTGCTACATCTATCTAATTGATGTTTCCACTAATTAGTTTGAAGTATAAATTTTCTATTTTGTTACTATGAAACTGTTACTGTGTTGGAAGATGGAACTTGAATATAGGTTTCTGGGCCATGGTTACTCATATTTGATTTCTGAATATTATCTTATGCCTTTTGAATTGAAAGGTGTGTTTTTGTACCCACAGATATGCACCTGAATACAGGAACCTCAATAATGATGTACATTTTGCAATTTATTTTTAACAGAGAAGTCGCCTGTATAAGAAATAGACCCATATTTGTCACCTTGCACAAAGCTCAAGTCCGAGTGGATCAAGGACCTAATACAAAACCAGATATATTGAATCTAATAGAAGAACAAGTGGGAAAGAGCCTTGAATTCATTGGCGGGGAGCGGGGGGAGGTTTCCTAAACAGAATTCCAATGGCTCTCTCTCTAAGATTGAGAATTGATAAATAGGACCTCAATAAACTTGAAAGCTTCTGTAAGGCAAAGGACATAGTCAATAAGACAAATTGGTAACCTACAGATTGGGAAAAATCTTCATTAACCCCATATCTGATAGAGGGGCAATATCTAAAATATATTAAAAACTCATGAAGCTAACCACCAAAATACCTAGCAACCCAGTCAAAAAAATGGGGGATACAACTAAACCAAGAATTCGCAAAGGAGGAATCTCGAATGGCTGAGAAGCCCCTAAAGAAATATTCAAAGTCTTTAGTGATCAGAGAAATGCAAATCAAAACTACCCTGAGGTTCACATTATACCAATCACAATGGCTAAGATCAAAACCTCAGGTGACAACCCATGTTGGCAAGGATATGTGGAAAGAGAAACACTCCTCCATTGCTGGTGGGATTGAAAACTGGTACATACAACCACTCTGGAAATCAATCTGGTGTTTCCTCAGAAAATTAAACATAGATCTACCTGAAGACTCAGCAATACCACTCTTGGGAATGTACCTAAAAAGTGCACCATCATGCCACAGGGGCACGTGTTCTACTACGTTCATAGTGGCACTGTTTTTGATAGCCAGAATCTAGAAACAACCCTGATGTCCCACGACAGAAGAAAGGATGCAGAAAATGTCGTTCATTTACACAATGGAATACTACTCAGCTATTAAGAACGAGGACATTCTGACTTTTGCATGCAAATGGATAGAACTAGAAAATATTATGCAGAGTGTGGCAACTCAGACCCCAAAGGACACACATAGTGTGTACTCACTAATAAGTGGATATTAGCAAAAATAAAGTACATTAATTCCTAAGATACAGTCCACAGAACTCAAAAAGGTCAACAATCTGAAGGACACAAGTGAGGACATTTCAGTCACACTTGGGAGGGAGAAGAAAGCAATCACAAAGGGAGAGGGAGGGAGGGATCAGGGAGGGAAGGTGTACAGGGTGGGGAGAGGAGAACATGATCTGGTATTGGTTAGGGAAAAGGACTGAAGCCCCCAAGGGCCCGCAGAAAGAATGGAAAAAGGCAACCTTGGAAGGTAGAAGGATGGGGGACACTCCATTATATACTAGAGACATGGGAGGTAAGAAACTCTCAGGACTCAGTGGGAGGGACCTCAGAAAAAATGTCCTACAGTGAGGAGAGGAATCTTGTAGAGCCCTCCTCCAGCAGGAAGACAGGGTATCAAGTGAGTGTTGGGGTGTCCATCCCACTGTCAAAACTCTGACTCATAATTGTTCCTCTCTGAAAGAACTGCAGGGATGGAAATGGAGAGGATCCTGAGGGAAAGAAGGTCCAGTGATAGGCCCAAAGTGGGATCCAGCTCAGAGAGAGGTTCCAAGGCCTGACACTATTACTGAAGCTATGAAGTGCCCATATAAAGAGACCTATCAAGACTGCACTCTGAAAGACCCAACAAGCAGCAGAAACAGTCAGATGCAGATATTTGTATCCAACTATTGGACAGAAACTGTTGACCCCTGTGGTTGAATTAGGGAAAAGCTGGAAGAAGCTGAGGAGGAGGACCCTGTAGGAGGACCAACAGTCTCAATTAACGTTTAACCCCGAGTTCTCTTAAACACTGGATCACCAACCAGGCACCATACATCACCTGATATGAAGCCCCCAACACATATATACAGCAGAGGAGTGCCAAGTTTGGGTTCAGCCAGAGAAGATGCACCCAACCCTCAAGAGACTGGAGGGCCCCTGTAGTTTAAGAGGTCTAATGGGGTAGGGACATCATTGTGGAGACAGCGGTGGGGTGGGGTGTGGAAGAGGTGTGGGGTATGGAACAGTCAGAAGGTAGAATAAAATTGAGCGGGGAGATAAAATCAGGAGTGTTAAATAAATAAAAAAGTAAAAATTAAAAAAAGTAGCCAGATACCAACAACATGAGTGCACTGTATTCAGCCAGAAAAGTGGTTCTGAGGAACAGGTGTCTGAGCAAGGTAAAACAAACGATTTGAAGTTGAACTGTGTGTTTACAAGCTTACTGGCTCTGTTCTGGTCTAGAGCTTTCCAGACAGCTCCATCTATGTTCGGCTTAAGACAGTTTTTCTTTTCTATTCTAAAAATTCTTTGGGTTGCTCATCTTGCAGATCAAAAGCAGTTTTTTTTTTTTTCATTTGAATTCAATCATTACCCTAGGTTTCCTCTTCAATTATCCCACGAATTAGGATTCCATGACCACAGCCCCTTGATTCTTAGAAAGACAAAGCAAGCAATATTTTTTTAACATTGCAAGAAGAATTCAGAGATCTGTCTGCCTTTGTTAAGTACAGACAATAGGTTAGTTTGGTGGGACCTTGCCTTGAGATTACCATTCTTACCATAACTGGGCCTGGACCTAAACTCTCTTTGTCTCTGGCTGACTTTGAACTCAGAAATCTACCTACCTCTCTAAGCACAAACAAAAACTTGGTGGGATCTTGCCTTGAAATTACCATCCCTACCATAACTGGGCCTAGACCTAAACTCCCTTTGTCCTTTGCTGACTTCATACTCAGAAATCTACCTGTCTTTCTAATCACAAACAAAAACTTAGCTTGTGTGATCTTGCCCTGTGCCCACCACTCCGTAAATCTCTTAATCTGCTTCCTTAGTATCTTTCTGACATGATAGCTCATACTGCTGCTATCTCTGTTCTAGATTTGTGAAGCTCCTTATACAATTTTTATTGTATCCATATATTTTGCATAGGTGAGAAATTATGTGTTTGTGAACTCATGTTTTCAGAGTTCTTTCCCAGAGCCTTAAGGGTTGTCCTGAAGATCAGAGAATTTACTATTTTGCAATTAGCCACATCCTTACTTCCTGGACTTGTGTTCCTGTGTTGTCTCTGATTATCATAGAGTCATTAACCTTGGCAGAGAGGACATGCCTTCGAGGAGGAGAAAGATCACACACACAGACACACAGACACACAGACACACAGACACACAGACACACACACACAAACACACACACACACCACACACACACACACACCACACACACACACACACACACACAAACACACACACACACACACACACCTTACACCTACAACAACCATTAACACTGATGGAGGCCCATGTCCTAGAGGCTCTGTTCTAAAAGTGGCAACCGTGTCATGATGTCCCTTTCATGGCTAAGCAGGAACTGGCATCCTCCTATTTTAGGTGATGCTGTAGGTCCAGAGCTAATGGTCATGAATTCTATAAAGAAGCAGACTGAATATGCCATGGGAAGCAAGCCAGTAAACAAAATTACTTTATAATATCTGCATCACAGTGTCCTGGTTCCAGTCCTTTTTGAGTTCTTGTTCTGACTTCCTTTAAATGATGCACAGTGATGTAGAAGTGTATCATATAGATGCTTCTCTTCTCCTACTTCCTTTTGATCATATTATATCATTATACATAATCACAGTAATAGTAACTCTAAGTCAAATATTAAGCCAGATATTAGAACTATAAGTAATATATTACTGTGACAGTCCTGACAATGTTGTCCTTGGGAGGATTTGGAAGGACTTCGAAACACTGAGCTAGAAAAACCATTTAGTATTGAGAACTCACGGAGGTGTTTTGTATGAACTTAGGAGATAAGAATATTGAAGGCCATGCAGATGCTGGAGTCCATTTTGCGAATTTTCATAGGTAAAATTAAATACCTGATTGAGCACATTTTCTATTTTGAATTAAGATTCTATAGTTGTGGTTAGCAGGGTCTGAAGATTCAGATATGTTTAACAATATAGTAGAACAACTAAAGTGAATTTTTTTTTTCTGGAATACTCAATGCTGGCTAATGCTAAGGGGAAGTGAGAAATTAGCAATGATTAAGAGACTAAGAGTGTCATTAAAGTGAAGTCTTCTTGGAAATGTTTTCCTGAGAGAACACAAAAGCTGTGTTTCAGAGGCAGAGATTGTTACCCATGTTAAATTGGTAGTTTGAGTAATCTAGTTGATGTGATGCTGGTTTAGAAAGCATAAGGTGGTTAAGGAGAACAGCTAATGCTTGGCACTATGTGGTAAGAACATGTTTGGGGAAGATAGAAGCACAGGTCAGCAGATTGGTTCACTGTAACTTGGATGCAAATCCTGGTAACTTTAGAAATATTGGAGAGTGAAGCTTGAGTGGGCCAGGTGAAGTCATCAAGCTGCATTCATTCAACATCAACGCTTAACTGTTGCACCTTATAGCTGTAATGAAGAAAGCTGGTGATGTGAGGTTTGCCAAACTTACTTTGTGGGTATACATTTCAGTAAGCTTGGATAGATGATACTCAGCAAAAGAATTATTTAGATATAAGGTAATTGAATCATTAAGTTTTTGAGAGGTCTGTTATTTTCACATCAATTGATATATTTTCCATTTCTGTAAGGAATATGTAAGAGTTTCAGGTTTTTCAAATACTTGCCCAAGTACCTAATTTTATCTGTCTATCTATCTATCTATCTATCTATCTATCTATCTATCTATCTATCTATCTGCTTATCTAATTTAAAATACGGTCTCTATACATATCTCTAGCTGGCCAGGAATTTGCTATGTAGACCAGGCTGACCTAGAACTCAGAAATCTTTCTGTTTCTGCTTCCTGAGTTCTGAAATCAAAGACATATGCCACAATGCCAGGGTCTCCTCTTTTTTTAAAGTATGGGTATTCTATTGAGACAGATGTCATAGAACAGTAGATTTGTATTTTTAGAGTAACTCATATCTGCATTAATTTTTCATATACCCATTTGATATTTGTAGAGCATCAATGTGGAAATTTATGAGACTTTTGCTTTCTTAATTTAGTTTTTTTTCTGACTGGATTTCATGAATTGTTTATGTATTTGTCTAGGAGTAATTTATCATTTAAAGATGTTCCTTCATAATTTTGTGCAGTAACTTATAGCACTACATTTTTCACTAAAATAAGACTCCTCTTTTAATAACCAAGATGCTCTTCCATTTTTTCATTTTCTCGATAATCTCTGATTTATAACTATTTTTATTTTGATAAATGAAACTTTTTTAGATAAAATTTCAATTTTATTTCATTTACTTTCTTTTTAAATTGAAAAGAAATATTTTTTCCAGAAAATATATTCTGGTCACAATTCCACATCTCCAAATTTTCCCAGATCCTCCCCACCTCTGGACTTGGCCAAAACTAAATCCTTTACTTCTCTCTCTCATTAGTAAACAAACAGGTAACAACAACAAACACAGCATTATGAAATGAAAGATGTTTCAATCTATGGGCAAGTGGCCTGCAACTAAGTTTGGTTTATACACACAGAAAGACCACAGTGAAGAAAATATAAACTTTCCTTTGCAAGCACTTGTCAAATGAAGGTATTTTCTGGATTAGGAATAGGTGTTTGTGTCCACTTCTCCTCTAAGTGTTGGGGACACTTCTGAATTAGACCTGTGTAGGCACAGTGTATGCTACCATAGTTTCTGTGAGTTTGTATGTGTGTGAATCCTGTTATATGTAGAAGGCCTGTTTCCTTGATGTCTTATATCCTCATTGGCTCTACAGTCTTTCTTAATCCTCTTCTGCAAAGTTGAGCCAGGAGTGAAGGGATTGATAGAGAAATCTTATCTGATCTATAGATCTATAAATATAACAGAATGTTGTTAGGAGTCATTTTTTTTGTTATGATCTTTTTATAAAATTGTTTTTCCCTATCTAGTTTAGTGGCCTATCTAGTCTCAGGTTCTCAGCCACTGAAGGAATATCAGGCATGGTTTCCATATCATGTAATGGATCTTAAATTCAATCAGATAGTGGTTGATTATTCTCACATCTTTTGTGCCTCTATTTAAGCTCCTTATTATGCAAGCCAATAAGCAGCTCCCTTGGCCATCAACTTCATTAGTTGTAAGATATTGCTTTTGAGTAGATGATGAGAGATGTCAAATTCTGACTTTGTTTCCCTTATTATTTGGTGACTCTAGTTTTCATTTTTCATATGTATGTTAAGAATCTTCTACTGTAGGAAGTTTTCATTACCACTCCTTAAATTGTCAGTAAGTAGTTTTAGCTGTCCCTCTCACATCCCTTCCTCTTCCTTAACCATCTCTGTTTAATTATCCTGTTCTACTCATCTATTCTATCCATCCATAACTATAAATTCTATTTCGGGTTCCTAAGGAGATACTTTCCTCATTCCTAATCCAATACTCTCTATATAACTTCTATAATTATATTAATACTAGCTTGCATATTGAATATTTAACAACTATATGATTACATTGTTATAATATTAGTTATGCATTAAAATATTAACATATTATATGAAATATCATATTTATAATTCTATTAACATGTTGTATCATATATTAATATTTAAGATTATATTATATTTCATATATTTCATATATTTATATATTATATTTATTGTATATCTGTAATTTATAATGTTACGTATTATTTATAATATGTTTACATATTATAATTACTTATATTTAATTTCTTATTTATGTATAATTTTTGCAAAATAATATATACAATAAATATAATTAATATATTTATTAAAACTATAAAATACATTTTATATTCTAAATATATTTAAACACATGTAACTATGTATTTTTAGTATGCATAAATATATTATATATTATACATTAATGTACAATATGTAAAATTATAATTTTGATATATATTAATGTTAATATTTAACATGTAAGTGAATATGTACAGTATTTGTCTTTTGGAATCTGGGCTACCTCAGAATGAGTTTTTTCACGCTCTATCTGTTTATCTTGTATTTAATGATTTTCTTTTTTAACAGCTGGATAGTATTCTATTATGCAAATGTATTACAATTTCTTTATTCACTCATTGTTTGACAACCTGATAGATCACAATTTCTAGTTTTCATAGAGGGAAGCATTGTACATGTTTGAGCAACTATCTCTGTAGGAGAATATAACGTCCTTTGGGTATATACATACCCAAGAGTGGTATAGCTGGATTTTGAGGTAGATGTCTTTCCAGTTTCCCAAGAAATCACAATATTGATTTCCATAGTGGATATACATGTCTACACTTCCATTAATAATGGATGAGTGTTTTAACTCGTATCTTTTTCAGCATGAGCATTTCCTTGATACTAGGATACTAAGGATGCTGAACATTTTTCTATTTCTCAGTGTTTTATTATGGTTTTTATTGTTGTGAACAGACACCAGGACCACAGCAAGCCATAGAAAGAAAAAGACTTAATCAGGGCTAACATGCAATTTCAGAAGTATAGTGCATTATGATCATGATAAGAAACATGGCAGCACTGAGACAAATATGGTACTGGAAAAGGAAAAGCTGGCAACAGGAAGACAGAAGGAGGCACTGATCCTTGCTTGAATTTCTTAAACTTCAAAGCTCATTCCCTTTGACACACTTCCCTCAACAAGGCTTACCTACTAATAGGCAACACCTCCTAATATTATTACTCCCTTTGGGTCTATGGAGGGCCATTTTTATCTAAGTCAACATACTTAGCCATTAGAGTTTCCATTTATGAGATCCACATGCTTAGATTTGTGCTCCATTTATTGGTTATTTGTTTTCTTGATGTCCTAATTTTTGAGTTCTTTATATATATTGAATATTAGATCTTTATTGTATGCATAGTTGATAAAAATATTTTTGCATTCTTTAGCCTGAAACTTTGAACAAGTGATGTTCTCCTTTGCCATATAGAAATGTTTCAATTTCGTTAGGTCTTATTTATTAATTTGGTCTTAGATACTGTTCCATCATTGTCCTGTTGAGAAAATATTTTGTTGTGTTGCTGCTGATTCCAAGGATATTCCCAACTGTCTCTTTTAGTGTTTTTGTTTATTTTTTTGGGGGGGGTGTATTGAGCCTTTTGATTATTCCTACTATTTTACATGGGGTTGTTGGTTGGTTTAAGTTAATTATTTCATCTTGATTTAACTTACTATATCCAAAGTAACAATAAATCCAACCACTGATTTTTATGGTTTTTACCTTATTGAAATATAGATTTTCAAAGCACATCCTTATAGACCTTTGGAATTCCTCAGTGTTGGTTACTTTTTCTACCCTTTCATCTATAATTTTGTTGATTTTGAATCTCTTCTTCTATTAAATTATTTAGATAAAGGCTTTTCTGTCTTATAGAATTTCACAACAAGAAAGAAAGAGAGAGAGAGAGAGAGAGAGAGAGAGAGAGAGAGAGAGAGAGAGAGAAGGAAGGAAAGAAGGAAGGAAGGAAGGAAGGAAGGAAGGAAGGAAGGAAAAAGAGAAAGACTAAAATCTCGTCATTTCATTAAATGTATTTTTTGGTTTGCTTTTTTCTTTGCATTTTATTGATTTTAACCCTGAACAACTATTTCTTGAGATCTATTCATTTTGGGCATTATTTCTTCTTCATGTTTTTTACTTTTTTCAGATATGCCATTAAGCTGTGAATATGAGAGCTCTTCATTTTCCTTTTTCAATTAAGGTACAAAAGGTACAAAGGTAAGCTATAAACTTACCTTTGAAGACCACTTTGATTGTGTCTCATAGTTGTGTTATAGCCCTAGCTATCTAGAACTTGCCTTGTTGACCATCCTGACCTTGAACTTATAGGTATCTATCTGCCTCTGCCTCCCAGGTGCTGTGATTAAAGACATGCCCCACCACACTTGTGTGAGATTATACATTTTATAATTAAGTTTTTATTAAAATTTTATGATATATTTTGATCATATTATTTATTTCCAATTCCCCAATTTCTTTCTAAGTCCTCCCACCTCCCTTCTCACCTGACTTTATGTTTTCTCATTCTCTATTTTTCAACAAAGTAAGACCAAACAACCAAAAAGTAAAATCAAAATCAAAATAAACTAAAACAGAGGAAAATAAAACAAATGACAAAAATCTAGCAAAACCAGTAGCACCCTCCCTCCAAAAACTCAAACAAAGAAGTATTTTTTCTTTTCTTTTTTTTTTTTTTCAGTTGTGCACTACTTCTATGAATAGTACCTAACTTGAGGTTTGGTCGATATATCCAGCAACATTCTATGGGAGCAAAAGTATTTTCCTTTTTCCACCAGGCATCCATTGCAGTGTCTTGGTTAGGTGTTGCAATTTTGTGTTCATTTCTTTTCTCAGTGATGGGATTTTTGTCTGATTTAAGCCTATGCAGGTTTCACGTTTGCTGTCACAGTTTCTATGAGTTCATGTGTGATATATATATATATATATATATATATATATATATATATATATATATGATTTCATGACTCTCTGTGAGTTATGTATATAAGTTTTGCTGTATCTTAGAGTCCTTCACCATCTTTTGTTCTTACAGTCTCTCTATCTTATCTTCACACATAGATCACTGAAGCCTGAGAGAAGAAGTTTGAAAAAGACAATTTGTTTAGATTTTAGCCATCAAAGTCTCTCATACAGTGCATACAGTCCAGTTGTGGTCCTCTGTGTTAATTTATATCTGCTGCAAGAGGCTTCTCTGATAAGAATTGAGCAATGTTGATCAAACTTTTGAGATCATATCAATTACAAATACTATTTATATAGATTTATTCCTGTTTTCTTCAGATTTTTCTGGTCTACTTCTTGTGTTTATATCCTAAATCACCTAGGATTAGATGCTATATGGTTTGAAATTCCACTGTAGTCATTCACATGCTGTGTCATAATCATTTATTCCAGGACTATTTTTTCCCTCATTGAATTGTCTTGTCAACCTTGTAAAAATTAATTGGCAATAGATGCATGGGTTAGTTTTGAAATTTTCAATTTTATTCCATTACTCAGCCTATATTTCCTTATGATTGCACCCTACTCTTTTCATTAGTATATTTTTTACTGATTTATGAAATTGGAAAATGCAATAATATCCTGACTTTATTTCATTTTGTTTTCAAAAGCTGACTATAATAACATAGTATAAAGATGGTTATTCCATGTTTTAAAATTATCATTTATGCTTCTGAAATAAGACTGTCAGAATTTTGACAGAGATTGCTTGAATTTGCTGATCATCCTACACCAAATTTCCATATTAATACTGTTAAATTCTCTTATCTTTGAATATCTCTATCTTCCCCCATTATTTCTTATATTTTCTTTCAGCAACAACATGCAGTTTTAGTTAATTATGTTCTATTCTGTAGATAAATGGATTCATGCATATTTTTATATTCTGTAGACTTTTCCATAACTTTATTTCAGGATTTTTGCTGTTGTGTTGCTAATATATAAAAGTCATTTGCTGTTGTGTTGAGATTACTCTGAAACTTTGATGAACTTTCTTATTAGTTTCAATACCTTTTTTACTGGTTCACTGGGATTTTTTACACATAGCATATTCATTGGTGAGGAGAAATCTGAGATTAGATATGTTATATGCTTAAGGGAAAATATACTTCTAGTATGTTCCCAAAGGAATATAGTGCTAAAATGATTCCTAATGGCATACTGCTACATGTCCATAGATTATTGCCTCACAGAGCCCATATCAGAGAAATTTCATGCAGTAAGTGGGACAGAGATCCAAAACTGAACATTGTGCATCTCATAGACCAAGTCTTAAATCAAAGTAAGTGTTTAATCTCATAATATTTAGGGTGCTATTGCCTCTGTGTTTATGTAGTGCTAGGCAGGTAATTAACCTATCAGAGTTGTAGCTGGTTTAGATTTATAATTAATTTTATTTTTCAATAGCATGTATAGTACCTTCTAACAATATAATTCTAGCCAGTCTGAGTGTAGGGTGAAGTTTTCTGTTGAATACCATCTATATTCCTGTATGTGTTGTGACATTCCTATATGACGCTTTTAGCAATAAAATCTTACTCTAAAGTTGAGGAGGGAAACCAGTAGTACCTGTGATAGCAGGTAATGCTTGGGTAATATATGAGAACCTATTGGGCAACAAGTTTAAAAGATGTTGCCTTGCAACCTTTCCCTGGTTCTTGAGGTTTTATTTTTGATACCGACTGATATCTCATTGAGGTAATGACTCTTAACCCCATTATATTTTTAATGTATGTGTAATATGTGGTAGCCCTTACAGAAGTATGTTTTGATATTACTTTTTCAAAGGACCTTTAGTGTTAGTTATCTATCTCTATATTTACTCCAGTACCTGGTCTGATCTGTAAATAGTCATTCTGATTAAAGACTCAGAAAGAGAAAAAAATGCTTCCTCTCATATATGGATGGTCGCTTTTATAATTTAGATATGTTTGCTTCATTGGAGTATGCATAGCAATTTGGTAGCTAGTAAAAAAATTGCCAAGAATTTGCTTTTCGAGAAAATAGAAATAGAATTTAGTGTTATAAAGGGATGAAGTAGAAATTAGCATAGGATGATTTAAACTGAACCATATTTTTTTCAGACAAGCAAGTTATAAACCTTGGCAGCTGTTCAGAATAAGATAATGGAGAAGAGATGGAAAATTAAGCTGTATCATTGCAGTTAGGCTAGCCTCAAGGTTAGCCATTTGTCAGGGTGGATGGAGCCTTTAGAGAAAGATTAAATAAATGCATAGTTTTATGAACATCATAGTTAGATATAAATAGAAAGAAGAACATGAAAAGTTACACATTTGTGAGTAATTCAGGAGATCAGAGAGACTGATGAAACAGGATGGATGGTTACATTGCAAGATTCTAATAAGATCTGAAATCCTAGAAAAGAATAGTCTAGTATTAGTAACCCTGGCCAAGACACTCATATACATATGTGAATTGGAACAATAATGATCAAAGAAAAAGTGACTATCAATTCAAGATATAATTAAAAATGATAAGTATTTCACCTGTCTCTTTAGCATATAACTTAAGGTAAGCTTACATTCCTAAGGTAGTCTGTAGTCCTTCCTTACTAAGATGTGCTCCCTTAGCCTGGTGATTGACTTCCAGATTGGAATGTTAAGTCTCCACATGGTCCAGAGACTATTTTCTCTTGACCACATGTAAATTATTGAATTTTATCTACCGATACTTCTATTTACGATTTCCTCTTTATTCTTTCTTAATAGTTTGGCAATCAATAATAACTAGAATATTTTAAGAGTCTATTACAGTAAATAATTTGAACATGTTTAATATTAACTGTGAGACTATCTAACTTATTTCTAATCTTCTTTTGAAAACGCCATGAGTATTTGAGGACTTAAAAACTTTTTTTGCTTTGCACTGATATGCCAAAATTACATAAGAGTATTTTGTACCCCAAACTTACTAAATTATTTCATTAGCATCTATTTAATTTATAACATTCATACAATTTTGCATTTGGATTTCTAGATCAATGTGCAAATTTATTTTCTTATTTTTAAATCCTAAGAATGTTTAAAAGTGATTTCAGAGTCCAACCTCTCAAACACAAATAGTAATAAGGCCAACATATCTACTGATCAATCTAGCATCTCTAAATGAAGCACTACACAGAAGCACATTATTGCATCTACAGCATACTCATCCCTAGAGTCTATAAAGAAATGATAATATAGCTCAGAGAAGATATACAGTCCTGTGCTAAATATAGTCTCTCAGATAACCTGTACAGTGAAGAAGTAAGTACACTAGATGTACATTAACAAGGACACCAACTTAACATTTTCTGCATAGTTGAGTCACATCATCTATACAAACCTTAATTCCTCTTCCAACATGCTTTTAAACTTCAGACTGTCGAGAGACCTAAAGCCTAAAGTCATCATAACTGCATCCCAACCATACCCTTGCTTTGTTCCACAGTGCGTTAAATGAAGCAGCACATCATTGATTGGTTCTTACAGTCAACCACTTTAGGGGCCATGCCTTCTGCTAACTAATTGATTTTGTTCTAGTATTGGGAGCTGAGCATCCTACCCCTACAGGCACCAAGACTGACTGAAGTGAAGTGCTCACTTAAGAAGAAAATCTCAGGCATTCTCTCTCTCTCTCTCTCTCTCTCTCTCTCTCTCTCTCTCTCTCATACACACACACACACACACACACACACACACACACACACACACACACCACACTAAATGGTTTCTAGATGACAGTAAGGGTGTGACAGTGGCTCACTGCCAGGTAAGCTTCAATTTTCACTCCGTTACCATTTAACAGAAATCTGGAATGCTGGGACCAAATATAAATATGGCTCAAGAAGACCCAAACAGAGCAGCTGTATTTCTGACAACAATAGTAAGGGCTTCCAAACACAATCATATAATGCGTTAAAAAACAAAGGTCACAGAAGAATTCACAAAGTAGTCACACAGAAGATTCCAAACACACTGTATCACTGTGAAGTCTCCTGCTTAGCACCGAGTGACACTTTCACTAATAAATATAATTTCTTCTTTAAAATCAGTCATTAAAAAGCTAAAGAAAAGTAGTAGTAATACCAAGTGAATTCCTCACAATAATAGCCCTTCTTTTTAAGGTTCCACAGGGTTTTGTAGAGCCCCAATTAAATAGGCTACATATACAGAATAAAGATTTCTATAGTACTATTTATAAGCAGAGATTTACTTTGTGGATACCACTTGCTAAAAGTGCACAGGACAGATGGGTGTGTATACATGCAGTCTAAGAGGCTGCTCCGCCCCAGGAAGGATTCTCAGGGAAGTCAGATGCAGTCAAATCCCATTGCCTCCTTAAAGCTCTGGTAATTGTCCTCAACAGCAGGTGATCCTCTGCAAAGTGGGCGTTGTCACCAGTGTTTGATTTAAGAATTCTGAAGGAGCAAAATACAAATACATTCCTATGTGTGATCTAAGTAGATTACTCCAAGGGTCCCCCAGTGATATGCTTTATTTACTTGTACTGGGTAAATTGCAGAACTCCCCAGGGGCTTCAAGATATTAATTAAAAGCATATCACTCTGGTATTACTGCAAAGTGGAACCTAATATAATAACAGCTTCCACAGATTAACACTGAGATGCAATATAGAACTAAGAATGTAGTTTTCCACACAGACACACAACTAGAATATGTATAGATGGAGGCAGGAAAGTCCAGGCATGACTTGGAGGAACTGTCAGCTATTGGCTTCCATGCTCTCTGCTCCGGCACTCACAGGTTTTTTGACAGCAAACATTATAAATCAAAATTACAGCATCAGCTCCCCACCGACTCCATTTCTCCTCAGGCTGTGGGTGTAGTCCTGATGAAGTGCTCAAGGTTCACTGTGCAAATGAGTATTGTTTTGAAAGTGCTGAACAAACTGACAGAAGTCCAGTTAAAAGGGTTAGACTCTCAGTGGTTAGAAACACAGAGATGAGCAAATGCCTGCATCCTGACGTCACAGTTCAGCTCTGATGCTCAGCTCATTGATAATTGAAGTTTTAAGTTCCTTTTAAAGTTTTCAATAAACAAGCTTTATGCAATCACCAAGATGGGAAGGTGAAACACTCCTATTAACATGGCTACTTGCTGATGCTGCAATCAAAACAACTCTTGATCAGAATATAAAACAAAACACAGTCACACAAAGTAAGGGAAAAGACAATAACAAACAAACAAAAACAAAAGAACACAGGCAACTAAAACTTGGTTCCAAACACTAAAAGGTAAATCCATATAAAAAGTTCTGAGTGCATTTACACTGCAAACTTTCTTTCTAGTTTCTCTTCTGTACAGAAAATCTCTTTAGAAACATTGCCTCCCTGCACTTCTTTGAAATACCTGAGAAAGGTAAGGCTTGAGGAGACACCCACTCACATGCAACAAGTCCCAGATCGAGGGACTTCTGCAATACACTAGCTGGATCAAAGGTCCAAGATTTTCATGATAACATTTTAGTCAAACTTGAAACTCAGAAAGGTTCTCGATGAAAATGAGAACTTGCAATATACATTGCACGTTACAGAATGTCCTTCAGCATGTTCTACCGACGGGTCTTCACCAGAAACAACGCAAGTCACATGCAGCATCTGTCTCGTTGTCCTGAAGCTTTCATGGATGCAGCTTCTTTTCACATTTCGTCAAGGGATTCTGTTGATTTGCTGGCTGACTGTGAACTCCATTCGCTCTCTTCTTTTGATTAGGTGAGTTTTGATACTGTTTTCTGCCATTCCCTCTCATATTTTGATTCTTTGCTTTGAAAAGGTCTGACACCACTGTGTGGTTACTGTGCGGCTTCTGCTATAGTGGCTGCTTGTGTTTTACCCACTGGTCACTAGGAGAATCTTCAGGAAACAGCTGCTGGCTGTGGCAGAATTTCGTTCGACTCAATTTTTCCACACTGGGTCTAGCTGAAGAAAGACCATTGTCATTGTCCGAGGAATCTCCAAATCTCCGAGACAGCCAGTCCCTTAGTGGTCTGATAAAGGAAATGGTCATAAAAAACTTATTAGGTGTCAAGCTGAGCTTGGACTTGGGAGTCATATCATTTCTATGACAGGGCAATTTTTCAATGGAGAACCACTCAATATTTCTAATTTCTCTTCTTGTTTTGGGGTTAAATTTTGTGTCTTTTGGAACTCCTGGAATGATGTACAAGTGAGCAAGATGGTTTCTGATTCGAAGCTCAATGTAATCATCCTTACAAATATAGTCTTTTATATCAAAACCAGTTTCTTTTAAGACCTCTCTAGCCACATAGCCATGAGGCACTTCTTCTTTATTTACTTTTCCTTTTGGAAATCTCCAGCCTGCTTTTGCAGGGTACTCCTGAACTAGCAGTACATTCTCCAGGGTCTCATCGAGAATAATTGGCCCATAATTTGGTGCTTCTATTTTATATTCCTACCATTGCATATTTATTTTCATATAAAAACATATTTATTATTGTATTTTTAGTACTAATGTATATATTTGAATGCTTAGTCAGCAGAGTAGCACCTCTTGAGAAGGATTAAAAATAAGTGTGATCTTATAAGAGGAAGTATGTCACTAAGAAGTAGGTTTTGAGATTTCAAAAGCTCAAGTCAAGTCCAGAGTATATCTATTTCTGCTGCTTTTGGATCCACATGTAAATATTTCAGCTCCTTCAATACCAAGCCTGCCTACAACCTGTCATACTTCCTCTATGATGATAACTGTCTAAACTTCTGAAACTGTAATTAAACCCCAATTAAATGCTTTATTTTATAAGGGTTGCTGGTCATGGTGTCTCTTATCAGCAATAGAAAAACTTACCAAGACACACATATACATATATGATTATAACACTAATGATCAAATATAAATATCACATTAAAATATGAGGAAGAGTGTGAGAGAGAATATCTAAGACAGCCTGAAAGATGAGAGGGAAGGGGGGATGTGATGTGATTGAATATTTTTATTAATCATTTTACTAATTTACATTTCAAATGATATCCCCTTCCTATTTTCTTCTCCATCAGCTGCCCTATTTTCTGCTCCCTCTGCTCCCCCTCTTGTCTCTATGATGGTCCTCCTCCACCCAGTCTTTCATTCTCACCTCAATTTAAAACTAAATAACATTAAAAATAACTGCATTAATATGTCATAGTCCCATAAAATTGTATGCCAGGATGATGATATATTGGTGACTATACTTTTGTAACATTTATTTTTAAAACTAACATATTATGGCATCCTAGGTTTTTTTTCCTTTTAGTAACATCACTAAGTCTTTTGTGGCTTTATAAAAATTATAGTAATATTTTACTCTCCAGGTTTTTAAAAAAATTCATATACATGTATATGTGTATGTTCATCTGAGTGTCTGAGTGTTTGAATGTGTGATATGGCACAAACTTGAAGGAAAATTTTCTCCTTCTAGCATATGAACCTAGGGATTGAACTCAATTTTTCAGCTTAAAGGCATATGCATCTGTCCTTTGAGTCATCTCACCAGCCCCAAATCTATCCTTATATGTGCAAGATACTGCTAGTATTTTTGTGGAGATAGTACTGAATCTGTACTTTTCATATATGTTAGTATGCATATCTATTACATATAAAGTAGTTATTTGAATATTTTAAAAATTTGAGCAATAGTCTCTGTTCAATGTTTTATGCTTTATATTATTTATAACTAGTAAAAAAGTGACTCAGATCCTTGATTATATTTTATTATAAGTATTTTACTTATATTTATACTTATAAGAAATGTATTTATTTTCTCAATTTTATTATTATCAATTTGGGTTTGGGTATAGAATATATAAAGTTTTATTACTGAGGAAAAATAAAAACATTTCTATAATATGTTAATTTCATAGATTGCTACTTCTGAATGTCAGCTTGAACCATATTTTTATAGAATACATAAATTTTCTGTGTAATATCATGTCATCTTTAAACATACATAATACTTCTTTATTTTATTTTTTGTTTTGTGATTTTATTATAATTAAGTAACTCTTACCTTCCTCTTTCTCCCTCTAACACCTCTCCTGAAATTCTCTTGCTGTTGTTCCAAATGATGACCTTAATTGTTATGACACAAGTAATATTATTTGAACTGAGAACTGGTATTTTTAAAATTAGGTATACATTGTTTTTGGTATTTTGGGATACTATATCACATTTATTTTCATGATGTGTATTATTTCTTTAAAATCATTATTAAATGAGTTGAGCATGTAAAAATTATTGTACTGATATATTTATATTGGTCTAGATTTCAGAGGAAACACTTTTAGCTTTTTTCTCATTCACTCTATTTGCTATAAGAGGACTAGAACATAAAGCATTTTTTTCTACTTTGAACTAGGCTCCTTTCAAACGTAATTTCTTAAAACAAAATATTTACTGTGAAGAAATGTTATTCTTATGGCTGTATGGCTGGTTCAATAATTAACAACATCAGTTGCTCTTCCCAGCACCTATAAGGTATCTCACAACTGTCCGTAATTCCAATTCTAGGGGTTCCAAAACTCTCATTGTTTTCCTTTTCAGAATTAGTGTTGAACAGACATAAATTCAGAAAAAAAAACCACTTATATCCATAAAATGATAAAAAAAAAACCCTAATTTGAAAATAAAAGATATGAATCCTTATTCAACATCCTTTTCATTTACTGCAGTTGTAATTTGTGTGGTATTTTTGATTTGTTTGTTTGTTTTGCATTTTGTTTTATGTGGGTTTTTTTGTTTTTTATTGCATTCATTGGTTTCAGAACACTTACTGATTTTTGAACATATATACATGCTTCCATTCCTTCTACAACTCTTTTATTGTGTAATGACTTAGATTGGCACTGTTTTGTTGAAAAATTATATTTCTACTCATCAGTAAATATTGGTATACATGTTTCTGTATTTTGTCTTTGTCTAGGTTTTCTATGAAGGCAATTTAACCTTGTTTTTATTTTTTCTCACTCAAATGATGTGTTTATTACTTTAAAACTCCAGATTTTATTCTCTTCCTGGTCCACCCTCTGACTGTTCCACATCCTATACCTCCACTCTACCCTCTGTCTCCATGAGGATGTCCACTCTCTCAACCCCCCAGCCCCCACCCTACCTGACCAATGTTTACCTTGTTAAGAAAATTTTTTAAAAGTATAAATTTTGCTATAAATAATGAAACATTAAACAATGAGAATAGGATAGTGTCTAAAAATATACCCTTGTTTCTGTAATCAGTATACTTTATTTTCACACAGAGGTATAAAAATATGCAATGGTTAATAGAAAACCTTTTCAATAAACTATGTTGTAAATATTGGCAATGCATATAAAAAACAATAAAACTTGCTTTAATATTTTACTAGATATAAAATTCATTTCAAAAGTATTAAGTATTTCCATTTAATACCCGAAATTATGAAAATATTAGAAACATATTGGGGAAATATTTCAGGTCATGGAAGTCATTGAAATGTTTTCAGATAGGATCATAAAAAGAAATCAAATAAATCAAGTCTGCACAAGTAGGATTATATTAAAAGTTATATAAAAAGAAACAGCTTAAGAAAAAAATGGTCAATAGGGTGAATAGATACACTATGAACTAGAAGAATTTGAAAAATCTTCATACAGAATATTAGAGGAATCCAGAAACTTAATTACTAAATCTGTTTGGTTGGTTGTAAAGAAGATCTTGCTTTGATATAATATTTTAATTTCTTTAAATGTAGAGAGAAAAATGTCATATGATTATCTATGTCTGTTCTTTCTCCTTTGAATAGTCCAAGTCTGTGCTATAATTATAAAATATTTGACTGTCGCATAGCAGGTATTAGATAGAACTACATAGGAAAAATAAACACTAGTGATCTACAATTCAGTATACCAGGAAAGGTACATAATAAAATAAACTATCACGTATAGTAAAGAACACAGAACTTCAATGAGTCTACAAAGAAGGAAATAATGAGCTAGAAACATTAATAATTCTGAATTTATTCTAATATATTGGTTAAGTATATCAAATTTTCTTATAAATTCCAAAATATTACTAGTTCTTATACATGAGATAAAAAAATCAAACATTTATTGACTGAAGATTCATATCAATTATAAATGTTAATACTAAATAGGTAAAAGGAAAGGTTCAATATGACTTTCTGAGTGTATTAATATAAATGAAGGTTCAGTGGGTAAAATATTATATGGAATGACACTAATTTTCATTATTTGTGTGGTCTCATTTTTCTAGAACTTTAAGTTTTCAAATTTAATAGACATTAAAGCTATCTATCCAAACTACTCACTTTGGATATGATGCATCATTATATTCCATCTCAACATTTTATTTCTAACAGTTACATTTTAATAAAGCTGAAGGCAAAATTACTGTTAAAATGTTTCAGTTGTTGATTTAATTAAAATGGCAGGTTTTTTAAAGTTAAAATTTCTGTTATGTATTTGAAACTATATTTTTATAGAAAAATAAAATAAGTTCATTAAAATTTTGTAACTCTTTAATTGGTGAAATATTTGTATTCATGTAGTAGTTTCTGTTTGAAATTAGCATTATCTTATATGAACGTTTTATGGACATTTTGTTATTGTTTTTGATAAGAGTGGTTTACTTATGATTTAAAATATAAACAACAAAAATCCACATTCCTATTCTGATTTATTCCCATCAAGTTTATAATTTAAATGAAAATCTTATCTAGAAACACCATCTACTTCAAAAGAATATGAAAACTGGGAAACATAAAAAATAAGATTAGAAGGATTTTTTAAATTTAGGTGAATACATTTTGTTTACTTTAAAGACAAGATTAAGAAAAGAGAAACAATAAACCATGTTTGCACTGTTATGAACATACATATTCTAAGTCCAGATTTTGTGTGATAGGTGCACATCAGCCTTTGATAAAATTTAGGTAACAATGAAGTATATATTTATAAATACCTGATATAGATTCACTCTAATCTTTGTATCATCAACTTTTTTGAATCATCATGATTTTGGGATTGTAGTATATAAGTTAAATATATTCAAATTTTCAGTGTTTTGTAACTGTTATTCTTAATTTAATTACAAACAGACTAAATATGTTATTGTAACCATGAGATATTTCTCATTTTGAGATAATACGTATATATATATATATATACGTATTATCTCAAATAATATATATATTTGGACTGTATACATGCACAATAAAATGAGTAAAGTATTAAATATTAATATTTTAAGGGGGCATATGCTCTACTATGTTCATAGGAGCTTTATTTGTGATAGCTAGCAGCTGGAAACAACCATCTGTTCCACAATGGAAGAATAGATACAGAAAATGTGGTTCATTTACACAATGGAATACTATTTAACTAATGAGGATATCATGTGATTTTTCAGGTAAAGGAATGGCACTAAAAAATATCATCCTGAGTGAGGTAACTCACACCCAAAAGGATATGCATAGTATGCATTCACTAATAAGTGAATATTAGCCAAAATGTACAGAAAACCCAGAAAACAATCCACAGAAATAAAGAAGGTTAACAAGCTAAAGTGCCCAAGTAAGGATGCTTAATCTCACTTGGGAGTCAGAAGAAAGCAATTACAGGAGGGGGCAGAGGGAGAAAGAGATTTTTTTTGTAGGAGAGGGCACAAAGAGGGGAAAAGGAGTACATCAATTATGGGGGAGAACATGAGTGAAGCCTGAGGGCCAGCAGCAAGAATGGAAACAGGCAACCTCAGGAGATAGGAGGTGTAGGGGACCCTCTAGAATGTACCAGAGACCTGGGAGGTGAAAGACTATCAGGATTCAAAGGGAAGGACCCAAGACTGGTGACATGGAACTTGTAGAATCCACCTCCAGTAGAAAGACAGGGCATCAAGTGGGGGAATGGCGCTGCTGTAAAACAGTCAATAACTTTGACCCAGATTTGTTTCTTTCTATAAAACCTGCAGGGACAAAAGTGAATAAGAGACAGAGGGAAAGGAGGTCTAGTGATTGTCCCAACTTGGGATCCATCTCAAGGGAAGGCTCCAAGGCCTGTTACTATTACTGATGCAGTGATGTGCTTACAGACAGGAGCTTAGCATGGCACCCTCTGAGAGGCCCAACAAGCAACTGAATGGGTCAGAAACAGATGCTTATACCTAATCAATGGGCAAAAGCCTGGGATCCCTGTGGTTGAATTAGGGGAAGCTAGAAGAAGTTAATGAGGAGGGTGACCCCATAGGAAGGCAGTCTCAACTAAACTGGGCCCCTGAGATCTCTCAGACACTGAACCACCAACTAGGCAGCATACAGAAGCTGATATAAGACCCACAACAAATATGCAGCAGAGGATTGCCTGATATGACTTCAGGGAGAAAAGATGGACTTATCCCTTGAGAGGCTTGAGGTCTCAGGGAGTCAGGACCTCTGGTGAGGTGGGGAGCAGTGGAGACATCCTCTTGGAAATGGGGGAGGAGGAATGGGATGAGAAAATATTGGAGGGCAGACCAAAAGGCTATATGACTGGACTGTAAAAAAAAAGATTAAAGATAATAATAGTAGAAAAATAAAGTAAATAAATAGGAGTTAATATGGAAAAAAACATTATTATTTATTGTAGTAACATAGCATAAATGTTATTTATATCCCCTTATTTTATTTCTTCTTATCTGTATCAATCATAGTCAAATTCTTGAAGAATATGTTTATAATTAAATTATAGTTAAAAATGTTTACTAATGTTTTTATGAGTAGAAATTATTGTAAGGAACAAATAATTGGGCTGGAGGAATGGCTCAACCATTAAAGGTTAGCCTTACAATGAAGTATAATTACTAAAATCATGCTTTGGTCAACTTTATCAAGCATGGTGACATCATACCAGCAAGTATGCTTTCTGTTTTCCCTACTATTTTACATAGGGGAAAATTTTCCCTATATATTTTATGCATAGTATACTTTACTATTTTGCATATTATCTTACATCTAGAGCATTAATTACAAAATGGGTGTTATTTTTATACATATATTTTAGAAACTAATAAAAGAATAAGTACTCGTTATTTAAAATAAAATTTCAATTCTACCTTCTGGAAATCTTTTCTGGTACAATTAAAATCTTGTATGAGTAAAGAGGAAAAAAACCTGATTCTTATAATTTTTTAGAGAAGAGAATTAAAAAAAAAGTTCCATTAGAGAAGAACACTTTATTGAAACTTCAATGATTCTGTGCTAATGGAAACTCAATTTATTGACTCTACTTATCTGAGTTTTCTGCAGCCAGCATCTTTGTTAAGGAGTCCAGTACAGCATGTTTAAAATCCATATTTGTCTGCTTGAAACTATGGAAACCATGATTAAATGGCTTGAGAAAGTGAGTTTTGAATGCGAAGTTCAATTCACAAGAGGTTTTAGCTCTTTTTCTACTAAATCTCCTGTGGTATTATCTCTATTTTCAATTTTATTTTCAGTTGAAAAGATTGCTGTAAGACTAACATTTAAAAATTATATTTGACATATCTTTTTGTTTGGTTTTAAATACATGCTACCATTTGATAAATTACCTCTGTTCCCCATAAATCCCTTTCCTATCTCTTTCAAATTTATTCAATTCCCCCTTATCCTAACCTATTTGATTACTATATTTTTTAGTTACAAAATATAATACAAACACATTTATCTGAATCGTATAGAACAAATACTTTAAATAAAATATATCAAAGCATCCTTTTTACAAAATGACAGTAATACTTTGAGAATAAATTTTGTTATCATTATGAGCTGTATTTGTTTAACAAAATAGTCCAAAACAACTTTTTAATTTTAAAGTATATATAGAGCTATAGTTCTGAAACATTTTTGCAAAATCTTAATTAGTAAAGTTTAGATCCATGTTCACACTGGCTATTATCACAATAAAACACAGTTCCCATTGAACATATAAAGTGGAGCTACCAAGATCATGGAATTATCAAAAGGAAATCAAAGCATAGAGCAGATAAAAAAGAAGTCAGATGATTAAACCATGTTACCATATGCAAAACAGTTCCTAACATTATTCAGACCCTTGCATCTCTTGATTCAAGCATGGAGAATAATACACACCATTTAACAGAACAGAAGTCATGTTTACAAAGAAAAAACATCCTACTACCTGACGTATTTTAATAGGGTAAGTAAAACAGTCTATTAAAATTTTCTTGTAGAAAAACTAAGTAATAAAGAGAAAATATTAAGAAATTGAAAAAAAACAAGACAGAATACAGTGAATTAGAAAGTAACATATTTATTGAAGATAAAATGTGAGGGAAAACACACATTTTCCCCTTATTAAAGAATTAAATATCAGTGTGGTTATATTTTAAAATATTAACATTTCATAATGTATGATTTCACCAGAAACAACATCCACATTTTAATTATAGGGCTATGGGTAAATGGTGTCTATGTGAAATGCATACACATTTCTCTAGAGTTCAGATAATGCTTTGTAGGTAGGCTCAGTTACATATGTATAATAGATATATTGAAGACAGATAGTTTGGTGGTTAGATGATTGAATGATAAATAGACAGAAATATATAGAGCGATGATAGAGAGATTGATAGACACATAATAGACTCTTCCCATTTTATATGTGCGCTAATAGTTATATCTTTTATCTCACACATAACTCCAGTCAAACACTCTACAACTAATCTATATTGCCTATCCCTCAAAGTCATTAATGACTAATCTCTTGATTATGTCTGGAATCGTTTGTTGTCTGTTTAGATGAAAAAAGTTCCTGGAATTATGTTGCTAGTATTGGCAGATGATTCTTGGGTGATTAATTTAAAGATTAAGAGAATGTGACATTCTCACAGTCTAAACTGCTAGCCTTTGAAGATGGTGTTGACAGATGTAGTCTACAACATACATCCTAAGTACTCAAAATGTCTCTGAAACTCTTGAAGTTTTATGTATTTTGTAGACAAGTAGTTTAGGTAAATTACCTGAATATGGGGTTTGGTAATGCATCATGTTCTGAAAGGGATGCTGACTACTCTTCAAGTTCTTGTGACAGTGAACATAATATTTGAATATTCATCTGCATGTTTGGAATAGTTTCAAAGGTGACTAACATTGGTGGTTTGCTTAGAATGACAACATATCTTTGAAAGTCACACAAAGGGATTGTGATTTTTGGAATTATGTAACATTATAATTATAATTATAAAGATCCAAGAGTAGTCTAATATAATTTGTTCCTTTACAAATTATATTACTCAAATTGCTAATGCTCAAATATAATTTTGGCATAAAATGTGAAAACTAAAATTTAAAATGATATGTATTAAAGATTAAGTCTTACAAGTGAAAATGATCCCAGTTGTGAATTATTTGATTTCCTCAATATATGAGATATGTTACATTTAAAATAGTGTCCTAAGTCAATTCCATTAACATTGGTCAGAAATGTAACAGAAGAAGCAAATTAAATTAAATTTCCCATTTCAATGATATAAATAAACACAAGTCCAGCTGCTACCGGTCTTATGAGTAAGGTCAATCATATGTGATTTCACCAAAAATGTATTATTTGATATTAGATAATACCACTGTAATAAAAATTTTTCATTACTTCAGCATTATTTTTTTTCTTTGACATGGTCTCAACTCTTGTCCACTAATAATCAATATTGAAGATATTCATTACAAGAAAATATTATTCCTTAATTTTATAATTGCAAATACTGACATAAAGTCATAGAACCATTGTTGTACTATGCTTGAATGCTTGAAGACATAGATAAAATTTCCACAAATTTTGTTTCTGCTTTTGTTCATTATTTGAAAATATAAGAGTTGTATTTTTGTATTTAAGAGACTCTATTGTTTACAGAACCAACTTTGTGACTATATCTGCACTCTTTACTATGTACCTCAGGTAAAGAATCTGCAGAAATCCAGTAAAACAGAATATAATTTGGCAAAGATCATGGCCATGCTCATAAAAAAAATCAATGACAACGTTATTGAATGAATCTTGCTGAAAACATTAATGAGAATTTTCGTTGCTTTCATGAATATGAGAAAACAATTTAAAGGATAGATATGTATTTCTATATATAGTTTCAGAATATTTACTCTATGTTTAGATGATGGGGTTAAACATATCCTTTCCCACTGAGCCCAGAAAAGGCATTCCAGCTAAAAGAACCTATTCTAAAGGTAGGCAACAGCTTTTGGGATAGCTTCCACTCCAGTTGTTCGAGACCCACATGAAGACCAAACTGCACATGTGCTAGAAGCCTGTGGAAGGCCTAGTTCCAGACCATGTATGTTCTTTGGTTGGTAGTAGAGTCACTGAGATCCCCAAGGGTCCAGGTAGGCTGATCCTGTTGATCTTTCTGTGGAGTTCCTATACACGTTGGGGCCCTCATCCCTTGCCTCCTTCAACTTTTTCATAAGAGTCTCCAAGCTCCATCCAAATTTTAGCTGTGGGTTTTTGCATACATCTAAGTCAGCTGCTGGGGAGAGTCTCTGAGAGGGAAGCCTTGCTATACTCCTGTCTGAAAGCATAACAGTTAATAGTGATTTGTGCTTGCCTATAGGATGGTTCTCTGGTTGGGCCGATTATTGCTTGTTCATTCCAACAGTCTTTGTTCCATCTTTTGTTGCAGTATTTCTTGTAGATAGGATAAATTTTGAATCAAAAATTTTGTGGATGGGATGTTGTCTCTATGGCTCCATTGGGGCTCCTGCCTGGATATTGGAGGTAGTATTTTTGGGTTCCATATCCCACGTACTGTGAGTCATAGCTAAGTTCACCGGTATTGATTCTTGAGTGTCTTCCTTATCCCAAGTCTCTGGCATGTGCTTGAGATGTCCTTCCTCACCACCTGCATCAGTTGCAGATGTCCATTCATTCTTATGGTCATATGGCCATCTTTCCTGTCTATTTCCAAATCTGATCCTGAGCCCTTCCTGTGCCCCATCACCTCTCTCACCTAGTTCCCTCTCTCTATCTGCCTCCTACAAAAAATGTTATTTCTTATTTTAAGTGAAATTCAATCATCTCCCATTGGGCACATCTTCTTTTTTATTTTTTTATTAGATATTTTATTTGTTCACATTTCAACTGCTATCTCCTTTCTCTGTTTCCCCTCCACCAACACCCTATCTCATCCCCCCTGCTTCTATGAGGGTGCAATCCTATGCACCCATGCACTCCCACATCACTGCCCTCATATTCCCCATCACTGGTGCATTGAGTCTTTACAAGACAAGGGCCTCTCTTCCACTGATGCCAAATAAGGCCATCCTCTGCTAAATATGCAGCTGAGCAATGGGTCCTCTTTGCTAGGTGGTTTAGTCCCTAAAAGCTCTGGGGATGGATTGTTTGGTAGATATTATTTTTCTTCCTATGGGATTGCAAACAACTTCAGTTTTTTTCAGTTCTTGCCCTAGCTCCTCCATTGGGGTCCCCATTCTCAGTCTGATGGTTCACTACAGGCATCTGCTCTGGCAGACACTCTGAAGAGAATGCTATATCAGACTCCTGTCAGCAAGCAGTTTTTGGCATCAGCAGTAATATCTGGGTTTGGTGTCTGCATATGGTGTGGATCCACAGGTGGGGCAGCCTCTGTATGGCCTTTTTTCTTCAGTCTCTGCTCTACTCATTCTCCCTGTATTTCTTTTAGACATGAAAAATTCTGGGTTAATTTTTTTAAGAAGAGTGGTTGGCCCCATTACTCAACTGGGAGCTGTGCCTAACTTCTGGATATGTTAGCTACAGGTTCCCCCTTCCTTTTGTTGGATATTTCAACTAATTTTATTTCCACTGGATCCTGGGAGCCTCTTGCTTTCCTGACATCTGGATTTTCATGTGGCTACCCCTAGATTGCTATCCTCCATTGCTCTACATCTCTATTCAATTTCCTGGCACACTATGTATCACCACCATCTTCTCCTATACCTGATCCTGACACCCCCTCCCCTCTTCATCTTCTCTTCCTCCCAAGTTCCTCCCACCCTCTATCTCCCTGAGTATTTTGGTCCCTCTTCTAAGAAGGACTGAAGCATACAAACTTTGGCCTTCCTTCTTCTTGAGCTTCATGTGGCCTGTGAGTTGTATCATGGGTATTATGAGCTTTATGCCTAATATCCAATATCAGTTAGTGCATATCATGTGTGCTCGTTTGTGACTGGGTTATGTCACTCAGGATAATATCTTCTAATTCCATCGATTTGCCTTTGAATTTCGTGAAATCAATGTTTTTAGTTGCTGAGTAGTACTCCATTGTGTAAATGTACCACATTTTCTGTATCCATTCCTCTGTTGAAAATCCCCCTTCTTGTTTAGCTTCCTTAGGTCTGTGAAATGTAGTGTGGTTATTCTGTGTTTTATGGCTAATATCCACTTATGAGTAAGTACCTACTATGCATATCTTTTTGAATATGGGTTGTTTCATTAACTTCTTTCTTAGTCATTTATCATTAGTATAAAGGAGGGATAATGATTTTCTTTTAAAAGTTAATTTTGTATTCATATACTTTACTGAAGGGGTTTGTCAGTTGTAGAAGTTTTGTGGTAGAACTTTTGGGGTTGCTTATGTATTCTACCATATCATCTGCAAATAGGAATAATTTAACTTCTTTCTTTCAAATTTGTATTCTCTTTATTTGTTTTACTTGTTGTTTTGCTCGGGCTAAAACTTCAAGTTCTATATTTAATATATAAAGAGAGCCTGGGCAGCATCTTCTTGTCTCTGATTTTAGTGGAATTGCTTTAAGTTTCTCACCATTTACTTTGATGTTGCTTATTTGCTTACTCTGTATTGCTTTTATTACATTTAGGTATGCACTCTCTAAGGCTTTTAACATGAAGGGGTGTTGGATTTTTTCAAAGGCTTTTACAGTCTCTAATGAGATGATCATGTGGTATACTTCTTTGTTTGGACAGAAGCCTGAGACCCCTGTGTTTGAATTGGGGAAAAGCTGGAAAAAGTTGCAGAGGAGGGCAGCTTCATGGGAAAACCAGCAATCTCAAATGACATGGACCCCTAGATTTCTCAAACATTAAGCCACCAACCACGTAACATACATCAACTGATATGAGACCCCCGACACATATATAGCAGAAGACTGCCTGGTGTAGCCTCAGTGAGAGAAGAGCCATCTAAACCTTTATATACTTGCTCCAGGGAATGGGGACATCTCATGGTGTGAGGGTGGGTGAGGACATTCTTCTGGAGACATGGGAGGAAATATTGGATGAGAAACAATCAGAGGTCATGAAAATTTGGAGTTTGAATGGGTGGTTCAGTAGTTAATTAGGCTTATTGCCTTCAAGAGGACCAAAGTTCAGTTCTCAGCAACTTAGTTCAATGGCTCAAATTGACTTATAGTTCCTGCTTCTAGAAGTCTAACACCATTGTCTTCTAGTCTCTGTGGGCAACAGCACACCTCTCTCATAGTCAGTGTTATTGTCATCTTCATCATCATCACCAGGTAAGGAATGGTAAATAAGAGAGCAGAGTTTAACAATTGTTTTTGGAGACAGATTTGAAAGATCTAGAAATTTTTCAGTGCATTTTATTTAAGTGTCCTTTATTGTCTTCTAGTATCATAAGGCATATTCCTGTGAGAGATATTTGTTTAAACTTAAGTAAAAAGAAGCCTGTAAAAACTCATATTATTTTATGTCAAAATACATATCAGGGCTTCTGGGTGAGATGACCAATTTAAAGAGGCCCATTTGACTCATTAAAGGAGACAAGAAAAGAGGGGGAGAGAAGGAATAGAGAGAGAGAAAGGGTGAGATAGGTGAGAGAGAAATAGACAAAGAGAGGAAAGATGTGAAAGCATGACTATCCCTATAAGCAGAAAAACAAAAAACAAAAAAACAAAACAAAACTGTTCCTAATAATGCACATGAGTGGCAGATCAAAATAGTAGAAACATAAAAAGTCAAAGTGAACTGTATGAAGTCCTCTATAGAAAAATCAATGAAAGCAATGCAAACTAGCATGCAGCAACACTACACTGCCTGAACAGCAAAGAAATGAGACTGGAACCAGGAATAGGTGCTATTCCCTACTGGACATATATACTTGGAGAAAAATGAACTGGAGAAAGATTGTCCAGGCTTCCAAAATGCAGTCAAAATTTGGATGTACCACAAGGAGAAAAAGAGGACAGGGGAGAGGGGAGAAAACAGAGTAGGAGGAGAGACAGAGAGAGAGAAAGAGAAAGAGAGAGAGAGAGAGTACAGACTGTAGCAGAGATGTGATAAGTCTGAATCATAAATACTCCAGGAGTCCATGATCTCCTGGAATGACTAACTAGAGCTATATAGGGAAGGTATTCTTCATTGCTTAGGAGAGTGTCAGAAAATAATTGATGAGTGTACAAAGGAGAATTTAGTTTCTTTTGTGTAATGCTAGGATAATTCAATTTTAACTAGTAATGAATTCAAACCCCACCTGAAAATTTAAAATAAGCTCAAAATCAATTAAAGATATAAATGGCTAATCTTAGGACATAAAACTTCTAGATAGGCTATAAGATAAAAATTTTAATTATGTGTATCTTGGGCATAATTCCTTGACTATCAAAAGAGTAAATAAAAAACAGCAAGTAAGCAGTACTGTATTGAACCAAGATCTTTCTGCAGAGTGAAAAAATAATGAGTAAAAAGAAGACAACCTGCTGAGCAAAAGAAAGCAGTTACAGAGCATGTATGAGATGTGTGTGACAGCAACATATGTAAAGTATTTCTATAACTCAGTATGAAAAAATATGTGGGATTATTAATGCAGAGGCAAATGACTAAACATAATTCTAACCAGGAAGAAACACAAATGCCAAGCAGGTATATGAATAGCTATCCAATATCACTTCTCAGGGAATTAAAAATCAAAATGAAAATCTGGTGTTATCTCACACTTACTGGAACAGCCATTATCAAAAATCTTGCACAACAACAACAAAATGATAAACTGTGAAAGTATTGAGACACCTACATACAGCTGTCAGGAAAAAAAAAATCAACAGTTGCTGTGAATACAAACAGAAATATCTTAAAACATTTAAAGTAGAGATTCCATGTGGTTTTCTGGTGATTTATACAAAACAATCAAAAGCAGACTATCAAAGAGATGTTTGCAATATAATGTATGACAACTTTAGACCAAAGAATCAGATAGTGTGAATTTCAACTACAAAATTACAATGTGATACATCAAAAACAAATGATATTATTTAACTCTTCAAAATTAATGAAACAATAATTATACAGAAAAAAGATATAAAAATGCATCCAATTTATCCAAGCACAAAGTAGAATGTCACTTTCAACTCTCTTAGAATTAGATAAACTATAAGATACCTTGTCCTGGCTAGGGGGAGTGATTATCTCTTTCAGCAGCCAGTAATTTTCTCTTAATCTTTATCTAGAGATTCAGCCTTGTGAAATTGTCCTCATCCTATGTAGAATGTCAACTTGTGTTGTGACTATAAGGTCTTGTTTAGATGATCACATTTTTTTAGATTTTAGGAGTGCAGCTTCCATGTCATATCGAGAAGACACTGTGTCACAGCAGATGTCCTAGTCCTATGGTTGTTACAATATTTCTTAAACAGTTGTGAACAATTTTCCTTATTTCTTAGTGCACGGTTTTAGTTGTAAATTTGCCAGCTGAAACTGAACTCTTCACAGTCACTTGTTTTTTGCATTTTTGAAAAGTATTTGTTATAGTCTCAATCTATTGCAAAAGAGGTTTCTTTGATGTTTGATAAGAACTGTACATATTTGAAGGTATAAAAAGTATATTTATGATGCAGTTGGAAATTATATGTATTTAGTAATGTGGCAGTAAAACATGTGGTTCTTTTCTAAGGTTCATGTCCTCACCAGCCATAGACAGGCAGGCTATGTGTATAGTACCAGGCATGAATTCATGATTATTGAGCCGGTCTGAAGTCCAATTAAATAACTCTTGGTGATCACCTGGATAAAAGAGACACCATTGCACCATTGGTGGTAGCTTATGTTATTGACAAGTGTTGTGGTTCCTAGTCATTATAGCTGGGTAGGTTGGTTGGCTGATTTTCTCTTCTTAAGCAGCTTTCATCGCAGCTTTAACCATTTTAAGAACTGGTACTTGGAGAAAAGTTATTTATTCCCTATTTTTGATAATTTCTTTGGTAAACATTAAAAATGGAAAGAGCATATATTTGTTATGGAGTGAAATACACATATGTTTCCTATTTCTGCTGAAGAATTTAAAGTTCCTTTATTTGGGATGCAGTCTACTAGCAAAAACTTTATGGAAATTCTAAAATACTGCAAATTTGTTGTGACCCGCGCAATCGTCTCACCAGCAAGAACGCACGCGGGCACCAGGATCCTTCTGCAGCAACTGTTTATTACCATGTGCAGAGGAAGAGAGAGAGACCTAAGATGGTGCTGCTTTATATACACCCTAGGGTGGGGTGGACATATCTGATTGGCTGCTTGCTCAAAACCCCCGTATGATACCCCAAGTTGGGCGGTGATTTAGCGGGCCTTTGCCACTGCACATGCGCAATTTTACTTGTTTACCCACGAGTGTCAGGTGCGAGCGCCATGTTCCAATGGCGGATGCTGTCACCATTTACAGTGGCGCTCCACACCTCTCCCTTTTAGCTTTATTAAATGAGACCATAAGGTCGTCTGGCAAGGCTCTAAGTCATCTCTCTTGTAGAGGAAGGTAGAGGTCTAGTCCCTTGTGCAGAATGTTGGGATATTGTAAGGAATTTCCACCCTGGTCGTTGAGTCCACGAGTGTACTTTTATCTACCCATAAAATCTTTTATGGAAATCTTTGGCCAAGGTCAACTTTGGAGATAAGACGACAGCTTTTAACTTTGTGGCTCGGTCTGCCAGGTCATTTCCATGGGACATTGGTCCCAGTAGACCTGAGTGAGCCCTGATATGTGTAATAAAAACAGGAGATCTCCTATTGACTAGGGTAAATTGAATCTTTTGAAAAACTTCTGTAAGTCTACTAGAGGGCTTAATTAATCCAGCAACTTCCAGAACCCTAACTGCATTTACTACACAAAAGGAATCTGAAACAATATTTAGAGGACCTGGGAAGGTTTCAAGAACCTCTAATACTACCAAGCATTCCACAACTTGAGGTGAGGTCTCATGGTATTGTCTGGTTGTGACTTTATTATTAACTACATAGGCACCCACACCTCTTTTTGACCCGTCTGTGTAAACAACCACTCCATCTGGGAGCTGATTCTGAGATATAATGTGTGGAAACACAATAGCTTGAGTTAAGGCAAATTGTAAAATAGGATGTTTAGGATAGTGATTATCTATTTGACCATTAAAGGAAGTGACCAACACCGCCCAAACATCAGAGGTAGCAGTTAATGTTTGAACCTGATGTGTAGTCTATGGCACTATTAAAACCTTAGGATCCCTTCCAAAATGGGTAATGGCTGCTTTTAGCCCACGAAGGGCAAGCTGAGCGACTGCATCTGGATACCATTCAATAATCTTTGTAGGGGATACATTAAAAATCCTGTCTGTCGCTTCTGTCATCCTAGCAATAAAGTCTGAGAAAGGCTCTTGGAGGCCTTGCAAGATTTTGCTTAGATATCCCCCAGCCTCACCTTTCTTTGAAAGGGCTTTCCACGCCTTAATAGCGGCAGCAGAGATTTGACCATATGCTCCCCAATCATAGTTTATTTGGTCGTTAACAAACTGTCCCTGCCCTGTTAACAATTCAAACGTCCACTGTCTTTGATTGCCTTCCACATTAGCGTTGGTCTTTGCCTGTACTTGAAAAGCATCGTGCCACAAGGCCTTCCATTCCATGTACTGTCCCATATTAGGGAGAGCAGCTTTCACTGTATTTTGCCAATCACTCGGAGTCATTGCCATAGTGGCAAGTCTCTCAAGCTGCATGACTGTAAAATTAGCATCAACTCCATATTTGTTAACTGAATCAGCAAGCTCCTTAATAGGGGTATATTCTATCTTCGACCTCCCTCCATGGCCTCAAACACCGGAAAAGCTTGTAACATCCTTCTTTTGTCTTCCTTTGAAAGGAAGGAGTCTGAGCAGTGCTTGTCCGCATAAGGCGGAGGAGTGCTGGGGACAATAAGTTGGGAGTGCACGACAGGCCGAGAGGCCATGCGATTCCTATCTCCTGCCTTTTCCTGCCCTCCATCTTGTAGCTGCAGCCGAGATGCCATGTGGTCCCCATCTCCCGCCTTCTCCTGCCCTCCATCTTGTAGAGGCGGCCGCCCATCTGGATTGTATTTTTACTCCTCATAGGGGCCCAGTTCCTCCGACTCGGAGCTACCAAGCCCTGAGGCCTCCAGTTCCTTTACCAGATAAAGAGGTTTCTTTTTTGGGGCCCTCCCTTCCTTCTTAAGTCTCTCTCCCAGGGTGTTCTTCCCCTCCTCTATCGCTTCCACGGACTGAACGTCTTGGGAAGGGCCTGTTTTCTTGTGCGCACCTTTCCTATTCTCTTTATGAGTGGCTAGCCTCTTATCCCTCCCTGTTTCTGACACGCCGTCTTGTAGCTCTTCTACCACTCCCTGACCTGCCACGATAGTTGAGCGGCCGGCAAGAACGCACGCGGGCACCAGGATCCTTCTGCAGCAACTGTTTATTACCATGTGCAGAGGAAGAGAGAGAGACCTAAGATGGTGCTGCTTTATATACACCCTAGGGTGGGATGGACATATCTGATTGGCTGCTTGCTCAAAACCCCCGTATGATACCCCGGGTTGGGCGGTGATTTGGCGGGCCTTCGCCACTGCACATGCGCAATTTTACTTGTTTACCCACGAGTGTCAGGTGCAAGCGCCATGTTCAAATGGTGGATGTTTTCACCGGTCATCACGGCTCTCCACAATTTGTTTTTATATTTCATAAATTAGTGCCAAATACAATTTTAGAAAGATTTACTCTGCAACTGTATATGGCTGGGTAGGTTGCCTGACTGATTCTTCCCTCACTTTGACAGCTTTCATCACATCTTCTAACATTTTACAAGCTAGTACTTGAGGATGGTTTCACATGGTGAATCATTTCAATTTTAATGTTCCAGTCTTATCCACTAAGACCTTAATGTCCAATATTATCAAATTTAGTAGCTCTATTAGCTACTGGTAAATATGTTGCTGGTATAGACTAAACTTAAATGGTCTTCTTGGTATTTAAACATAATTTTCCCTTTTAACAAACACAATACATTTATAATATTTTGTGTAAAATGTACACAACTTTTCAAACAAGGTCTTAGATTTCTCTAGAAGTGTGGGCATCAAAAGACATTGATGAAAACTTCCTTTGAGAACATTTGTTGACACAGTTATTGTCATACAAACACATAATAATAGCTTACAAAAAAGACATACTCAATTTTCCATATATAGTTCTTGACACTTCTTTTTATTAGGTTATTATTAGGTTTCATGGTGAATCATCCATTTTTTGATACTATCAAGAGACATTGATTGATATTCTCAATATTCATAATGTTTCTAAATTATATATATATATGTGTGTGTGTGTGTGTGTGTGTGTGTGTGTGTGTGTGTGTGTGAGGGTGCGCACACATGTTATATTTGCATTCAAGAAATGAAATATATTACTTAATATCTTGATGTGATAGTTGAAAATGGGTTCACTTTAAATGGTTCCACACTCACAGATGTGCTATATTTTATCGTTATTGAAAAAAAAAACAAAAATACAAAAAAACAAACAAAAAAAAACCCCAGGAACTCCTAGGGGCTTCTTTGTGGTCACTGCTTTAACAATATATTCTCATTCTGCCTAGAGATATTGAATGACATATTTTGGTCATGAATCCTACTCAGCTTTAAATGGAAGAAACTGTCCTTCCCTGATCATAACTAAACAATACCTGAGGAAGAAAATACAGGTTCTTGTTAACGCTTAGGTAAAATGTTAAAACCTAGGTAACAGTTACTTTTCTATCCTGCCATAAGCCTAGGTAACAGTTACATGGCTACCCTGCCATTATAAGGAAACTTTCTCATATGTTACTAATAAAGGAAACTTTCTAATGCCAAGATTAATTACATATTCTGTTATGTTTTCACCCTTAAAAACCAATCATGATAAAAGTCAATAGAACTCTTTTGTATAGTTACCTACAATAAGGTTGAATCTGATCCAATGACCCAAAAGCATATTCTGCACCTGTGTATAAGGTTTTATAGTATGAGGCCCCTGGAATAGACCCCAACATAAGAGAGACACCTGCACCATTATAAGAAACTGTTTGGAATAAGACTTTCATCTTGAGTAGTGGTACAGGAAAATTTAAGTTCCTAAGGCCACCCTTGAAAATGATACCCTACTTGGCAGAAACAGACATGTACATAAATAACCGCCATCCTGCTAGGTATGTTAAGACATGACCTGTAGACAAGTTCCATCCTGGTAGACAAATTAAGACATGGATATTAGACAAGGCAAGTCCCCTGTCACAGTTGAATACCACAACCAATGGGAGCATGAAAAATGTATGGGAAAGGCATGTTAGTAAGGAAATCCACTATCCCTAAATCCTTATTGATGAAATAACTTGGCCCAAGTGTTTGTGGATTTGGAGCTTAAAATCTCAGTAGGATCTTAATTTGGGGTCATATTTGAGTTGTCAAATCTGTACCACAGCCATGGTTGACCAATTTTGGGGCATATGGTTAATAAATTATCCCTGTCTGAATACGTACATAGTTGTGAAGTTTGTGAGGCAATTCCTGGACCCTTGTATACTCACAATCTAAACATTTGTCTTTGATACAAAGCTACTTTGTTTCATGAAAGGACTACCCTATAATTTAGCATAGTCACTAACGTTCCTTGCTATGCAAATGGTGTTAAACATGGGTCTTTTGATTATATTTTGCATATAAAGAGAACAAATTCATCTTTCTACTTTCTCTTTCTCAATGGAATGGCTTTGAAAGAAATTATCCCACTATCAAAATTCTTGATTACTAGAAGACTGATCTAGAGATTGAGTCATTAACAGTGGGAGTGTTCATTTTTACAACAGTATAATCAGTAGTAAATAAAACAGAACTGATTGAAATATAAGTTTTCCATAAGTAACCAGGATGTCCACAATAATGGCCAGTATACCAGGGCGCTCATCATACTGCAAAACTCCAGACATGTGGCTTTGAAATCCATGCATTTGCAAATGAACAACTCCATTTGAAGACTTCATAATTTTTTAGTTACTGCCTAGAGTTTGTCTAAGGCAATCTTGGAATGCCCAAGGTGGGAGATACTGAAAATACCTCTATGGTCACAGATGCTAGCCCTTGTGCAAAGGTCACTGTAAAAATTCTATAGGAATATTATGTGTCATTTATAGATCAGCTATATGTGAATCCCAATAAAAATTCACTTATTTTGCAGCTCAGTATATACAATATTAGGTAAATTTTAAAAAACATTTCCCAGTAGTCTTTCCATCTTCTCAGTAGGCCTTGGGTAATGTGTATAATTAAGATGTATAATGAAATCCTCAAAAGAACCATTTAATTGACAAAATGGCAAGTAGATATCCCACTGTACTTCCCTCTTGTCAAAGACATTAATTAACCTCAACTTGTATAATTTAAGGGCTGGAGAGATGGCTTGGTCGTTGAGTATTTTCTACCTTCCCAGAGGGCATAAGTTTGTTGTAAATTTCCCTTATCAGGTGGATCACAACCATATATAGCAAACAAGGACACCTTTTTCCCATGCCTGACATAATTTACATAGAGAATCACCAAAATAGGGATATTCATTACATATAATAAAAATAAAAATATTTATAAATCTGCATCTCATTGTGACAACACTTCACGCCATTGCCTCTTTACTCCTCAAGGTTGTATGAAGTGGTTGATGACCACTCCATTTAATGATGATCTTCCAAATTTTGCAATATTTGCTTACATTCACTCTTTATCCACCTCTCAATGGAGTCCAGGCAAGGAAGTTTCACTCTTTTTTTCAATCTAGTATAGTTTAGAAGTTTGTACATAGGTCTGGCATCTGTGATATAATTTTAACAAACTCAAGAGTTCATACAGAGCCAAGTTACTCTGACATACTTACAAAGCAGCACTCTTTATATTCCTAGGAATAAGTCATTTAGCAGTTCATGCTGGATGGGTTGTTCCAGAAACTGATTTTATAACCCAGTCAGTGGCTTTATAGTCCTTAGTTATCATGAAAATGCAAATCAAAATGACCCTGAGATTCTACTTTACGCCAATCAAAATGGCTAAGATCAAAAACTCAAGTTACAGTACATGTTGGCAAGGATATGTAGAAAAAGGAACACTTCTCCATTGCTGTTGGGATTACAAATTGGTACAACCACTTTGTAAATCAATCTGGAGGTTCCTCGGAAAATAGGAAAGATCTCATACTAGTAACTTAATAGAACACCTAAAAGTTGTAGAACAAAATGACTCAAACACACTCAAGTGACATAGAAAGCAGAAAATATTTAAAATCAAGGCTCAAATGCATAAATTAGAAACAAAGAGAACAATTCAAAAAATCAAATAAACCAAGAGTTGGTTCTTTGAGAAAATAAACTAGATAGAAAAAAAACCTGTTTACCAAACTAACTAAAAGGGAGAGTGACAATATTCGAATTAACAAAATCATAGAAATGGGCACATAACAGACCACAATGAAATCAAAAGTATCATTAGGTCTTCTGCCTTCAACAATCTTTACTCCAAAAAAGTTAGAAAACCTAAATCAAATGAACTATTTTCTTGAAATGTTTCACTTACCAAAGCTGATTCAAGATCATATAATTGACCATATACTTGATATACAGTCCCACTATAACACCTAAGGTGATAGAAAATATCATTAAAAGTCTCAAAAGAAAAAAAAAAGCCCAGAACCAGATAGTTTTAGGTCAGAATTCTACCAGACTTTCAAATAAGTGATAATACCAATACTCTTCAGACTACTCCACAAAAGAAAAACAAAAGGACCTTCGAAAAACCCATTCAATGAGGCTACAGTGACCCTGATACCTAAACCACAAAAAATACCAAGGAAATGCCAACAAAGAAACAAAATTTCCATCAAATTTTTCTTATGAATCTTGATTCAAAAATTCTCAATTAAATAGTCTCAAACTAGATCCAAAAAAAAAAAAAACCATCAAAACATCATACAACATGATCAAATAGGCTTCATCCAAGTGATGTAGGAGTAGTATGATATACAGAATCCATCAATGTAATCTACCATGTAAATAAACTGAAAGAAGAATACCACAGGAGCATATTATTAGATGCTGAAAAATACAAAATGCTTTCATTTTAAGAAGACAAGAAATCAGGGATACAAAAAATATATCTAAACACAATAAACATAATATACAACAAGCTAATAACCAATATCAAACTAACTGGAGAGAAACTTAAAATAATTGCTCTAAAATCAGGAAAAAGACAAGGTATTCTCTACATATATCATCAACTTAGTACCTGAAGTTATATCCTGAGCAATAATACTAAAGGAGATCAGAGGAATACAAATTGGAAATGAAAAACTCAAAGTATTGATATTTGTATGTGATATGATAGTATACGTAAGTGATTCCAAAAATTATACCAGGGAACTGATAGATACAACTGATAAACACAGCACATTCAGCAAAGTGACTGAATACAAAATTAACACATAAAAAATCAGTAGTCCTCCTTTATACAAATGATAAATGGGCTGAGCAAGAAATCATGGAAACAACACCATTCACAATAGCCAAAATTAAGATAAAATATGTTGGTGTAATTCTGAACCAACCAACCAAAAGAATTATATGAAAAGAACTACAATTTTCTTAAGAAAAAAAATTGAAAAAGATATCTGAAAATGGAAAGATAGCCAATACTTATGGATTTGAAGAACTAACATAGTAAAAATGGTCTTCTTACCAAAAGCTATCTCCATATTCAATGCAATACCTATCAAAATTTAAACACAATATTTTACAGACTTTGAGAGAACAATTCTCAGCTTCATATAGAAAAATATAAAACCAAGGATAACTAAAACACCCCTGTACAATGAAAGAAACTCTAGAGGTATCTCTACCCCTGATCTCAAGCTGTACTATAAAGCAAGAGTAATAAAAACTGTAAGGTCTTGGTATAGAAACTGACAGGTTAATCAATGAAGTCAAATTGAAGCTACTGAAAGAAACCCACACACTTATGAACACTTGATTTTTGACAAAGAAGATAAAAGTATACAATTGATAAAATCACTCTATACAAATCTCAAGCCCAAGTGAATCAAAGACCTCAAAATAAAACCAGATACACTAAATCTAATAGAAAAGAAAGTGGAGAATAGCCTTGAATGTATTTGTATGGGAGACAACCTTCTGAATATAACTCCAATGGCTCAGGCTCTTAGATCTACAACTGATAAAAGGAACTTCATGAAACAAAAAATTTTCTGTAAGGCAAAGGACACAGTCAATTGGACAAAACAGCAGCCAACCAATTGGGAAAAGATCTTCACCAATCCTATATCCAACAAATATATATACTCAAAATATATAAAGAACTCAACATATTGGACACCAACAAATCAAGTAACCCAATTAAAAATGAAATACTGAGCTATACAAGGATTGTTCAGAGGAATCTCAAAATGCCTAGAAGCAGTTAACGAATTGATCAACTTCTGTCAGAGAAATGCAAATCAAAATGACTCTGATATTCCATCTTACATCCATTTGAATGGCTTAATTAAAAAACTCAAGTGACAACACTTGTTGGTGAGGATATGGAACCAGGTAAATATTCTTCCATTGCTGGTGGGAGATCAAATTTGAACAACCACTCTGGAAATCAGTTTTGTAGTTTCTCAGAAGACTTGGAAGAGTTCCTCAAGATCTTTTCAAGACCCAGATATATCACTTCTGGGTATATACAAAAAACACGCCCACTATACCACAGGGACACTGGAACAACTATGTTCATAGCACCTTTATTCATAATAGCCAGAAACTGGAAACAACTTAAATTTCTCTCAACTGAAGAATGGATAAAGTACATGTGGAAAATCTACACAATGGAATACTATTCAGTTATTAAAAACAAGGATATCATGAAATTTTCAGGCAAATGGATGGAACTTGAGAATTTCATCCTGAATGAGGTAAAGGATACCCAGAAAGACACATATGGTATATATTCACTTATAATTGAACATTAGCTGTAATGTGCAGTATAACTATGCCATAATACTCTGACCTAAAGATAGTATATAATAAGGAGGGCCCAAAGTAGAATGTGTGAATATCACTCAGAAGGGAAAACAAAATAGCCATTAGAGGTGGATAGAAAGATGGAACTGAGTGGGAGAAGAGGTGATGAGGTTGGCTATCAGGTGTCCATGGGTGTCAGGAGAGGGAATAGACTGAGAATGGAAATCAGTGGTGGTTATCTCTGGGACTACCTGAAGACCTGGGATGGGGGATGCTACAGAGTGTCAATGTGGGTTTCCCTAGCTGAGATTCCTACCAGTGAGGGATATAGATACTGAAGTGGCCAGCTTCCATAGCCATGACTTCCAGTGGAAGGATGGAGAGATCATCCCACCCACAAAACCTTCAACCCCAAATGTCCTGCTACAAAGGGATAAAGTAGATATAGAGCCTGAGACAAAGCCAAAACCAATGACTGGACCCACTTGAAACCCATCACATTGGATAGAGACAAACCACTATTAATGATACTTTGATTTACGTTAGATAGCAGCCTATCATTACTGTCTCCTGAAAGGCTTCTTACTGAAGAGGATGGAAACAGATGCAGAGACTCATAGGCAACCATCAGGCACAGCTGGAGGAGTCTTATGGAAGAGTGGGGAATAGAATTATGCAATCTAGAGGGGTCCAGGTCATCACAAGAATACCTAGAGTCAACTAAACTATGCCCATGTGGGTTCATAGAGACTGAACTACCAACCAAAGAGCATAAAGGAGTTGGACCCACCCCTTGATATTTATAGCAGATATGCAGCTTGATATTCATGTATGTATCCTAACAATTGAAGCAGAATATTTCTCTGAGTCAGTTGACTACTGTTGGATCCTCTTTTCCTACCTGGATTGCCTGGTTATAAATCAGAGGGAGAGGAGGTATTTAGTCCTATTTGGACTAGATGTAGAGGTTGGGGTAATACTCAAGGGGGATATCCCTTCTCTGAGGATAAAGGTTAAAGGTAATTGGGGAGGGATTTGTAAGTGTGGGACTGGGAGTAAAGCTTTGAGCAGGGTTTGCAATTGGGATGTGATATAAATAAAAAATAAATTATGAAATGAAACAATAAGAAAGCAATTAAATGAGAAAATATGCTAATTAAGTTAAGCTATAAGTAAGAATCACAAAGACCACAGTTCATTCTATCACATCTATATGTGATAAACAAAATAATCAAATATGTAGACACAATAAGTAGATTGCCCACTTTTAGGAGTGAGGAAGAATACAGGACAACTGCCACTGGGCAAAAAGTTTTCATCTGTGAAAAATTTTAACTACAGTATTATTCTAGTATTTTGTATATAATCATATTAAAAACTTACAATCTAGAATCACTCTTGATTATCCTACACACTGCACAAAGGCTCAATATAATTCAGGCATACTGTGCTCTCTTCTATTTCCCTTCAAGATGTCATAAAGTGCATCATGAAGAGGAGGAGGTAGAGATCTTTTCCTTTTAGGCAAAACAAAAACAAAAAAAGAAAAAACAAAAAAAAAAAAAAAACAATACAAAAAAAAACCAAAAAAACCAAAAACAAGCAAAAAACCCCACCCATCTCACATCTTTCATCATCAACGATTTCTATTCTAACAGTTCCGATGTCTTAGACAGAATTTGCTGTGGAAACATGACAAAGCCTTTCAAGTTGTACAGTGGTAATGAGCTGAAATTTGACATCATACCCAAACCTCAGCAATGCCCACTTATTTTGACAGACACAGGCATTGGAAGGATCAAGGTTAGCATCATAAACAATGGGGGCAATTGTCAAAAGCTTTCCAGACTGGAGCAGACAATTCACTGGTTGATCAGTTTGGTGATAGATTCTATTTTGTGTATTTGATTGTAGAGAATGTGATTGTGATGATTGACGATTATGATGAACAGTAAGCTTGAGAGTCTTCTGCCAGCAATTTCATGTGCAGACCATGATGAACCTATTGACTGGGGTACAAAACAATATTTCAACTTAAAAAACTCTAGATGAAATACTTAGAGGAAAGAAGTAAAAAGGAAGTGGTTGAGAAGCATTCATAATAATAAAATATCCCATAGTCCTCTATTTGGAGAATAAATTGGAGAAGGTCAGTAAGGATGAAATGGAGACATAGATAATTGGGAAATCTGGAGATGTGAGTTAGCAAATTCAAGATGTGGAATCAAATGAGGAGACAACAGTGGCAAAGATTAAGCAGAACTACATTGATCAGAAATAATTGAATAATATCAAGCCCATCTGTACCAGAAATCTTGATGTTATTACTCAGGGGACATGCCATTTTTTAAAGAATATCACCAGTGGTTGAGAAGATAAAATAGCAGTCAAACGTTTTCCAGTAAAATGCTCAGCTGAAATTCGTGGCATCATTCTTCAAGTTCCTTTGGCCTCTTTTAGAAAATCTATAAGAACTTCAAACTGTCTGTCATGGGTTCATTATTAGTAGTTGTGATGATCTGATACCCAAGTATCTAAACTTTATCTGTGGTATAATTCAATCAGAGGAACTACTTCTGAAAACCTCCTAAGAATTGTTCCAACAGAGCAAGATCATGAAAGTCACCCATAATAACACTACGAAGAAGTACCTTGAGCTTCTTTCTGAGTTGATAGAACAACAAAAAATTCTATAAAGTATTCTCCAAGAATCTAAAGCTGGAATTCCTGAAGATTCCACTAACCTATGATACGTCTCTGAGTTCCTGTGCTGTGACATCTGTCAGTCTAGGGATGAGATGGCTTCCCTGTCAGAGTATGTGTCTCACATGAAGGAGATATGGAACCCTTTTCTTCACCACTTGTGAGAAGAAAAAGCAGGAGGCTAATTCTACCCTTATGGAACATGTATAGAAGAGGATCTTTGAGGTGCTGTAAATCATGGGGAATATTGACTATCAGTCAGTTCAACAATTCAGAGTTAAATAAAAAGAGGGCACAGAGTTAACAGGGGATTGATAGAGGAAGAAACAAAATAGAGGAGAGTAAGACAAAGTTTGAAAGTTTCTGTGTACTCATGAAGGAGACCTTGTGTAAGAAGACTGAATAGATGACAATATCCAAAAGACTTGCATCTTCATCATGCTGCATTGTGATTAGCAACTATGACTGAGCAGAAAGCATGAAACAGATAATGAAGGCTCAGTGACTTCAAGAATAAGATACAATGGGTTGCATGATGGCCAAAAGGGATCTAGATATCAACCCCTACAACTCCATTGTGGAGATCTTGCAGCAGAAAATTGAGAAAGTCAAATACAGTAAAGCTGACAAAGATCTGATAGAGCTGATGTTTAAAACAGCTCTACTATACTCCATTGAAGATCAACAGACCTACTCCAGCTGCTTCTACTGTATTATCAAACTAGAAATATCCACTGGTGAGGATAACGGGACAACAACAGAGTCTATATCTGTTCCTGATGTGATTTCCCACAAAAAAGGGTGATGGGGATCTATCTCACATAAAAGAAGATTAGTGGGCTCCTTCTGGGAAGACTGTATCCTCTGGATAGTTTTATTATGTCTTTTCAGGACCAGCAGGCTTGACTGGTCCTATCTCCCAGTGTTCTACTCATGCCTTGTGATTTTCTCCTATCTTGTCCTAGGTGTCTAAAGTCAGGAATATTCCCTTACTCATAAAATAGAAGAATTGGGTGTTGTATATTGTGGCAGATTTTGTTTTGTTCTAAATTTGGAAGTATAGAAAATAGCTATTCTTTTTAGTCTAAATAAAAAACAGTTAAAATTTTGGTAAAGAATCAATAAAATAATTTGGTCTAATAAAATAAAGGCTAGATATTAATATTATTTAATAATATTAGTCTTTATTACTGTTTTTTATAATAAAGTATTATGATGACAGAAACAGAGAGAAAATGGATTATTTCCATTCATGCTTCAATGTTACATCCAGTTCTTACCAGGTAGTTACAGCAGCATAATTTTGAGGCAGCTAGCTATACTGTATCCTCAGTAAATTTGGAGACAGCATGGGATGAATGCATAATTGCAGATCAGCTCATTTTCTCCTCTGTTTTTACTCTAGAGCACACTTTTGGAAATGGTGGCATCTGCATTTAGAGTATGCATTCCCTCCTCAATTAATGTTAAGAAAATTACAGACAGGTATATTCAGATGATTAACTCCCAAGAGATGCTAGGTATTATCAAGTTAAAAATGAACTTTGACCATTGCAAAGATAGTCTTATAACCAGTGTGCTTTTCCTGTATCAACTGGTTATGCGCTAAGATACTAGCTGTAATAACACTGATATATATTTTACAAACAATATTATGCATATCAGTAGTATTTTGTTTCAAATTCTGAAATTAAATACCAAAGGAAAATAATAATTAGTTGTGAAAGTTTAGCAATTGTTCTGATTTTTGTCGTTCACACACATACTCTTTCTGTGTGTGTATGTGTGTGTCTGTGTGTATGTGTGTGTGTGTGTGTGTGTGTGCTTATGTTGGTGTCCACAGAATCCAAAGTAGTCCACCAAATGTCCTAGAGATAGAGTCACAGTTAGTTGTTAATTGCCAAACAAGTGTGTTGCAGACAAATTCATGGTAATCTGGAAGACCAGCAAGTGTACTTAACCACTGATTTATCTTTCCATCCATCTTGACAGTCATAGATAAATACCAATTTTATCTTGCAAATCATAATAAAAGAAACATAAAGGATGAAGGCTCTAGTGGAACAATAATTAAAAAATAAAAGTAAAAGTGTCATAACTAAACAATAATATATTTTTATTCTTCTGTATAATCATGGTAATTTAGTGACAAAATAGAAAAGAGGTAATTTCTTTATTATACCTTATTTTCACATTCATTGTTGGAAAAGCCTAAGTAGCTAATTTTGTATGATTCAAAACAGTTTTTCAAATATAAAACTGAGTGTTTACTAACTTTCAGAAAATCTAAGTAACAGACAAAAATGAGCCCATAGTCCAATTTGGCTGCCAGCCCATTTTTGAAAATACAATTTTACTGGAATTTAGCCAGTCTCCTAATTTATGAATTATCTATGACGGTGTTCATTCATTATAGCACAGATAAATAAAGACAAAGACCATCTGCCTGCAAAGCCAAATATATTCATGTTTTGTCTCATAACAACCTTAAGTGTATAGTGAGAATATAGGCCATGTAAGAACTAAAATATTTGTCTGGCTCATTCATTGTCAATCAGAGATGAAGAGAAATCATGTCAGAACATGAAAATATAATATAAAAATTAAAATACTAAAATCAGATAGTAACTTAAAATGTCAAAATATTATTTAATGATTGTATTTTGACAACTATTATACAAAATGTGTAATAAGATATCAATTTACAAAAGAGGAATTAGTCTCTCAAAAAATTTAATAAGCACATTGATTAAAATATATATAATAAATATACTATTATACACACAAATAGTTTAGTATATTTTTCCTTTCCATATTGGGGTTCCTCAAACTACTCTTCTAAACTTCTATAGTTTTCTTTGTGAGTTTTGTTATGTCATATAATTGATGACTTTTATATGTCTTCAATATCAAGATGGCACAATGTTCTTTATTACACATTAGACCAATGATCAAATACTTTATGTTATGCCTAAAAGTAATTTAATAAGGAAATTTCTTTGATCACTGATAAATCTCATGATTACAATTTTTCTGTTCTATTTAAAATTGAAAAAATAGGCAAAAACATATGGTTAAGTGAAATAAAATTCACCAAAAGAACTGAATTCATTTATAATTTTCTCAATGGCAGGCATTATATATTTTTTAGACTAGATTAGAGTAATGTGGTGGTTTAAATAAAATATATTCCACATAAGTTCAGGTATTTAAACAATTCTTCAGTTGGTGGGTACTGTTGTGGACTCATTAGGTGTTACAACCTGAATGAAGTAAGTGTGTCACTGAGTGTGGGGCAGTGAACCATACCACCAGACAGAAAAACTTGTAAGGTTGAACAGATTTCGAGCAGATTCAGGAACACTGTCAAGTTTCATAATTGAGAACGGTAGGTGTTTAAATTTACTCCCAACCAGGTTCCTGGGATACATGACCACAACACCACATGTAGAGAACTGTGACCATCAGTCATGTAGAGGCAATACATGAAGCCCTTCCACATTAGGATGAGGCATTCCTGACATCTTACACCAAGCTAGAAAGTACCTGACTTCGGACTCCAACCAGCCCCCAAATGTTTATAAGATCCTAACCACAAGGAATAAAGTGCAGAGGTTACTTCATCAAAGATTATCTGAGAATGATTGTCTTATTGAGCAGTAATACCCAAGGAAATTGTATTCTCTCTTCAAGCTTTCCTTGCTAGAAGCTGCTTGAGCCTACCACAACTACTTTCAGCTCAGTGTTCCTGAACTTCCACTCCCTGTTCAGTGTCCCTGACCTTGGCTCCTATACATGCTGCCTCTTGTTGTCTGCCACTGTCTCTGGGGTCTGTCTGCCTTGGTGTGGCTCCCCCTCAGAAAGCTGAAACTGTTTGGCCTCTCCTGCCAGAGCAGAGGCCCAGAGATCCCTGAGAACTTCACTCTACTTCCAGTTTACTCATTACTTTGTTATTGAAGCTGAATATATGATCTCTCAGTTTAGAGCTCCTACTGACATATCTGCTGCTTGGTGCCTTACCTTTTTGCTCTGAGGAATTCTAATGGTTCTCTTACATCAGAACCATAAGCCAAACACTCATGGAATTCTATCACAGCAATAAAAAGTAATTGATATAAGTAAAATGATAAATTTGTTTGCTTATATGCCTATGTGATTTTTTTGTTACTACAGTATATATGTGATAATATAAAAACAAATACCAAAGAAATGTTATTATTTTTTAAAAGCATTAAAATGAAAAAAGTGCCATTAACTGTCCTGGAAAGAGATATTTAAGGCATTTGAGACAGACAGACAGACTGACAGACAGACAGACAGACACACACACACACACACACACACACACACACACACACACAGAGAGAGAGAGAGAGAGAGAGAGAGAGAGAGAGAGAGAGAGAGAGA
>JANHMN010000005.1:55182127-55204733 GCA_030674055.1 Rhabdomys pumilio
CACACACACACACACACACACACACACACACACACACACACACACACACTCACTCTTCAATATAGTCTCAGCTGCTGGGGAGAATGAACCTGGAGGATCCCTGAAGCCTATGACCTCAAAGAACGACTCGATATTTTAGCAAGACTCCACTAAATAAAATTTCCACCAAAGAAAATAAATCAAAGAATGAGATGGGTTTTGTCTGACCTTGAAATAATTCCTATAATTTTATCACTTAAGAAATGTAGTGTAAGCTAGGTAGTTGGTTTAATGGTGGTATGATTGATTTTCATATGTAGGTTATATATTAGGTTGTATACCAAATGCCACAAAACAACAAAAAAAAAACAAAAAAAAACAAAAACAAAAACAAATATTGTAGTCGCTGTATCACACAGACAAACATAACATACTGTCATGAGAATACACAGCTATAATCTCAACACTTAGTTAAGGCAAAAAAAAAAAAAAATATGTTCAAGACCAGTCTTGCATGTCTATTGATTTTCAAGAATAAAAGAATTATTTGTTATTGATGTGAAAGAAATTTTATGGGTCCCACAAAAAACTAATAAAATAGCAGGGCCCTGTAGATTCCTTCTCCCAAATCCAAGTAGCCAAAAATGCTGCCTTCAGGGCTTGCTAGCCAGAGGCCCAGTTAATCAGTTACCAAGGAATGTAGAGTTACAGGACAAAGGACAAGGCCTGTTAAAGCCATCTCAGGAACTAGCTGATAAGAAAGGTATGCAAAGCTCTGCTAACCTAGATAAGCATCTGCCTACAGGAACTGCACTCTGCCCCCACCAACTAGTACATCCTGCTGATGTTCAAAAATTGTAAAATAACCAATCATGTGTAACCTCGCAAAAGTTTTCTCCCTTCCCAAACCCGTGTCAATATAAACGCTTAACCTTGGAGCTTGGGGGTCATCCCCTCTGTCTCTTGCATCAGACACACATCGGGCTGCCCGGAGTGCTCCTCCATTTAACTACCTCATGTGATTGCAGCAAGCGGGTCTCTCGTGAGTCCTTGGGTGCGTGCAGTACTGAGACTGGAGTGGGGTTCCCTTCTAGGGGGTCTTTTAGCCTTTCAGATGCAGTACCTACATAAATGGAAAAAAAAAGAATACATCAGAATCCATCTTAGTAAGAGATTTAATGTCCAACATAATACAGGCATCAATGACAAAGTAGCCTCGGCAGCTAAAGAAAATTTCATGTGGAAAATAATTTCATAATATCTGAGACAGTTATTGATAGATAGGAATAGAAGGACAAGACTATACTGGCTATGTTATCTTGGCACAAGTTCATTTGAGACAATGGAAGTCAACTGAGAAAATAACACCATAGGATCAAGATGTCGGCAAGCTTATATGGCATTTTTTAAAATTAATGTTTGATATGGGAGAACTCAGCCTATTTAGGTAGGGCTACAATAGGCTGGTAGCCCTGGGCTATTTAAGAAAGAAGGCTAAGCAATTCATGAGGAACAAAGTACTAAGAATCACTCCCCCATAGACTCTGCATTAGCTCTATGCCTCCATTTCCTGCCTTGTTTGAAGATTGGTCTTGGCTTTCCTTAATGGACTGTAACTTGGGATATATAATTCAAATAAAACCTGTCCTCCATAAGTTGTTTATGGTCATAATGTTTCATCAGAACACTAGTAAGGCTCAGTAAAACAAACATCAAGAATGCATTTAGAAGAAAAAATTCAGTCTCTTGTAATTATTTGATAACTATTACTGTGGTTCTAGGGCATGAATATTTCTTTTTCTTTTCTGGTTTAGTATTAAGTTTAGGCAGGTCCTATGTTAGAGAGTCTGGCGGATGAGGCTTTTTTCAGTGAGTCTCTTCAGAAGTTTTAGAAGATTTTAATCATTTGGAATTAGGGTAAATTGAGTGCATTTACCTTGGCAGTATTTTTTCTTATTCATTTACCTAAGGCACAGTAGTGGTTACTCCCTCCCTATTGTTGAAAATGCACTTTGATTATCCTTAAGTGTTTTAAAGCTTTTATTCCTTTGAGGGAAGGAAGCTATATAGAATTAAGAAGATTTCTACAGTAGGAAAATACTTTTTTTTTCTTTGGTTATACCACAAAGAAAATCTTTTCTCTGACCATCTTTTTAAAAAGTCCATTTTATTATTATATCTAGTTCTGTGCAGAAGTGATTGTGAGAGATGGTAATCATTGTTTCATAGTTAACATATATTAATTATATAAATAAATGAGTTTGTTATGGCATTTTTATGTATGCATAAATTATTTAATTTATATTCAGCTTCTTAATACTCTTCTGTTTTGTCCTGTGCTATAGATTAACAGTCATCATACTCTTTTCTTATTTTCTGTTTTCTAAATACACATATGAGAATAAACAGATACCTTTAACGTTTTTAGTACAGTTTATTTTTCCTAACATGATTAACTCCATCTCACTCCATTTTCTCTTCAAATAATGCAAATTACTCTTCCATTTGACTCATTAATGATGCACTGTGCATATATATATATATATATATATATATATATATATTCCTTTTTAAAACCTCTGTAATTATTAGTGTCATCCAGGATTCATGTTCACTATTTCTACTCAAATTACATAAACAAATGCAAATGTAAAGAACCCAAGTCAAAACATTTAACTATAGCCCCAAAGAATCAAATTCATTCTTCTCAGTGGGTATTTACTAAAGTAAAAATATATTCTCATTACTTATGATCATTTGTATTATAGCATCAAGAAAAAATGTTATCGATTACTAACAGTCCTTATTGCAACATTCAAAATATTTCAAAATTACAATGCAATGTTAGTGTGTAATACAAACCAAAGCTATTTGATAATGTTAATTCGTGAATAATATTTACAAACCATTGTCTTGACAAGTATAATTTGGTAAAGATTCAATATTGGTAAAATGTTTCTCACTTAAGGACAGCATTCTTTTCACTATTCCTGAGGTCTCTGAGAGACACATTATCATTTATTGATGATTCAGCAAACTTGTTATTTTTTTCTTCAGATTTGGATGACTGAATCAAACAGAAACTGTTCATTTTGTCTACCATATGAAAGAGAAGAAACTCTACTAGAGAGAGAAGGTTGGTTTAGAAAACCCTCATGTTGTGGAGAGCCCCAGCATTGTATTTTGATGCTAATTCCCCTTTCCTGTAAAGGGCTGCAAAGGAGGTGTGAGTCATTACACAGGTGAATTCTAGTGAACCTTCTGCCCATCTTAATTTGTAAAATAAAGGATGGAGCCAGTGATTTGGCAGAAGAAGGGGAGGTGGAGAAATAAAGGTTGGTGGAAGAGAGCAGAGGGAAAGACTGGAGGAAGACAATGGAGGAGGAAGACTACGAAGGAGAGGACAACTGGGAAGCAAGAGGTAGAAAGACAGACGAAGGGTCTGGAAAATTCTCAAGTTATAAGGGTCTCATAGTTGGGGAACAGAGTAGTGTAGTGGTGAATCTGCCCAATATAGGCTTACAGAATATATTCATAATTACTGAGTTGTGTTTTCACTGACCAGTCTTATTTGGGTTGAAAATTTACCGCAACACCCTCAAATGAAGTAAGCCTGCCAGCTTCAGAGATATAGGCCTACAGGAAATATCAGTGGCTTGACTCTTTACCTCCTAGCAGATATTAAAAAGAAACATTGTGGTTTAGTGATTCTCATTAACTTTCCTAGTAACTTAGCATTGTTTACTTTTTCTTTTTCTATTTTGCAGTTTGAAACTTTTCTTTCCTTCAGTTTGTGAAATTAATCAATATGGATTTTACCTATCTTCCTTGCCAGGAGCAGCTCTAAATCTGGGTATATTTATTGACACTTTGAATTGCCTAGTGGTCATCTAGTCAATGATTTGGTGCTTATCTTCAATTCTCAGTGCAAACATTTTTTTCAGGGTTTTCAAAATTCATTTAAACAGGCAGCCTACTGAAGAATTCTGAATAGAGTGAAATCTACAGGAAATAAGGAAGATAGAGACAGATTCATAATAAGGTGAAGACGTATAGATATTTTTCCAGATGTAAACTGAGAATTTGAGCTGTATCATTGGTCAAGAATTCCATCCTCCATGAATATTTTCTTGCCAATGTATGAGCCAGAACCAGATCTTGATCCTCAGGCGTTGAAGCATCTCAATGACCACAAATGCAGTACTGATATCCCAAATCTAACCAAAAACAACGAAGAAAAGCCCAAGTTTTTTTCTTAAAACCCAATCACCAAATGTCATCCTGGCTTCCGGATTCTTCTATTCATTCACACAATGTGTGTTTCCTTGGGGTGGGTGGTGTAAATGAAGTGTCTTTTTTCATAATACTTGCTAATCATAGTTTACATCTGCTGTGTCAACAAAATATAAAAAAAATATTAAAACATGTCAATCTTTCATCTATGCCTGGTTTACCTTTAAAATCAATCTTCTCTACAGTATCTAACAACTCTAATAGTATATCATCAGTGTTCATAGCACAGAAATATCCCCCTTACGTTGTCACTTAATACCTACAAATCTTCATCATCCAGAGCCTTTGTTTCAATATCTATTAACTTGTCAATTTGGCAACATGTTGAATGCCATAAAGTGAAATGAATTCTAATTTACACATTGATGTTTTCCTTTTAACTCAAAATAACATTTTTGAGCACCTTCCAAACTTTATGACTATGAATAAGCAGCTGACTCTGTTCATGAGGCTGAGTGATTTCATCTGCCTGAATAAATTAGAAAATGTTTTTCCAGTTTCTTGATGAGCATTTTGGGTGGCTTCCCATGTGGAATATTGTGAATAAAGATGTTGTCACTATCCATGTACATCCTGTTTTGAAACATATGTGTTTTTATTCCTCTTGAGTGAATACCTAGAGGTAAGAATATTGAATAGGTGGAGGAGGCTAGGTATGTTTTTAGAAAGTTCATTGAGTCATAATATACATATCATAAAATTCTACAGAAATTGATGTGCAGTAAAATATGTCTTCATTGCTTTTTCTCAGATGTATTCAATACAGTCTATTATCTATGGGTAAAGCACCTAGCCATACCCTTGAAGAGGACTTAATTTCTAATTTGTAAGCATTCTAATTCACCTAAGATTATCTTATTAATGTTTAGAGAAGGATTATTGATATAAGAGGACCAAGAAAGGGTAATGTGTGTGTGTGTATATATATTTTCATATATTCCACATATATTTACATGTACTGGCCTAATTTTTCCTGAAAATGACCTAGCAAGTTCCTTTAACATATTATCAAAGAGATAAACATATACTCTAGTTAAGTAGTACAAAACTGTCATATATGTAATAATCAAAACATTCTAAATAAATTGATATTTTTCTTACTTTAATAGTAATTATAATTTGTGGAAGTTGAAAATGTAAAACTAAGGCCTGGAGAAATAATTTCTCAGTGCTTAGCAGCACAAGCTCTTGCAGAAAATCATTGTTCAGTTTCTAATATCAACATGGCAGCTCACATTCATCTGTATCTCCAGTGCCAGAGGCTGACTCTTTCTTACTTTTGTAGGTACTGAATTTAAGTGTTTCCCATATATATATATATATATATATATATATATATATATATATATATATGGCAAAAGTTCACATATAAAATAAAAATAAGACTTTAAAAATAACGAGTAACTAAACATCGATCCTTACTTTTTCACATACATCTACATTCTTATGAAAAGTATAAATACTTCCTTAATTTGAATCTTTTTTTTTTCTGTGAAAAAAATCACCAATTTCTTAAAAGTGTTAGAGATCCATGAACAAATATTATTAGTTATTCCTACCTAATAAACACAATTTTTAGATCTGTTTTTATTAAGATGACAGAAGGAGATGGTTGATTTTCTAGCATTACTTAGATTATATGTACCAGTTCTTGTACAGGAATATTAATTCAGCAGCATAGCTTCTCCAGCAAGGAATCATATGCAAAGAAAGGTTCTGGTTGGAATGTACACATTTCCTGGATTACAGTATGATCTGGCTGGTATACAAATATGCACTTAATGTACACTTTTTATCCAAAACAATAATAGTAAAGTTAGTTTGTAGAAGGAAGTAGCTATGTTAGAAAGTGATGTCTAATTGAGGAGGTGACAAAGTGATGAATCAGAGAAAGATTTGACAGAATAAGTCAGAGATAGGATATTCTCAACTCTTGTAAGAAGAGAAAGGAACAAGAATATTTAAGAGCAGCACGGAGTCAGGAATGGAATACACTTCAGTGAATACAGTTCAATGACTGCAATTGAGTTGAGTTCAAGTAGTACAGTGGGGTTCAGCTGAATTCATTTCAGAGCAGTTCAGTTCAGAGACGTTTGGTTCATGGAGTTCAGAGGTAGTTTTTCCAAGCAGATCAATTCAGTAAGAAGCTAAGATAAGCCATGTTTAATCTGTCAGCTTAGACAGGAGTTTTGAGCCAGAATAGCACTGTTAAACCACTCAGACAGAGTTCAGAAAGTTTTAGAAAATGTGAGCTTATTCAGCTGTAAACCTCCCAAACGATAATTGCATCTGGCAAATAAAATTTATTTACAAATTATAAAGCAGGAGTTTAGAAGATGAAATTTCTTTTATTTCTGCATAGCTTATATGTTCCTTTTACATGGTGTAGTTCAGAGCATATAAGGGCCTAGGCACTGCTTTAAGTTAGAAGATTCTTATCCTGATATCTGATGTGTTGAATCTTTATAACTATTATTTTCTTTATGACATAAAATTATAAGTTGTCCTCATCTTTGTTATATCCTAAATCTATCTTTTCAAAAATAGAACAAAATCCTCAGATTAATAACTTATTTCCATGTATCACATTTTCATAGGTTCCTAAAGTCTGATATTTTAATCTACTATGTTTCTCTTCAAAAGTAGTAAAATTTAAAAAAAAAATGTCAGAATACATTACAAGAAATTTGAAAAAAAATCTTATTTACAAAAAGAAAAATTGATTTATCTGAATAAAAGTTATGATAAATCATTTTCAAATGTTAAATGTTTAGTAGTTTTTCTTAGTATCTTTTGCAAATACAGAATTAGAAATTATAAATACATGATTCTTCCCTTATTTCACTTTACCAACAATCTATTTCATCCCACATGATTGATAGAATAGTCTCTACTAAGTTCTTGTAGCACAGGAATGCCTGAATTCAACTGATGTGACTGCATCTACATAGCACACTGAATTGTTTTCCCTCAGGTCTGGCATGTCCCATCTTCAGCCCCTTGCATGGCAATATAATTACTACCCCACAAAGTGTAAAGATACATAGATGAAAAGTAGAATCTTTTGTGGTGTATTATGGTGTCCATTATTAATTCCTGCACTTGGGAGGCAGGGGCAGGGGCAGGGGCAGGGGCAGGGGCAGGGGCAGGGGCAGGGGCAAGGGCAAGAGTGGCAGAAGCTAAGCTAAGCATTCAAGGCCAGACAGGACTATACTTTAAGTTTCAGGACATCTGGGGTTACACAGCAACAACTTGTCTCAAAAAATAACATCAACAAAAAGAAAATAATAATAAATAAAAAGAAAAAATAAATTTTTTTACATTTTGCCTTTGAGAAAGCACCATTAATTAAAAAACAAATTAATTATGTATATTTTCTTTTTTAAAAAAAATTGGTTACTTTATTTATTTACATTTCAAATGTTGTCCCTCTTCCCAGGAACCTTCCACAAATTCCCAATCCCACCCTCCTCCCCCTGCCTCTATGAGGGTGCTTCGTCACCCACCCACATGCTCTCCCATCACTGCCCAAGCATGTTTCTATGCTGAAACATCAAGCCTCCACATGACCAAGGGCCTCCTCTCCCACTGATATCAGAAAAGGCCATCCTCTGCTACATATGCAGCTAGAGTCATGGGTCTTCATAAGTCTATTAAAGTCTTGCAAATTCCCTGGCATGCCTCAAGAATGAACAAGTCTTGTAAAAATTTGACTTAAAAATTATTTCCTGCTACTTTATATATCTCACAATATATTTTGAGGCAATTTGCTTGCATCTGTGTTGAGTAGGTTTTATGTTTAGGTTTAAAATTTCATCTTGATGGATAGTTCTCTTGTTTGAAATGGTCTTTATTACCTCCTTTGACTAGGTTTAGAGTTCACATTTAGTTTTAGAAATTAAAATAATGACACCTGATTGCTTTTTAGTTCTATTGGCTTTAAATATCTTTATTATTATCTTTATTATTATTATTATTATTAAATATCATCATTTTATTCATTTACATTTCAAATTATATTCCTCTTCCCAGTTACCATTCCACAAATACCTCTCTCATTCCCCCCCTTCTCCCTTCAATACTCATCCCACTTACCCACTGCTGCCTCACACATCTAGCATTCCACCATGTTCGGTCATCAAGCCTCTACAAGACCAAGGGCCTCCCCTCTCATTGATGCCAGATAAGGCCATCCTCTGCTACATATGTGTCTGGAGTCCTGACTCCCTCCATGTATATTCTATGGTTGGTTTCTTAGTCCCTGGGAGCTCTAGCAGGTTCAGTGAGTTGACATTGTTCTGCTTATGGGGTTTCAATGACCTTAATCTCCCTCAGTCATTCCCTTAGCTTTTCCATTGGGGTCACCATGCTCAGTCCAATGGTTGGTTGTGAGTATCTGCATCTGTATTGGTCAGGTGCTGTTAGAACCTCTCAGGGAACAACCGTATCAGACTCCTGTCAACAAGAGCTTTTTGACATCAGCAACAGTGTTGGGGGTTTTGGTGTCTGCAGATGGAATGTATCTCTAGGTAAGGTGGTCTCTGAATGACCTTTCCTTCAGTCTCTATTCCATTTTTCCTGCCTGTCTTTTCTTTGGACAGAAACATTTCTGGGTTAAAAATTTTGTGATGCATGGTGGCCCTATCCATCCTATGAGGGATGTGTTTATATACTGAGGTGTTCTTTACAGGTTTTATCTCCCATTTTTTGGGTATTTCAGCAAAAGTCATTGCCACTGGCTTCTGGGAAACTCTCATTTCCCTGAAGTCTAGGAAATACTAGTGGGTACACTCAATTCCCCATCCCCCACTGCTACATGTTTCTATATAATTTTCTGACTCTCTGTACTTCTCTCCTGTCCCCTCTAATACCTTTTTTTGCCCCGTTTTTTGCCCTCTCCTCCTCTCTTCCTTCCAGGTCCATCCTCCCACTACCTCCTGTGATTATTTTGTTCTCCATTCTATGTAGGACTAAAGCATCTACACTTTTGTCTTCCTTCTTAAGCTGCACATGGTTTATGGGTTGTATCATGGGTATACTAAACTTTTGGGCTAAAATCCACTAATCAGTGAATATATAAATTGTTTGTTCTTTTGCGTCTGGGTTACCTCAGTCAGGACGATATATTCTCATTCTACCTATTTGCCTGTGAATTTAATGAAGTCATTTTTTAATAGCTGAGTAGTACTTTATTGTGTAAATGTACCAAAAATTTCCATACACATTCTTCTGTTGATGGACATCTGGGGATATTAAAATTAAGGCTTCTATGAACATACTGGAGCATGTATCCTGGTTATATGTTGGAACATCTTTTGGGAATATGCCCAAGAGTGGTATAGCTGAGTTTTTAGGTAGAACTATTTCCAATTTTCTGAGGAACTGCCAGATTAATTTCCAAAGTGGCTTTACCAGCTAGGAGTTGCACTAGAAATGTTTCTTTCTCCACATGTTTGCCAGCATCTGCTGTTGCCTGAGATTTTGATATTAGCCATTCTGACTGGTGTGAGGTAGAATCTCGGGGCTGTATTGATTTGCATTTCCCTGATGACTAAAGATGTTGAGCATTTCTTTAAATGCTTCTCAGCCATTTAAAATTCCTCACTTGAGAATTCTGTTTAGCTCTGTACCTCATTTCTCACAGAGTTATTTGGTTCTCTGGAGTCTAACTTCTTGAGCTTTTTGTATAGTTTTAAAATTAGCCCTCTGTCAGATGTAGGGCTGGTAAAGATATTTTCCCATTCTGTGAGTTGCTGTATTGTCCTATTGACAGTGTCCTTTGACTTACAAATCTTTTCAATTTTATGAGGTGATAGTTGGTCAATTGTTTATCTTAGAGCATGAGCCATTAGTGTTCTGTTCAGGACATTTTCCCTTATGCCATTGTATTCAATGTTCTTTCCCACTTTCTCTTCTATTAGATTCATCATATTTTCTTTCATGTGGAGGTCCATGATACAGTTGGACTTGAGCTTTGTGCATGGAGATAAAATTGATCAATTTTACAACTTTTATATACTACCAGTTGAACCAGTATCATTTATTGAAAGTGCCTTTTTCCACTGGATGATTTTGGCTTCTTTGTCAAAGATCAAGTGACCATAGTTGTATCATTTATTTCTGCTTTTTCAATTCTATTCCATTGGTCTACCTCCCTGTGTCTGTACCAATACCATGTGGTCTTTATCACTAATGCTTTGCAGTACAGCTTGAAGCCAGGGATATTGATTTCCCCAGAAGTTATTTTTTATTGTTGAGAATAGTTTTTGCTATCCTGGGTTTTTGGTTATTCCAAATGAATTTGCAAATTGCCTTTTATTATTCTATGAAGATTTAAGTGGGAATTTTGATAGGGATTGCATTGAATCTGTAGATTGCTTTTGGTAAGACGAACATATTTACTATGTTGGTTTTAGTCATCCATGAGCATGAGAGATCTTTCCATTTTCTGAGGTGTTCTTTGACTTTATTTCTTCAGAGATTAGAAATACTTGTCATACAGATCTTTTAATTGCTTGGTTCGAGTCACAAAAATATTTTGTATTATTTGTGACTATTGTGAAGGATGTTGTTTCACTAATTTTTTTCTCTACCTGGTTATCCTTTGAGTAGAGGAAAGTTACTGATTTGGCTGAGCTAACTTTATATCCAGCCATTTTGCTGAAGATGTTTATATGCTGTAGGTGTTTTCTGGTGGATTTGGGGGGTTTCTTATGTATCCTATCGTATCATCTGTAAATAGTGATATCTTGACTTTTTTCTTGCCAATTTGTATCCCTTTGATCTCTTTTTGTTGTCTAATTGCTCTAAGCTAGAACTTCAAGTACTATATTGAATATTTAAGGAGAGAGTGTGTGGCCTTGTCTTGTCCTTGATTTTAGTGAGATTGCTTCAAGTTTCTTTATATGCACTTTGATATTGGCTATTGGTGTGCTGTATATTGCTTTTATTATGTTTAGATATGGACATTGAATTTCTGATCTCTCTAATACTCTTATCATGAAGGGGTGTTATATTTTGTCAAAAGCTTTTTCAACACCTAATAAGAAAATCATGTGTTTTTTTTCTTTGAATTTGTTTATATATTGGATTATATTGACAGAATTCTGTATATTGGACCATCCTTGTATGCCTGGTATGAAGTCCACTTGATCATGGTTAATAATTTTTTGATGTGTTCTTGCATTCAGTTTGTGAGAATTTTATTGAATATTTTTGTATCAATAATGTAAGGGAATTAGGTCTAAAGTTCTCTTTATTTGTTGGGTCTTGGTATGGTTTAGGTATCAGTGTAATTATGGCTACATAGAATGTATTAGGGAGGACTCTTTCAGTTTTTATTTTGTGGAATAGTTGGAAGAGTATTGGTATTAGGTCTTCTTTGATGGTGTGATAGACTTCTGTAAGAAAATCATCTGCCCTTAGGCTTTTTTTGGTTGGAAAATTTTTAATGATTGCTTCTTTTGCTTAAGGGTATACAGGACTCTTTAGATGGTTTGTCTAATACTGATATAACTTTGGTATCATTTATCTGTCGAAAAATCAACCATTTCATCTGGATTTTCCAGGTTTGTTGAGTATAAGCTTTTGTAGTAGGAACTGATTTTTTTTTTTAATTCTTTGGTTTCTGTTATTATGTTTCAATTTTCATTCTGATTTTAGTAATTTGGTTACTGTCTCTGTGCCCTCTGGTTATTCTGGCTAAGGGTTTATCTTGCTGATTTCTTCAGAGAAACAGCTCCTGATTTGTTTATTCTTTGTATAGTTCCCTTTCTTTCTACTTGGTTGATTTAAGCTCTGTGTTTGATTATTTTCTGCAATCTACTCCTGCATGTATTTGCTTTTATTTATTTATTTATTTATTTATTTATTTGCTCTAGAGCTTTCAGATGTGCTGTCATGCTCCTAGTACATGCTCTTTCCAATTCATTTATGAGGGCACTCAGAGCTATGAATTTTCATCTTAGCACTGCTTTCATTGTGTCACATAAGTTTGGGTATGCTTTGCACTCATGTGTTAAATTCTAAAAAGTCTTTTATTTCTCTCTTTATTTTTCCCTGTTCAAGTTATCATTGAGTAGAGAGTTGTTCAGCTTCATTCTTATTTGGGCTATTTGTTGTTTATTATAGACCAGTCTTACTCCTTGGTGATCTGATAGGATCACGAGATTATTTCAATCCTTTTGTCAGTAGAGGCTTGTTTTACATCCAATTTTATGCTCAGTTTTGGAGAAGATACTATGTGCTGCTGAGAAGACGGTATCATTTTTTGTTTTAGGGTAAAATATTCTGTAGATATCTGTTAAATCCATTTGGTTCAAAACTTCTGTTAGTTTCACTGTGTCTCTGTTTAGTTTCTATTTCCATGGTCTGTCCATTGGGGAGAGTAGGGTGTTGAAATCCACCACTATTACTGTGTGAGGTAAAATGTGTGCTTTTTTTAAAAAAATATTTGTTTTATTTATATGAATACACTGTAGCTTCAGACACACCAGAAGAGGTCATCTCATCCCTTAGAGATGGTTGTGAGCCATCATGTGGTTGCTGGGACTTGAACTCAGGACCTCTGGAAAAGCAGTCAGTGCCATTAACCACTGAGCCATCTCGCCAGCCCCCGATGTGTGCTTTAATAACATTTCTTTTGCAAATATGGGTGTCCTTGCATTTGACGAGTAGATGTTCAGGACTGAGAGTTTATCTTGGTGGACTTTCCCTTTGACAAGTATGTAGTGTCCTTCCTCATTATTTTTGATAACTAATTGTTGAAACTCAATTTTATTGGATACTAGAATTGCGACTTTAGCTTGTTTCTTGGGAACATTTGTTTGGTAAAAAATTTCCAGCCTTTTACTTTGAGATAGTGTCTGGGTTTATCACTGAGGTATGTTTCCTGTGTGCAGTAAAATGCTGGGTCCTGATGTGGTTTCCATTCTGTTAGTGTATGGTTTTTATTGGGGAACTGAGTCCATTGATGTTCAGAGATATTAAGGACCAATCATTGTTGCTTCCTGTTATTTTTGTTGCTAGAGGTAAAATTGTGTTTGTTTGGCTGTCTTCTTTATGGTTTCATGTTGGAAGATTAACTCCTTGCTCTTTGTTGAATAGTTTTCCTCCTTGTATGGGAGCTTTCCTTCTACTAACTTCTGTAGGGCTGGATTAGTGCAGAAAGGTACTGTTTAAATTTGGTTTTGTCATGGAATGTGTTGGTTTCTCTATCTGTGATGATTGGGAACTTTGTTGGGTATAGTAGGCTAGGCTGGCATTTTTGTTCTCTTAAGGTCTGTATGAGATCTTCACATGATCTTCTGGCTTTAGAATCTCTGTTGACAATTCTGGTGTAATTCTGGTAGGTCTGCCTTTAAATGTTACTTGAACTTTTTACCTTACAGCTTTTAATAGTCTTTATCTGTTCTGTGCATCTGGGGTTTTGATTATTTTGCGATGAGAGGAATTTTATTTCTGGTCCAATCTATTTGTCATTCTGTAGATTTCATTTATGTTTATGGGCATCTCTTTCTTTAAGGTATAGATGTTTTCTCCTATAATTTTGTAGAAGATTTTTACTGGCTCTTTGAGTTAGGAGTCTTTGTTCTCTTCTATACTTATTATTCTTAGGTTTGGTCTTTTTATTGTGTCCGGGATTATTGGATGTTTTGAATTAAAACTTTTTGATTTTTGCGTATTATTGACTGTTGTGTCAATGTCTTCTGTGTGAACTGGGTTCTGATATTGCCTATTAGCATTTGTTTCTGTTGCTTATGTTCTTGTGCTTATCTCTCACCATCTGTTATCTAGTTCTACATGGCCTTGCTGTCTCTGACTGGAGCCTGTCCCACCTTCCTACCTGTTAGCCTGTTATCCTGTGATCCTGAGATACTGAGTGTGTCAGAGCTCCTGGGAGTCAAGCTGCTCCTGGAAGTGGGTGTAGTGGGTCTAGAGCTTGAGTCCAGGGTCTGCTCCAAGCACAGGTGCAAATAGAAGGAACTTGTGCCTTTGGCTGGGCAGGGGTTCCTGTATTCCCTGAGTCCCAGCAGGTCTCAGTTATGCTTGGTATTGGGATGAATGTTGGGGTCTCACTTGTGATTCTGGGTTTTTCAGACCTCCTGGAAGTAAAGATGCCTCTGGGTTTGGAAATAGTTTTTTGATAGTTTAATGTTAAGATATGTTAATAATAAAATATCTTATGTTTGTGAAGTATGTTTCATAGAGGTAACAAATTGATGAATCCATTTTTTTAAGTCTCACACACTAATTTGAGTTTGATGAATAAAGAATTAAGACTATTAGTATCTAAAGTTATTGAAAATTATGTACTAATTTTTGTTATTTTGTTTGTTTTGTAGTTTTGAGTGTTTTCCTAATTTTCATTTGTTTAAGCATTGTTTTATCATATTTTATTATTTTCCAGTGAGCTTCTTCAATATGTTTATTCTTCTTTTCATTTCAAAGGATTCTTTCTAGCGACCTCTGTGAATATAATTTAATCATAATAAATTACTCTAGCTTGCAATTATCATGGGATATTTTCTTTCTTCAACAATTATTGTTTATAGTTTTCCTAGGTATTATATCCTGTGCTGGCAGCTGTCTTTCTTACTTCAAAATACACAATAATATACCTTTCTGGCTTCAAGTTTCACTTTTGATGGTTCTGTCCTTATGTGTGACTTCATATTACTTCCAGCTCTCAGAACACTGAGGTTTTTTATACTGTATTATTGCTGTTTTGAGTATAATATGTGGTTCAGGTGTCCTTTTCTGGTCCCATTTATTTGTTTTTCTACATGCTCCTTATATGTGGTCTAATAATTTTCTAGATGTGGGATTTTTTGTGATAGCATTAAAAATAGTCTTTATGCCTTTTTAATAGAGGGAAGATTTTCTTTCTTCTATTTCCATAATTAATTGATTCATCCTTTTTATGGTGCTCTAAAGATCTTAGATGTTCTTTTTTCACATCAAAAATCATCATTTTCTTATAGCATATACAAATTCTTCTACCTTGTTTTAAATCACTGATATTTTGTTCCCCTAATGATCCATTGTATTGGTAATTTTTCTATGCTTTGTTGATTATTGAGTTTTTCATTTCAAGCATCATTTTCGTGTGCCTTTTCCTAAATATCTTAATCTCTTTATTAAATTCCATTTTATATGCATTTTTTACTTCGTTATTCATTCAGATTTTTGTGTTTTCTTGGAAATAATTTAGGAGTCTTTTTAGTATGATTCTATCATTTTATATTTATATTTATATTTCATATTATCATCACTTATTTTGAGTTTTTGTTTTATCTAGGTATAAAACCACTACAATTAAAAGTGTTAGTAAACTATTAACAACTAACTCTTAAGTCCTAATCATTTTAAGGATTAAGAGTATACTGTTGATATGTGTAAGGCGCTTTGAGGACCTCGCTCAAAGATGCCTACAGCCAGCCGAGAGCCTTGAAGTAAACAAGACCTTATTTGGCATTTGGGCTGTGCAAGCCTGTGATCTGATCTGACGTACACATGCAGGACCTATGAGGAGATGCCGTGTGGCATCGGACCGTTGGCTGCCCATGGGGGATATAAGCTTCACCCAGGAAGGGTTCGGGGTCATTCTTCCGCATCTGCTAAGCTGTACATGATTCCTGAGTAAACTGCCTTGAGAAGGAACCTGGTGTTCTGTGTCCGCCTTCCTGCTGGTCAGGGTCGGTGCGGAACAGATATGGTCTTTACTAATATATTAGTTGTTTTGAATGCATGGAATGACAAAAATGAAAATGAATAAAACTTTAAGACTAGTAACTAGTATTGAGATGATAAAAGTGGAGAGGAATATAGTCACATGTCTTAGTTATAATTTCCATTGCTGTCAAGTCATACCATGACCAAGTCAGCTCTTATAAAAGACAACATTTAACTGTGGCTGACTTACAGGTTCAATGGATCAGTTGATTATCATCAAACTGGGACCATGGCAGAGTCCAGACAAGCATTGCAGATAGGAGGTGAACATTCTATATCTTGATCCAAAGGAGAAGACTGTCTTTCAAGCAGCTAATAGGAAGGTTTCTAAATCAACTTCCACAGTGATATACTTCTTTCAATAATGCCATACATCACAACAGTTCCACTCACTATGGCAAAAGGATATTCAAACCACAAGAGCATGTAAACAGAAGGAGCAATTATAAAGGCAAAAATTTAAAGATTGGGGTAATGTTAACAACAAATGTGCTGAAAAGAAAGAGGTAAAGTTATATGACCAGGAAACAAGGCACATAAATATTGAACTTTAAGCCAGATTTGGTACTTTGGGAAAAGAAAAAGGATGAGAAATGAGTATAGAGAGAAAATAGAAACCATACTTGTTAAAAATGTAGTGAGACTGCCATGACAGGCAAAAATGATAGAGTATTAAAACAAAGTTGTGGTAGATGCAGAGAGAGAATTAGGTGGAGAAAGAAGTTATGAAAACCAATTGATCGGCTTATTGTCTTTTCTTAATCTCTCTCTCTCTCTCTCTCTCTCTCTCTCTCTCTCTCTCTCTCTCTTTCATTTCCATTTCTCTGGAATGTTATGCCACCCCACACTCAGTGGTGCAAAGCTCTGTTCTCTCTGATGAGTCTTCTTTTGTGTATTGATAATTGATGCTGTTTGAGTCCATGGCCAGTGATTCATATTCAGTGCCTCAGTTCTAGTCAAACCTCTGTGAATCACTCTGCTAATGTGTGTCTCACCTCTGAGCAATTTTTTTAACATCATGCTCACTCCCTAGAATATGTGTAAAATTTCTGTTTGTACTTTTGTCACTACCAAGTTTTCAGCTTGCTAAATGTGGCTCAAAGCTGTGGTTCAAAGTTTTTTTCTGCAGTCTCTGTTTTCTGGTTGTTAATGTACACCATGGAGTCCTGTAATACTTGGTTTGACTTTTTCTATAATGTACTGAGCAGAGAGTGTCCAGCTGCTGAGCCACCACAGCAGCAAAAGTCTTTTGGAAATTCTATCTTGTCTCTGTCCTTTCAGTTGCCAAAACACCCAAAATCAAAGAGATTTGTTCATTTTCCTCTGCTGTTGTGGTATCATCCTGAGTTTTCCAAGCTATTTAAAATGTCAATGCTTTTTCTTATAGTTGTTTTTCAGGTTCCCCAACAATAATTTTCTAGAAACCTTAGTCCACAGTACATAAGTGCTGTCCTGCAGTCCATCCTGTCTTCACTAAATTTAAAAATTTATAGAACATCACAAATTGAACTTAGCTGCGTCTTTTTTACTTATATATGCAAATAGACTTCAGTGAAATCATTGAAATATTTAGAATATATATAATACCAGAGGATTAAACAATACTCATCATGCAAATTGTGAAATAAAAAAATCCTTTTACACAAGAAGAAAGCTGATGTGAATATGTTGTGAAATTACTGTATGTCCCACAATCCTCTGAGGGCAGAAACACTCATCAAACAGAATTAAGGAGTTTACTTTGTGGAAAATTTAATTGAATATTTCAGGTAGCTTAGGAGAATACTATCTAGACTTCTGAGTTAGTTTTCTTCAACAGAATAATGAGTTCATTTTACAATTCACATATATAAAAGGATTTATTGTAAATTTTTCCTGACAAACAAGATGAAAATTAAGAGTGAGATTTTCTGAGGAGAAATGGAATTTCAAGCCTTTAATTCTGAGTTTCTCGAAGAAAAAAATTAAATCTAGTATCAACTGAGAAACACTGGTTTCACATGCATTTGCTTTTTAGAATTTCATAATTACATTGTCATTTATGAATGAGATAATTATTTTGCCCTTCATGAAAATTATAGTTAATATTTAAAAACATTATCTCATTTAAAATGAAGAAAACCTATAAAATTAAAACTCTTTCCTCAATTTTAAAATTTGTGAATCTGATTGTCTTTAGAAACATACTAAAGAACTATGATTTTTGTTGTTTTTTGTTGTTGTTTTATGCTTTTTATTTTCTTGAGAAAGAATTTCTCTATGTAGCCATGGCTGTCCTGGAACTAGCTCTGAAGACCATGGTAGCCTCTCATAGAAATTCATCTGCCTTTGCCTCCCTCCCAATTGCAGGTATTAAAGCTATGTACCAATAATGCTTGGATCAGAACTATGAATTTTCTGCTCACATTCTTTCATAAATGAATTATTAGAGACACTTCTTTCTTATTACCTTATGTTCACACTGTTATTTGTCCACAGTGTTATTCTTTATGTACCAGTTTTACCATTCTACCTCCCAAACTGAACTTTTGTCAATTTTGCAGAATTTTATGAATGTATTAAAATATGTATAGCAGGTATAGATTTATCATAGTATTCAACTTCTCATCATATCTGATATTTAATGCATTACCTCCATAAGACACAGATTAAAAATTCCTGTGGCTTCATATGTAGCAATATTTGATATTGTCCAGGTAAACTTACACTGTCTCTAGCCTTCAGATGCATTCTAAGTTATCTGATATATGGCAATTAATTTATAATTAAAACAATCTCATTATTTCATGTTTCATAACTTTCATTTACCAGACTTTTGTATCTCATTAATCTCTATTTTACCTTTTGCTTTCCACAAATGGCATCATATCTTCCTATACTTAGGAGTTAAATAATTTAAAAAATAGAAAGTAATTTGCAGATCACACTCATGATGTATATCAGCATTTGCACATTCTTTTTTGTACCTGTGATTTATTTCCTTTTGATAATTAATTTAACTCTCTACTCAAGTGATTTTAATGATATCCAATACATTCTTACTCCTGACAAATGTCATATTTTTATTTATTAATGCAATCTCTTTTACCATCAAAATTGTTATAAATAGCTCTATTATAAAAGAAAGTCTTGTTCTGAACAAATTTAATTATGGTAATTGCTCATATTAGCTTTTTTTTCTCAAAAATAACTTAAATGTTCAATATTCACTTAACGAGCATGGCTTAGTTCTCTGTATAACATGGAAATTATATCATTATCAACAGTTTTTGATAAGACCATAATTAAATATTATTGATTGCACCCAATAGATATTTTGTTTGTTTTCTTTAGTTGAAACAACAAAAAAAAAAGAATGCTTGGACAATGACCAATTCAAGAAGAAATAGAATATTACTTTTCTAGATTACTTGATATCTGAATCTATCACTTCCTGTTATCATTTGTAGTGTTTTTCACAAATAACAATATTTGGTAAGTCAAATATTAAATTGCAAAAGATATATGTGCTTCATTCATTTTATATTATGTAGATATTTTAGTGTAATTATTTACTCAAATTTCTTTGGTTTCATCTATGATGACAAAGACTAAAACCATATTCATCTTTCAATTATTGCTCTATTTGAAAAGAAAACATTTCTTGAGTGATGAGATTTCCTATAAAATGGTCAACAGTTTTTTTGTACCCATACCTCTGTCTTAGTCAGGGTTTTATTGCTGTAAAGAGACACCATGACCAAGGCAACTATTGTAAAGGAAATCATTTAATTAGAGCTGGCTTTTAGTCTCAGAAGTTCAGTCCATTATCATCACTGTGAGAAGCATGGCAATGTGCAGGAAGAAAAGGTGCTGGAGAAGACACGAATTCTACATGTTGATTAGAAGGTAGAAGAAGGAGGTGCTTCCACAGCAGCCAGGAGACATTGGAATTTCATACTGGATCACGTATGAACAGAGACCTCAAAGCTCACCCTCACTGTGACACACTCACTCCAAAAAAGGCCACACATATTCCAACAAGGTTATATCTCTTAACACTGTTACTCCCCATGAGCAAAGCATTTAAACATATGAATCTAAGAGGGCAAAACCTATTAAAACAATCACAATATTTGAGAGAAAATAATATGTATTTGAAATAAATTTCTCAAAAACAGATACCACAATCTAACTATAATATAATCATTACATGGGCAAAGAATATGAATAACTGGTTCAACAAAAATGTAGGGTGCTCTGGAGGAGGTCTGTGTTGATGTTTATGTTCTATACTGCTGTGCTGTGCCTGGAGACCATGCTTAGGTCCATGGCAAATGCTAACTCCAGAAACCATGTGGAAGTCTCTGATGCATGTGCCCACTGACAGTGAAGGTCAAGGAAGCTACATTTGTACTGGTATTAATGAATACACCCTCACAGTTGAAATAGATGGAGATAGAAGGCTTCTGAGTAAATTTAAGAAATAAAACAAATCCATTGTTATTTGGCATGACATTTAAGATGTCTCCTTACTCTTAACCTGAACCTCCTTCTAATAATTTGAATAGAATAAAGATTATCAATCCATTGTTCCAAAGGCCTATATAAATTCTTTTGTATACTCAACACATTAGTAATATTTCTTGCTCACTGATGAACATTAACGTAAGTACCTGTCTTAACTTCTTGTGTCAAAGCAACTGCAGAAGCAGTGGTGCTAGCAAGTAATGTAATTAAAGCTGTTATACCAGCAATAATGAAGCCTACTACCCTCTTGCTTCTGCTTAAAGCCTGACTCATTTCTTCCAGTACTTGCAAGCTTTATTCAGAAAACAAGGTCCTGTAATAATCAGGGCAATAAAAACTTGTGAAGACCCCTGTAACAAACATGCTAGGTTTAAACACAGTAACACAATTAGAAGGGTACAATTAATACATATTACATTAAATAGAGTAGAAGAAATAAAAGTAATCTTATCCTGACAATTAAAAGAGCCTTAACACATGTACTAACACTTGTTTAAAATCCAGATTCTGTCCCAAATTTCTCTCTTGCTAACATAACATTATAGAGAACTACAGCTAACTTCCAAATATGTCTCTGAAAATATCTAAAACCAGTCTTTCAAATGAAGACTGTTATTTCCAATATTAGATTGGTTTCTATGCCAGTCCATGATTGAGTCTGCATAACTGGTCACATTTAAGAAAAATACAAGAGACATTATATCATCTCTTTTTAATTCTCTGTCCCACAAGGTCTAAAAGCTTAAGGCAAAGACCAGTGTATTTGTGTTACTTCTAAAATTTACAATGAGAGTCATTATAGTTAGGAAAAAGTTTAAAGAAACTTGCAGGGTATTTGGCATAATTCTATCACCTCTCTGGATGTTTAATCAATACATAGTGAGCTTATGAATTTAAGGAATGCTGCTCTGCTGAGCTTTGATGCTGCAGATACTGCTGATAAAATTATCCATGACCTGAGGTCAGTATTTCTATTTTGGTCAAGCTTCAAGAATGGCATATATAGCTTTATTGTGCTAGCCCTCTTGGTTTTTGGAATAATTTTATTCCTAGCCAATGTGTTAAAGATTGTCTTTAACAACACCACCATGTTGACAGCCAAAGTACATGGCTTGAAACTGAAAATGGACCCCCAGGCAGAGTCATTAATTTAACAAGCTGGCAAATCAATTACAGGTAAGGTTCTGCATAGAACCATATCTGCCTAAGACAGAAGAAAGACATTCCATGACATGTAGGGAAAGCATTCTTGTCAGAACAACCTAGGATAGGCTCAGTCTTGTTTATGAAATAAAATGGGGGAGATGTGGAGAGTTTTGTGGGCTGCATGGTAGGAAGGACAAGGACAAGGAAATGGGCTTCTGGCAAGAATCTGACATTAGGCTAGAACAAAGAAGTAATTTCAGGCAGGAATCTAAATCTTAGGCTAGAACAAAGAAGTAGGCTTCAGGCATGAAAATGACTTTGGGCTAGAACAGGAAAGTAGCTTCAGATATTTTGGTCATCCTGATAAGACCTTAGAAACAGTAATTACATGAGTTATCATGGGAGTTGGTTTATTGCTTTGCTTCTTTTTTTGACTATTTGTGTTTATGCTCTTCCTCCTGACTTGGCAATTTGAATCTATTGTAGTGATGGTTCCTAAACCTAGCCTTGACTTTAATACTTGCCTGTAATTAAAATGGTATAAAAGCAGTTTGGAAAAAAATTTAAAAATAATTAAATAAAAAGCTATTTTTAACAAACAAACAAACAAACAAAAGCCTTCTGTGACAACCCTTGACCCATACCATATCCATACTCAAAAAAGTAATTGCAGGAACTCTTACAAATTGTTACAAGGATACTAAAGTATAGCTCTCGACAAATAAGACTTCTGGCAAGGGTGAAGGTGAAGGTGAAGGTGAAGGTGAAGGTGAAGGTGAGGAAAGACTCAATTTTCTTTAAGGGGCTAGCCATTGGTAATTTGACCATCTCCACTGAATATAAAGGTACCACAAATTAGAAATTAGAATTTGTTTTTCTTCTTCTACTGCTTCTTCTTCTTCTTCTTCTTCTTCTTCTTCTTCTTCTTCTTCTTCTTCTTCTTCTT
>JANHMN010000005.1:55204743-55283550 GCA_030674055.1 Rhabdomys pumilio
TTCTTCTTCTTCTTCTTCTTCTTCTTCTTCTTCTTCTTCTTCTTCTTTGTTTTCTTCTTCTTCTTGATCAGGGGTCACAGGGTGTGGGGGTGGATCAGGAAGGATTGTAAAGTGAGTATGGTTAGATTGTGTGATATGAAATTCTCAAATAATAAATAAAAATATTATGTTTGAGAAGATGAAAAAAGTTCATTATTATTAGCCACTGGAAAGTTTCAAAATAATTCTGTGTTAATAATCTACTTTACATGAAACAGAATGCCTATCATTGAAAAAGCAAATAATCAAGCCTCACCAGAAAACGGAAAAGCCTTTCCATAGACTTTGTACATTCTCTCTGTTTCCTCAGATACAATCTCTAAGTCTTGTTCCTAGCTCTGTACCAGAACACTATCTGGAGCATCCCATTACCTACCCCATTTCTCCAGTGACTCTTGTACTCCATCCTCTCCTGATTTGCCTATTCTTACCCATTGCTGTATCCTAGCCTGCACCTCAAGTGGGTACCTCCCACTAATCATTGGCCATACGTCTAGAAACCTAGGTAGTGTGCCCGCATATATTCTCCCCTTCATCTTGTTCTCTTCCTAGTCCCAAAGTCTCATGCCTAGCACTGCAAAAGATCACCAGCTGCAGCCTCCTTTGGGCTATGGACATAGCTCCTCTAGATACTACAGATCACCTTCTTATAATCCACCCTGTCACCAGTCATTGGATTCCAGACTCCTACAACAGCAGGCATTCCTTATGATCAAACCAGCTGACCAAGGCGGTAAGATAGGCAACACACAGATATCACACTCTCCCAAAATCCAAACAAACAAAAACCAATGAAGAAAATATGCACCAATAAAAGATATACCCAGACTTAACCAACAAAATGTATAGTGAACTGGAACCCACATGCCTAGATACCAGAATAAGAACATAATAACAGCCATAACAACACATCTCCACTATAGCCTAGCTTTCCTAACACAGCAGGCATTGGATATTCCAGCATAGCTGAAACAAAAGAAAAGTAATTAAAACTAACTTTATAGTACTTAAAGAAGAAATGGATAAACCACTTATAGAAATCCAGGAAAATACAAACAATTGAACAAAATGAATACATCCTTTAATGAAAACCAAGTAAATAAAGCAGTTTAAAAACATATAGAGGACTAAAATGGAAAATAAGCAATAAAGAAAATACAATCTGAGGGAATTCTGAAAATATAAAAGTTAGGAATTCAGACAGCAACCTTAGAGGAAAGCATCACCAAGACAATGAAACATATAGAAGTAAGAATTTCTGACATTGAAGAAATGATAGAAAATCATATATATATATATATATATATATATATATATATATATATATATATGTGTGTGTGTGTGTGTGTGTGTGTGTGTGTGTGTGTGTGTGTGTGTGTTTGTATGTGGTGTGTGTGTGTGTGTGTGTGTGTGTGTATGTATGTATGCTTGTGTGTCAAAGAAAATATAGAATACAAGAGAATTTTTGATACAAAGCATCCAGAAAATCTGGAAACTGCAAGAAGATCAAACCTAACTGTTAGAATAGAGAGGAAGGAGGAGAATCCCAGCTCCAAGGCCCAGAAAATATATTCAACAAAATCATACAAGAAGTTCTTAACCTAATGAAGAAAATGCCTAGGCAAATGCCTGTACAAAAAGCATATAGAACAACAAATAGATTGGGCCAGAGAAGGAAGTCATTCCAAGACATAATACTTGAAACACTAAACATGCAAAAGAAAAAAATATTACAAACTTCAGGAAAATAAAAATAGAAAATAGTATATAAAGGCAGACATTTTAGAATTACATCCTACTACTCAATGTAGACTTTACAACCCAGAAGAGCCAGGAAAGATATTCTGAAGACACAAAATGGCCACAAAAGCCAGCCTAGACTACTATACACAACAAAACTTTCAATAACCATATAACTAAGGAAGTCAAATATACCCATGAAAACATAAAAAAACATATAAAATAATCTTATAGTAAATCTAAATGAAGCAAAAGATTTTCTCCCTCTCTTTCCCTCCCTAAATATCTCTCTCTCTCTCTCTCTCTCTCTCTCTCTCTCTCTCTCTCTCTCTCACACACACACACACACACACACACACACACACAAACACTAAAAATAGGAACACAATAATAGGAATGAATTATCATTGTCCATTAACATCTCTCTATATCATTGGTCTCAACTCACCAATAAAAGGACATGTACTAACAGAAATGAAGGGGAAACAGGATTCATCCTTTTGCTGCAGCTAAAAAACACACCTCAACATTGAAAATAGATATTACCTCAGGGCAAAGTTTATAAAAAGTTACTTTCAGCAAAAGGACCAACAAGTATACCAACTTGTATAGGGATTATAATATACATCAAAATAGAATTCAAGCCAAAATAAATCAAAAGATCTGGGAAAGGATACTACATATTCATCAAAGGAAAAATTCACAAGATGACATTTCAATTATTTTTGTATTATTAATCAATTTTTCATTTACATTCTGATCACAGTGTCCTCTTTCTCTTCTTTCAGTTTCACCCTCAAAAGCCCTTTTCTGATTAAGGGAGTTCCCTCTTAGTTACTAACCTGCCCTAGAATATAAAATTGCATCAGCACTAGTCACATCCTCTTCTACTAAGACCTGATAAGGTAGTCCAACTAGGGGAGAGATTTCAATTATTAAGATCTGTGTGTCAAAGAGAAGAACATCTAAATTTGCAAAAGAAATGATGAAACAGCTAAATCACATATTGACTCTTATACATAGATAATAGGAAACTTCCATATCCAACGGTGAGGTCATCCAGACAGAAACTAAACAAATATTGGAACTAACAGACATTATGAACCAAATGGACCTAACAGTTATTTACAGAATATCTCACTCAATCACAAAAGTTCTCCTCACTCATGAAACATTCTTCAATATTGACCACAGAATTTTACACAATACAAGTTTCACCAGACATGAGAAAATTAAAGTAATTCTCTGTATCCTCTCAGATCAACATGAAATAAAACTGGATCTCAAAAACAGAAACACCAGAAGACATACAAATTCATGGAAACTGAACAACTCTCTACAGAATAAAAATATGTGTCAAGGCAGGAGTAAACAAAGAAATAAAAGACTTTCTAGAATTCAATTAAAAGGAACACACAGCATACCCAAACTTATGGGATACAACGAAACCATTGCTAATAGCACAATTTATAGCTCTAACTACATAATTACAAAAATTGAGAAATTTTATGCTAACAACCTAACAGAACATTGCAAAGTTCTTGAACAAAAACATAAAAGGAATTACAACCAAAAGGAGTTGATGGAAAAAAATCAATAAGGGAAATAAAATCAATAAATTAGAAATGAAGACAATAATACAAGAAATAAAAATAAAACAGTGAAACAAAAACTGACTATTTAAGAAAATCAACAAGATAGAGAAAAGCTTATCTGAGTAAATAAAAATTTGAGTGAAAATATTCAAATTAACAAAATCAGGAATGAAAAGGTGGACATAACAAGAGATACTAAGAAAATCCAGAAAATCATAAGGACATACTTTAAAGATTTCTACTCCATAAAATTGGAAATGCTTTAAAAACTGATACTTTCCTCTATTGGTACCACCTACCAAAGTTAAATCAAATCAAGATCAGATAAACTATTAAAATAGATCTATAACCCTTGTGAAATAGACGTGATAATTAAAATTCTCACAATCAAAAAAAAATAAATAAATAAAAGTACATCTCAAGGCCAGATTGTATAGCACAGAAGTCTACTAGGTATTAGAAATCTTCTCAATTCATTCCACGAAATAAAAACAGAAGGAAAATTGTCCTGATACCAAATTGCATTAAAAATCTGACAAAGAAATAGCATTACAGACCAATTTTCCTTATGTTTGTAGCTGAAAGTACTACTCTAAAAGTACTTGTAAATGTAAGAACAAATCATATGATCATCCACTATGATCAAGAAGGCTTCATACTTGAGATGCAGGAATGATTCAGTGTACTAATATGTTTTCTGTGCCACCAAATTTAGTCAGCTCAGGCCAACTGAAATGATAAAAGCTGGTTCCTATCTGAACACCTCTTGAAATTATTGAGCAGTCTCAGTGGACAAGACCAAATATAGTTGTCATGAAGAAAAGATGAAAGGGAGCAGTGAAATTAAGAAGGAAAAAGGAAAGAGAGAGAGAGAGAGAGAGAGAGAGAGAGAGAGAGAGAGAGAGAGAAGGGAGGCAGATTATTTTATCCACTGCACACATGTGTAATACCTGGCAGTGACAGGTGATAACATAGGCAGTTGCTAGGTCTCTGAGAGCATAACAGTAGAATAGCATATATATTATGAGTGTTATGACTAGGAGTTCTAGGTGTGGAGCTTAACATATAAGACAATCAGCAAATGAAAACCTTCAAATGAACAAACTGAAAAAAAATTATCTAATTAAAAGCAGAAATGACCTTTCAAATAATCCAATGCTCCTTTATGGTGAAGGTCCATAAAAGATTAGGGAGAAGAGGGCCATATCTAAAAATAAGAAATATAATTTAAAGCATGCCTATCACCAACACCAAATTAAATGGAGAAAAGCTAGGAACAATTCCACTAAACTTAAGAATAAGACATGGCTGTCTACTCTATCCATATAGATTCAATACCTTACTTGGTGTTTTAGCTAGAGTTAGTATAAGTGAAGGAGATCAAAGGAATAAAAAATGGAAAGGAATGAGTCAAAGTATTGTTATTTGCCCATGATAAGGCAGCATACATAAATGACACTAAAAATGCCACTAGAGCACTCATAAAGCTGATAAATACTTTCAGGTAAGTGACTGGTTATAAGGCTAATTCTAGATGCTGGAGCCACTGGTGTGGAGCCCAGGGCACTCTGCTGCTGCTCACTCACCACTCCCCATCATGCACTAGTTGTCTCAAAAGATTCAAAATCCAAGATGGTAACACTCAAGGACCAGCTGATCGTGAATCTTCTTAAGGAAAAACAAGTCCCCCAGAGCAAGATCACAGTTGTTGGGGTTGGTGCTTTTGGCATGGCTTGTACCATCAGTATTTTAATGAAGGACTTGGCAGATGAGCTTGCCCTTGTTGATGCTATGGAAGACAAGCTAAAGGAAGAGATGTTGGATATCTAGAATGGCAGCCTTTTCCTTAAAACACCAAAAATTGTCTCCAGCAAAGACTATTGTGTAACTGCTGATCATTATCATAGAGGGGGCTGTCAGCAAGAGGGAGAGAGATGACTCAATCTGGTCCAGCCAAAAGTGAATGTCTTCAAGTTCATTCATCACTCCCATCATTGTGAAGTACAGTATATACTTAAAGCTGTTTATTTTCTCAAATCCAGTGGATATTTTGACCTACCTGGCTTGGAAAATAAGTGGATTTCCCAAAAGTCAAGTCATTGGAAGTGGTTGCAGTCTAGATTCAGCTCGGTTCCATTACTTCATGGAAAAATGGCTGGGATTTCACCAGCTGAGTTGTCATGGGTGGGTCCTGGGAGAGCATGACTACTCCAGTGTGTCTGTGGGGAATGGTGTGAACTTTGCCGGTGTCTCTCTGAAGTCTCTGAACCCAGAACTGGGCACTGATACAGCTAAGGAGCAGTGGAAGGATGTTCACAAGCAGGTGGTACATATGAGGTGATCAAGCTGAAAAGTTACACATCCTGGGCCATTGGCCTCTTTGGCAGAATTGGCCAAGAGCATAATGAAGAACCTTAGGTGGGTGAATCTCACTTCCACAATGATTAAGGGTCTCTATGGAATTAATGATGATGTCTTCCTCAGTGTCTCATGTATGCTGGGACAAAATGAAATTTTGGATGTTGTGAAGGTGACACTGACTCCTGAGGAAGAGCCCCACCTGAAGAAGAGTGCACATACCCTCTGGGGAATCCAGAAGAAGCTGCAGTTCTAACGTCTTCCCAGTGTCCTAGTACTTCACTGTCCAGGCTGCAGCAGGGTTTTTATGGCAACCACACACTTCTCATCTGAGCTGTGTTTAGTACAACTGTGTTGAGGTGGTCTGGGGAAAAAATTTCAGTTTCCATAGCTCTACCCTGCTGCCAAGTGGTACCTGTGTAGTGGTAACCTGGTTAGTGTGACAGTCTCACTGTCTCCAAGACACACTGCCAGCTGTGTGTGGACTTCGATTACTCTGTGAGCCTGCTGTCCTGCTGCCCTGTGTACTCTCACCAAACATGCCTAGGCAAATGAGTTCCCAGTTAGTCATAAGCTGGCTCCAGTGTGTAAGGCCATTATTCATATCTTGTGCATAAGTGTTCTACAGGATATTTTATGTATTATATGTGTCTGTAGTATACATTGCAATTTTATGTGAAATGTAAGATCTGCATATGAATGATGGAACCAACCACTCAAATGTCATGCCAAAGAAAACAACAAATAAATCTTGAGCAGTGAAAAAGAAAAAACCTAACTCTAAGGAACCAGTTGTCTGCCTATATACTAATGACAAATGTGCAGAGAAAGAAATAAGGGAAATAATTCCTTTCACAATAGCCTCAAATAATACAAAATATCTTGCATAACCATAACAAAGGAAGTGATAGACTTGTATGACTATAACTTTATGTCCTTGAAGAAATGCAGTGAATAAGATATAAGAAGATAGACAGATCATGGAAAAGAAAGATAAAAAAGTAGATGAAAAGAATGACAGAAAAATCAATACTCATGGATTCATTGAATTAACATAGTAAAAATGGTCATCCTTACCAAAAGCAAACTATTAAATGCAATCCACATAAAAATTTCAACACATTTTTAATAGATTTTCATAGATCTTAAAAGCACTTCCTAGTTTTCAAGTGAATTAAATTTTAGTTCCCAGAACCCATGACTGTCATCTTACAGCTATCTGCAAATTCAGCATCAGATCTGATACCTTCTTTTACCCACTGTGGGCACTTACACATTTCAGTGTATGTAATCAGAAAATGTAATCAGAAAAATACCCCCCAATAATAAAAGTAAAATATTTTAAAACAACTTGAAATCATATAAAGTAAAAACTAAAAATGTCAAGACATATACAAAGGCCAATTTAAATGTTTTCTAGAAAAATATGTACTTTAGTTTTTTAGTCTATTATTGTTATCAATGTTTATATAGATACTACTAATAATTTCATATATTTAATGTCACAAAAAGATAATATTTCTGAATGATTTAATATTATTTTTAACACTCTTCTTTGTTTATATACCAGTGTTAAGGTAACAAATGTCAGATAACATGCCTTTCATGTCATTACTTCAAATTTGGATAATATTAACTTTTAATTTTCAAGAAAATAAGTATTCAAGAAATAATATAACATTGTAGTTTTCCAGGAATCTTATATTTGTAGCTTTTAAAATATATGTAATCAATGTCGGCAGGCTGCATTAATTAGTAATAAGAACTGAGAAGCAAAATATATAAAAATAGTATTACTTTGATACTTACAGGGCAAAACATAGCTTTTGTATTGTTTTAATAATGAATCATACTAATACTTTAATTAAATCAGTTAGACACATTGTTTCTCCCATATGCATTTAAATGGGAATAAAAAGGGAAATTGAGGTAACTGTTTACATATTTGTTAATAAGGCATTCTCATATAAAAAAATTCTAGTTCTTCTACCTCATATCTAATAGATATGGTAAATAAATTACACATGTAATATAGTTAAGCCTCTTTTTAAAAAATGAAATCTTCCATGTGAGGCAGTGTCCAATTGTGGGGTATACTTTAAGAACTATGTTATACATACAGAAAATTATATGAAAGCCATCATGACTCTTATCAGTGATTCATACAGTGAAAATAAATGAAATTACATTTAATACTTTGTCCATATCTGTCCACGTCTTATTCTGTTTAAAGTTTCATTGATAGACATTGTTTTAACACCATTTGAAAGACTTTGTATTCCTGATAAATTCTCCTTTGTCTTTCATTGTAATCTTAATGTTTTATTTCAACAAACCATGTTCAATATCAGATTAAACAAGAAAGGATAGGTAAAGCTTCAAAACCTCATTCTCTGGTTTTGAATGACAGGCTTTTGAATAGATACCATTATATAATGAACATTTGGAAACTTGTATGAGGTTTTATAGCCAATTCTGTATACATGTTGAAAAAGCCAGGCATATTCAAGAAAAGAAGTTTTATTGGAAAAGTTTCCAAGTAATATTGAAAAATACACAAGCATAAGCAGAATTCTCATGATTGCTCAGTGTTGTGCATTTCCAGTCCCAGAACTGGGACTTCATTTGGCACAGACTAGTGCTGGCCCAGTTCTTGTTGCAACAATCTTCGAGTTCAAATATACATCAGTCATGCTGTGTCTAAAAGGTCTTATTTACTTAGTGTTCTCCATCTCCTCAGAACTTACAATTTCCTTTTCTCTGCTTCCACAGGGTTTTCTGAGCCTCAGGTGATGAATTTAACAGAAAAATCCCATTTACTACTGAATGTTCTAAGGTTTTTCACTCTCTGCACTTTGTCTTTTTATTTGTTTCTATTTATTTGTTTTAGGAAGAAGCATCTCTGATGATAACTGTGCAGGGAATGATCTATGTGTATAACATAATGTCATTAGCAATAATTGCAAGTGGTGTTAGATATGTGTCCCATATCACAGAGTAAGAATTAACTCTAATCAGATACTAGTTGGTTACTTCCACAAACTTTTTGCCACTATTGAACAGGCATTTTGCAGGCAAATCATAGCTGCACATCAAAAGGTTTGTAGTAGGGTTAATTTGTTACCTTTTTCTTTGGTAGCATGTACTAATGATCTTTTCCTGTGCCAATAAGTCCAAGGTTATTCCTTGATTTCATTTCTACCATGTTCACTCTATCTGCGAACATGTTAGTGAAGATCCTGCCTTTCCTCCACTATTTAGTTCTGGTTTCTTTATGTTAAAAATCAAATGTTCATAAGTATGTGCACTGAATACTCCTGGGTATTCAGTTATATTCCATTGGTCAATGTTTCAGTTTCTTTCTTTTGTTATGCTAATACAAGATATTTTTTATTAGTAGAGCTCTGCAGTACAATTTGAAATCAAGGATGGTAATACCTTTAGCAATTTTTATGTTATTTAGGAGTGCTTCTGTTAGCCTGGGATTTTAGTATTTCCATAAAAAACTAGACATTGTCGTTTCAAGTTCAGTTAAATGTGTGGGAATTGTGCTCAATCTGTTAGATTTTTTTGTAGGATGGACATTTTTACACTATTAATCCTTCTGATTTGTGAGCAATGGGAGACATTTCTGTATTCTACTATATTTGTACATATCTTTCTCCAATACCTTAAAGTTTTGTTTTATTTTGTTTTAATTACAAGAGATTTTTACAGGTTTGTGTATAGCTAATCCAAAATATTTTTAGGGTATTGTGAAAGGTATTGTTTCTCATATACTTTTCTCATATTATTTTCCCATTTTTTCTATCAATTTATATATAAGAAAGCTATGAAATTTTTGTGTACTTATATTTAACCTTTTTGTTAAAATATTTCCTTTTTTTATGGGTTTTTGAGACAGGGTTTCTCTGAGTAGTCCTAACTGTCCTGGAACTCACTCTGTAGACCAGGCTGGGTGAAAATATTTCCAAGCTGTAGGATTTTCCTTGTGGACCTTTTAGAGTCATTTTTGCTTTCTATTATATCATCTGCAAATAAAGATACTATGACTTCTTTCCTTTTTATTAGTATTCCCTTGCTCCCCTTCAGTAATCTTATTGCTTTAGCTAAGACTGTAAGTACTATATTGAATAGGCAAGGGAAAAGTGGACAGCCAGTCTCTCCTTCTTGCTTTAGTGAAGGTTCTTTCTATTTAGGAGGATTTTGGCTATGGGCTTGAATAAATCATCTATATATTTGAAGATAAGTTTCTTGTATCCCAAGTTTCTTCACTACTTTTATCGTGATGTTGTACCATATTGTCAAAGGTCTTTAATCAAAGTCCTTTAATTCATAAATGTTTACATACACACAAACACACACACACACACACACATACACACAGAAATGAAAGTCTAAATTTGTCTAAATTTGAAGACTTAAAACAATTCACCTCAAATTTTCAAAGTCAAAAGCTAGCTGTAAGATTCTGGGTTCCAAGTTCAGCCCATCAATCTCTGATGTTCTGGACAGTCAACACTAAGGTAACTGTTTCTTTCCTACACACAATACCCATTCCTTTAGAATAAAAGAATCCTAAGGTTTTTGTGATAATAATGTTATGATGTATGTTCAATAATATTTCAGAGAATATTCACAAGAACTGGGCATTTTAATTCAGTAATCCATTCTTCAATTTATTTTTTCTTTCATGCTTCAATTTTCTTTATACTGAGATTCTTTATTTTTTTAAACTGCAAGGAAAAAGTATTCTTGTCACAGAGATATTTTCTTGACAGCTGTATTAGTTAGTGTTTCAATTGCTATGAAGAGACACCTTGACCAAGGCAACTCTTATAAAAGACAACATTGGAGCTTGCTTACAGGTTCAGAGTGTTAGTCCATCATTCTCATGGCAGGAAGCATGACAGCATGCAGACAAACATGGCACTGGAGGAGCTGAGAGTTCTACCTCTTGTTCTAAAGTCATCTAGAAAACTGGCTTCAAAGCAACTAGGAGGGAGGAACCCAGTCACAGTGACAAACTTAGTCCAACAAGGCCATACCTCTAATAGTGTCCCTCCCTGGGTCAAGTTTATTAAAACCACCACATTCCACTGCCTGGCCCCCATAAGCTTGTTCAAACACATGAGTCTACAGGGGGCATATATATGCATAGCATAGTGCAGAATATGTTTAGTACAATTTCACAGGTCACACAGTTTATAACAGTCTCAATATTGTTAAGTCCAAAAAGTTCAGTCTCTTCTGAGATTCATGTAATCTCTCAACTGTAATCTCTTATAAAATCAAAATTAAAAAGTAGATTAATTACGTCCAACATCACAGGATAAACAATGCCATTCCAAAATAACATAGTGAGGAAATTAGGGACATAAGCATGACTACAATCCATTTGGCAAACTTCATGTCAGATGCCCAACTCCTTTCAGCTTTATTAACTGCAACATAATAATTTCACTTGGGCTGGTTCCACACCCTGTTAGCAACTTTCCTCAGCAGGTATCCCACAGCTGTGGCATCTCTGACATCCTGGTGCATTTAAATCAACTTCAATTTTACAGCTTATTTTTTCCAAGTTCTGGGATCATACATGATCTTCTGGGCTTCTCAATAGGGCTTGGTTCACTTCTTTACCTTTTCTTTTTGTAGCACTCTAGTCTCTGGATAACTCCACACCACTGCTGCTGATATTTTTTGTGGTCATCCCATGGTGCTGACATCTCTAATACCGTAGGTTCTTCTGTTGCAACTAGGCTTCTCCAATAGCTGTTTATAAGCTGCCTCTATGGTGACAAGCTTCAATGTCTTTGCAAGACCAATTTAGTCCTGAACTGTCAACTGCAGCTGAGGATGTACATTCACCAATAGCCTTTATGGCCTCTCACAGTCCAAGCCTCAGTTGCTCTTCATAACTCCTTTATACCTTCAAACCAGTACCACCTGGGTGACTCTTACATGTGACCAAGTTCAACTACTAGCATTACTTTGTTTATCTCTGGAACACAGCTTCTTCATGCTCTCAGAACACAGTTCCCATATTTCACCTCAGTGATGCAGGTCTGTTTTAATCACCTTCACATTGTGGAGGAATGGGCTTTACACAGAGTCTCCATCCATCTATCATTGCAGTTTCTCAAAGCCTTAAAATACCTTCCTCAACATTAAGCCAAGGAATATTAAGCATCTCCCTCTCCTTTTTAGTAGGCTATCTTTTGATAATTGCTTCATCTAACCATTCAAGCAAACCTCTAACACCTGTTTTAACTGTGCAAGCTTCCATATTAAACCTAGAATCTCCACTCAGAAGGTCCATATCAATAAACCCAGCCTGATCTAGTTTTATGTTTCTTCCACCATTATCTGACAACCTTAAAATCCATTCCCACACATATTCCTCAGAATTTTGCTTGAATGAATTAACAAACTCATTAAGCTCCTTGGCAGTGTAGCATATTTCCTCTACCTCCCCTCTAGGGGCCTGCTTTGTTTTGAGTCTGGTTATAGATCTAAAAGAAATTATTAGTGGGCCTTGTGGAACGTCAGTATTGTCTTCCTTGGCATTTTCTTATTTTCTTCAGAGAAAGTCACTGCTGGTTTATCAGGAAATGAAGAAATAAATTCCTCATGTCAAAAAGGCATTATTTCAAGGGGTGAAGCTAAAAGTACTACTTTCTCAGGTGAGACAAACTCTTAAGAATCTGAGGATTCGATATTCTCAACTTCAGTTGGGTCCTCCCTTACATCCCCATTCCAAGGTTGCCAATTGTGTTCTTACTTTAACCACTGACACTGTCCGAGCCTGAGACTTGAATTTCTGCTGTAATTTAGTCAACGGTATAATGAAGGCTTTAGTTTGATTGTTAAAACTTGAGCTCACTGGCTGAAGGAGAGAAGATTCTCTTCAAGGGCACACTTAGAAAACCATAGATTGTTTATTAAAATCTAGAGCCATTCAATTTTATCATACAGTTCATTCTTTTCCTTTATCAGTTTTTCCAAAGATACTAATAACAACAAGCTAGCAAAATCATTTTCCTTATATTCCCCTAAACTGTAGAAAATTCTGTATACTGGGTCACTTTATTGCCAGTCACGATTGATGGATCAAGGTAATCAAACATATTCTTTTCCTTAAGTTTGAAATACAGTTTCCACCATGGACCTTACAATTCTCTGAGCTCCCATAAAGAGACTCTCCAAGAAGTTTCAGTAATTGAAGATGCTTATGAATTAGAAGAGGCTGGCAAATTATTAAGCCAATTCCAAATACTTAAAAGATTCATCTTTATACTTCTGTTCCTCTAGAACCACTCCTGGTAACAATTTATATATTACCTGGGGTTATTTAGAGTCATAGAACTTAGGGGAATATCTGTATATATTAAGGTAATTTACTATAATGACTTACAGTCTGTAGACCACCTAACCCAACAATGGGCAGCAGTGACTGGGATGTCCAAAAATCTAGTAGTTGCTTAGTCCCATAAGTTTAGTTGTTTAATCTGTTCTTTTGTGTAAGCTGAAATCCTGAAGAAGTAGTTTCCAACAGATGGGACAGCAAGTAAGTGTCCTTGTGTACACTATGGCCCAGATTAGACGCGTGTATACCACTATGCCTGGATTTGGGATTTACTCAGTCCCAGGCTGACCCTGAACTCAGAGATCTGCTTATATCTAACTTCTGGTACTAAAAGTGTGCACTACCTTACCAGGGCCTAAGCTTTTTATGGCCACAATGCCCCAAGACCTCTATGTCAAGAACTAGGTCAGAAGCCTGTCTCTTCCAGCCACAAGATGTGGATCACAGTTGTGCCCTTCATTTCTGGATTGTAGTTCATTCCAGATGTAGTCAAATTGACAACCAGGAATAGCCATGACAAGAGCCTAAACAAAGACAACTTTTTAGAAGTGACTTTTGGGTGGTGCCTCTGCTTACAGCACAGATAAGCATATTGTGCAAACAAAATTCAAAATAAGATTTGGCCTTACTTCTTCCAAAGCTTGGATGCTTCTCATTATCTAAAGGCTCAGATGCTGTAGGCTGCTGTTCTTTACTTTTTATGTTAATTTCTCACTGACATAATTTTTAATCTCACCATTGAATTTTGACATTTTTCTGATGTCTTCTGATTTTGCTTTTCTGAGTTAGAAAGTTCATGAAATATAGGTTGTGGACGATTTTGTACATATCAATACGTTATTATGGCAAGTGACCAGAGCTAAATACTGACAAGTAAATCATTAGAATTTTGAAGATTCAATGAAAAATTAAGTGGAACACAATGTCAAAACAAACAACAACAACAACAAAAAAAACCAGAACAAGATGTCTCAAAATAATTTTAAAAAATCGATGTTTACATCACAGTTTGTAATATCAGATCTCCCTCAATATTGTCACTTGTTATCTATATTGTATACAAAATGTGGCTTTGTTAATTTAGTCTTATTACCTAATTTCTGAGAATTATAAATGTTCAAATGTTTCATATACGTAAACACAATGAAAGGATTCAGAGATTATGAATGCTTGTTACTCTTAGAAAGGACCCCAGTTTGGGTTCCAAAACCCACATAAGGAGTCATAACCATCTACATATTCACTTCTATGTGATTTTACAACCTCTTTGGTCTTTATGGATATTGTATATACACATGACATACATATATCTGTGCCTATACATATACACATAATTAAAAAGAATTATTGGAAGGTTGTATAACTCCAATTAAAAAGCCAAAGAATTATTTTTATAGTGTCACAATTAGATATCAATACTCATTTTAAATGATTGGGGCATATAGATCAGAAATAGAAGTATTTCACCTTCTTTGTTTAGCTCTGTACCCCCATTTAATAGAGTATTTTGATTCTCTGGAGTCTTAAGTTCTTTGTATATATTGGATAGTAGCCCTCTATGAGATATAGGATTTATAAAGATCTTTTCCAATCTGTTAGTTGCCATTTTGTCTTATTGACAGTGTCCTTTGCTTTACAGAAGCTTTGCAATTTTATGAGGTCCCATTTGTCAATTCTTGATCTTAGAGCATACACCATTGGTGTTCTTCCCCACCTGGGGATCCACCCCATATACAGTCCCCAAACTCAGACACTATTTTGTATGCCAAGAAATGCATGCTGACAGGAACTTGATATAGCTGTCTCCTGAGAGGCTCTTCCAGAGCCTGAAGTAAACAGAGGTGGATGCTCGCAGCCAACATTGAAGCAGTTAGAGAAAGAACTGGAGAAGCTGAAGGGGTTTGCAACAGCATAGGAAGAACAACAGTATTAACCAATCAGACCTTCCTTAGCTCCCAGGGACTAAACCACCAACCAAAGAGTACACATGGAACAACCCATGGCTCCAGCGGCATATATAGAAGAGGATAGCCTAGTTGGGCATCAATGGGAGGAGAGGCTCTTGATCCTGTGAAGACTCCATGTATCATGGATACATGGATGAATGCCAGGGCAGGGAAGTGGGAGTGGGTCAGTGTGTGGGCAAACACCCTCATAGAAGCAGAGGGAAGGGGATGGGATGGGGGTTTTCAGGGGGAAACCTGGAAAGGGGATAATATTTGAAATGTAAATAAAGAAAATATTCAATAAAAAAGAAGCAAAAGTGTTGGGCTGTGATGAGTGGGTGGGTGTGGTTCCTGTTGGGTTGGATTGTAAGTCCCCTGTCTCCTGAGGCTCAGGAGGCAGAGGTGCAGGAATTTGATTGTGTTTACTCCACGCCAAGCAGAGGCAGATGTCAGCTGCGGAAAGCTGCAGGACTCCACTCCAGGGGTAGAGAGAACACATTCTGAGATCACACCCCCCTGTGCTATGTTACCAATGGCCACAAACCTCTCTGTGGAAGGGGTTGTAGCTATTTGAAAGGAGTTAGGGGCCCAGGAGCAAGGCCAAACTCCTGTGGTCCCTGGAGTATGTCTGGGGTTCAAGTACTACTCGACTAGATACCCAGCTGCCTCTCACAGCCCCACAAAAAATAAAAATAAAATAAAATAAAATAAAATAAAATAAAATAAAATAAAATAAAATAAAATAGTGTAATTAATGTATGAAGTTACAAATAAAACTACTTACGCCATGATAAAATGAGGATTGTTTCAAATATTAGAGTTATTGCAATATTTGTACAGTGCTATCAAAACAAGTTTTATATCTCAAATACTTTTGGTGTTTGCTGTATCATCTTTTGTTCCAGGTTTTCATGAGCATGTAATATGCATGTGCTCATGATTACTATGACAGCATGAATTACAATAAATATAAAACCATAGAAATATAGAAAATATGGCAAAAATTATTTTATAGCATTAAAATTCAGGACAAAATACAGAATAATAACTGATATTTTCTGCTAACTACATATGATGATTTTGTTGGAATTCTATTTCCTCTGTTTGCCAAATTTTAATTGTGATAAAATTGCTTAGTTGAAAAATTTAAAGCAACATCAGTAATTACCTGAAAACATAATATGTGCTAAATATTTCTAATATATCTGGCCATTTTATAACTAATCATTTATGTATGGATTCAAATTAAAATTTTATTCTACCATAAAGTCTTCTAAAGAAACAAAGCAACTACATGATCATCTGACATTAAGTAATACAAGAAGCTTCTTGGAGAGTTGTCTTCCTCCTTTAATATCCCTGAGGCAATTGTAACTTGAGACATAAACTATTAGCTATAAATTTTATGATTCAACTATCATCTCATCATTATAACTCTTCCTTTGCTTGATGTAGGAATACAAGTGAAACTCTCAATTTCACTCTTTGCCTGAGGATTCTGACCTGATTCCCTTATGGGCTGAAATATTTAGAAGGTGAGGCTGTGAACTATGTATTAATTCATGATTTGGGGATCTGAGTATTGTGTAAAGGTTGACACAACTATATTGGAAAATTTGTCTCCTGTAAGTTATACTTTCGAAATTTGAAAAGTAGCCATGAATAAAAGTAAAAATAATCCAATCTGTTAAGAAGTAAGGAAGGCCTGGGGTTATAGAACAGTGGTAGACTATTTATTTAATATGCAAAAATAACTGAAAAACTGAATTCAGTCCTTAGTACCATAGAATAATTTTAAAAAGAAAACAGAAGAAATAGAGAAATTGAGTGTAGACACCCCACTGTAATCTCAAACTAGAAGTAGACATCTACTGTGCAATGTGGTGAGTCACCATGATGTAAATCTGAGTACTAGCTAGACAAATATTTCATGAGCAGAATAAAAACCATAGAACTGAGTATCTGTGTCACTTGATAAAGATAACATGAAATATACAAATAGCTGATTTGTATGTAAATACCTAGAATATGGAGTATTTAATAAATGTTATTTAAAACAAGGTATAAAAATATTAAATATTTTTATTTGTGTAATTATTAACAGTTAGGTTAAAATATATATATACACACACAAGTATTTTATATAGTTTGTTTTACATATACATATATGTTTATAATACAAACATGAAGAAACGTACAAGTAGACCTCCAGTTATGTAGCAGTTTTGTGTTTTCATACTAATTGTGTTACCCAAAAACCTGTTTACAATGTCCTGCACATAGACTAAAGGAAGCCTGCTCCTAGTTGACTCCGATTAGAAATTAAAGTTGCCATAGGCCAATGGCTGAACATGGTGAAAGAGGCAGGACTTTTAGGATTCCCTAGGCAAGAAAAACAGGGTAGAGAAAGGAGTCCACCATGAAAGGGAATTAGAACTGACCTCTCCATGAAGGAGATGAGGATGAGATGGCTGAAATATAGATACAAAGGAAAAGAAGCCCCATGGAGAGGCTGTCCAGAAGGAAGTAGGGCATCAAAGATAAAATATAGATTTAGAAGGTGTTAACTCAGGAATACAGAGGGGAGTATGTGTTAGCCCTGGGGAAGTTCAGTAAGTGCCCAGCCATTGAACTAGTAAGGTTAAAAATAATGTTGCATGTGTGTATCTTTAATTTGTGAATCCAGAGAGCTCCAGTGGGTAATTAGAAGTACAATCCATTGGGAGCTCAATGCAGATTACCTATTCACTGTTCTTCAGCAAGAGGCCCAAATTTTTAAGGAAAGAGAAACATAGTAATATTAAGATTTTTTTAGAGTAACCTATAATATTTTTAGTGGTCAACAGTAGCTACATTTCACTATAAATAGAAAATAGTGTAAATCAAATAGTTATTTAGCATACCAAGCTTTCAAAACATCATACCTTAGCAACACATTGCACACTACACTGTCTTCTCCATCCTCTTCTTATTGTATAGATGCTTGAAAACACTAGCTTCACTTTGTTGTCCATTATCAAAAACTAGTATTAGTTTTTAAGACAAAAACCTAGCATAAAATATTAAAAATCTAAGTATGATTTCTATTGCATATATACCAATTTAATCTCATAAATTTAACTAATAATAAAATAAATAATTATAATTGATGGAATATATATATATATATATATATATATGCTGTGAGAGGCAGCAACTGGGTACCTGGTCAAATCCCAGAGACTCTAAAGGGACAGTAGGTATTCGGCATTGCTCCTGGGCCCTGGTTACTTTCACTTAGCTTCAGCCCTCCACAGCCTCTTCCATAGAGAGGTTTGTGGCCATCAGTCACATAGCACAAGTAGAGGGTATGACTACAGGCCTTCAGAGCCTCCAGACACTTCCATATTCATGAGATAACTGAAGGCCAGAGGGTGTAGCCAATTAAGAATTCCTTCTCTGACCCTTCTCCTACTTGCAAAAGGTATTTAACCCCAGGCCTGCCCTGAGAACACTGGGTACAGCTTCATCTATTTTCTGCCAAGACAATAAAAGTTTTCAAACCATGGACTACCTCTCTTCTTTAGGGCCTGCAGTGGGGAACCATGAAGAAGGTCTTCAACTATCAAGCCACTGCCTAAACTCCTGCTGAAGACCCCCTCTATGTTCCAGCAACAGGAAACCAAGCCATGACCCAGCCAAGAGTTTTGCAGCAACCAAGAGTCTCATTCCCTGTGGGCTGCCACTGGAGCTCATCTTCCCCATCTCCCTTCTTCAGCTGCCTCAGATATATACATATATATATATATATATATATATATATATATATATATATATATAGTGGTGGATAACATATTATAATGTATAATAATATAAATCATATATCCCCTACTACAATTTAAACAACTAAAAGTAGCTTCATTAAAATATCTACTTCAGGAAAATAGTAACAAACAGTGCAGAGGAATATTAAGTATCAGCATATAGAACTTATAATCATAGGAAACATTTAATTTTTAGAAAATATTTTTAAAGTGATTTTAAATATTGTCAAAATGAAACCCATCAGTCTGTGATTTCAAGAAAACTAGAACAAATACAACAAGTTTTATTTCAAGGTGTTACCTCATACAATTTTGGAAGCTGTGTTATTCAACAATTTGGTTCTTGCAAACTGAACACACTGGCAAGCTGCAGGAGATGTACAAATTCCTGCAAACTGGAGGGCCAATTTTGGAGAGTCCAGTCCAAATTATGAAAACTTACAATGCAATAGCTCCAAGGGTAATAAAGGAACAATGTCCTAGCTCAGAAAATTTGCCAAAACAGAAGATAATTCAAATTGCCTCAAACAGTTACATTAAGATGCTCAATTGATTGGATGGAGCTTCTCCACATTGGAGAGAACCATCTGCTGTTCTTGGTCTACTTATTCATTTGCTAACTTCTTCCAGAAGTACTCTCTCGATGGGGCCAAAATAATGTTTACCAGATATTCTGACACCCATGGACAAGTGAAGTTATAGCCCAAAATGAGCCACAACATTTCCATCCCTTCTCAAATTAACAACTAACAACATATATTCAGGCTAAGCTCAATTTTTAAACAAACACTATAACAGTAATTAACTAGTATGGTGGAACTGTGATGCACAGAATGGACAATACACTTCAGTGATGCAAACTTGTCCCCTTAGTATACTGTGGTTTAAATAGCATAGTGTTAAAAAAACAATTATTAAAATGAAACTTTTAAATAGAGTCAAGTTGTATGGTACATGATAAGGAAATGACAAAATAAAAAAGATAATTTTATTTATGTTCAAATAAAGAAAAAAGAGAATTTATGATAATTATTATCCTCATTTAAGCAAGCATCCCATTCCCCACCATAATAATACTTGGTATATATACACTACAATTTGTGTATATCAAAAATTATCTTAGTTCCTGACAGATTTGAGTCACTAGTAGTTCAGGTTTGATTGGGAATGTTTGTTTGCACTTCACACATTTTAATCCCTTAAGGTGTCTCTTGCCTTTTAAATACATTTTATCTTTTATTAATTGTGAATTATCAGACCAGTTTCTCTGTGATATTGAAAATAAATTACCAGAGCTAGGATAGAACATTTTTCTCTGTTTGTTGATGTGTAGGTATTGCAAATGTCAAATAGTGAGGTTACAGTTTTAGTTTTAATAATGTAGTCATATCACATAGCTTTACATCTCTTGGTAAATCTATTTTTTCTTTGGATACTAAGCCTTATGAACAACCAGTATATGATATCACAGGAACAATAAGCAAAGTTTTGCTATTGGATCCCTAATGGTATTCACGAGTGATATCACTCCAATTTTTAGACAGTCATTTCTGGTCTAGTGAATTCTTACTATGATAAGAGTAGATAACATATGTGATATATATTATATTTATCATATGTATTATATATATTATATGTATTTTTATGATTTTATATTTATATCTATCTCTCTCACATATTTGTATATGTGTATATGTATATGCATTTATATATGATGTTGTATATTATATGTTGTATGCATATGCATATGTATATGTGAAAGAGAGAGAGAGAGCATATATTCCATTCTAAAATGTTTGTATCTACTCTTACAAGGAGCTTACATATACATGTCACAGTGACAGTATCTTCAAGAAGGCAGGTCTAATCAAGACAAGTGCTTCAGAATGGAGAATAAGATGGATCCACTGCCGATATTATTGTGGTGTAAAACGAGTTCTGTAAAGAGATGCAATATTGTGTAAAACATCATGATAATATAAGAATTTTTTTAATTTATATTTGATAGCTTTGGTAAAAACATTGCATGTCAGGAAATGAAAATCTAACCTTACACTTAGTAGTTACTTGAGTAAGAGCCATACACTGACTACATATTATTGAAGAGATTCCTACCACCAACCTGCTACACTGTAGCTGTCTAATTACCCTAAAGAATTACGGATTATGGATTTTGTGTTGGTAATTATTTTTAGCAAATTTGACAAATATGCTTCTGTGTAACTAAAACTATCCAACTTCAGGTAAATAATTAAATGCCACTAAAAGTGGTCAGAGTGTTTGGATCAATGAGTCAAAAACCACAAGTTTCATGTAGAATAGCTAAAATTACACAATGATACACAATGACTGTATATGTAATAAACATTCAGTCTTTGGCCTGATGACAAGCCAAGAACTATTTCAAATGTTGATTTTTTTTCCCTGTGGAATAATAAGGGAATTGCTTCAGAATCCTAAGGACCAGGATTGTGATTCACCTGAATGTACCTGCCAAGGTTCCAAACAGCATCTCCATCTGTCACTGAAACTTCATGAACTATGAATCAGCTAGATTATGTGTCAAAGCAACTTGCATAGCAGCCTACACCTATAGAGAACATTTCTTTCTTTGAAACACCATTGAAAAGTCTCATATTCTTAGTGTTCTTAGGTATGATACCTTTTCTTTCATTATATAAATCTCCAAATATATGAATGTATATAATTCATCTTACAGTAGTATCTGCACATACACAACAGCAATGAGCCCTTAGAAATTTTACCATAATACAAGTTTTAAAATACCAGATGGTTTACTCACCCTCTGGCAAGTAAATATCTCACCAACACGTCTACAGTAGTTGTTATTTCTCGTTATTTGATGTTAATAAATCCAATCAGCATAATATCGTCAGTGCAATGAGCCAGTGTGATATCTTTTAGAAGCCAGAGAAAATTAAATTTCCTGAAAATCAATTATAACATTGAACTAGAAAATTGAAATATCACTGAGAAAAAGAATACAAAGTATAATGTTGGGAATGCCAGCTGAAAGTAGTTTAAGCTTTTTATATTTTAAGAGACTTTGAGAAAATGAGGATTTTTTTGTTGCAATGTACCAGATTTAAAGGTGTTTACTATTTTGCTTATAGAAAAGAAATATCAATGAAGAATCTGTAACTGTTTACTGCCTTTATCCAAGAACTATTTTTCTGCATAAAATAAATAGACAATTTGAAAGAGGGGAACAATAATACAAGCCCTCCAATAATTCTGGACACCACTAATTTGGTGAAAGTATATTTCATGTACATACATATAGAAAATAGAAGATGTTACTATAGATTCTGATAATGTGGATTATGAGATATTGAAGAAAAAGTATAATAGAAAAAAATGAATTTTCCTCACATTTTTAATTACTTTGATACACTGAACCAAGGGAGATCAGACAGTTCTGATATGTCATAATATTCAAATAGTAGGTACATGTCTCAGACTCAGACAATCATCAAATTTTGGCCATTTTTTCTGAACTGCAACATCAAGTACAAGATATTTGTTTAATGAATCTATATCAATAAATTTGACTTCAATTTAATTCATGTACCTCTGGTAATTATTATACTTTCCCAATAAACATGATCAGAAGTATTTTTTTAGATCTTTTATTGTGTTCACTTGAAAACTCAAGTCATTGCTTTGCCATGATGCACACCTCCCAAAGAATAAAAAACATGTTATTCGTATGTCTACTGATACTTTGAGTCTAGGGTTGGGAATGAAGCCAAAGAGTTGATAGACATGAGTCTTAAGTATAATAAACATTATCTGCCGTGCTTACTCTCTCATGGATGATCATTACATCACTACTGTTTCATCAAGAGACAGACTGATGATTCCCTAAAATGATGGTGGAAACATTGATATAAGTGGTGGATTTGCCATGGGGGTGAGAACACGTTCACTAAATCACAGAAAAACTTGGTGTAAACAGGCTACTTACATGTGGTAGATCTATAAAAAAATATATTTAGTGAGTGTGAGTGCATATGTATATATGCATGTGTATGTACATAAAAATTTTACAAATACAGTTGAATATAGAAACATATGTATATATATATATATACATATACATATATGTATATATATATATTCAGAAGGAAAATATATGAATTCAAAATAGAATTTAGTGTCTCAATATCTACAGTATCATCAAAATATTTCTTATATTCATACTTTTATTTAAAAGATTATATTCATTATATATGAATTTTTTATTTTAACAATAAAATCTTGTATACTGGGACTTTAACATGCAACATAATAAATCATATGATAGCATGAAGTTTTGGGTTTTGATTTTCCCCTGTATCAACACTGTGACTTCAGAAAGTAAAATATCTTTCCTGGTATGTATAGATTCTAATCTTATAACACTTCTTCTTGGAGTATGAATATATAAGCTATAATTTACTTTCCCTTCATTGTCCAGTGATGTTTGAGTATCCATTCAATTTTATTCTATTGATAAATTTTTCAAAAAGGTCAAAAATAATCATAGTTGTCCACTTCCTTGCCTTTATATATGATTGATTAGAAACATACTGAGTTTTGCAGGCAAATGGATGAAACTAGAAAATATCATCCCAAGTAAGGTAATTCAGACTCAAAAGGACATGCATTATATGTACTCACTAATAAGTGGATATTAGTAAAAAAAAAAAATGTACAAAATACCCAAGATACAGTCCACAGAACTCGAAAAGTTCAACAAGCTGGAGGACCCAAATGAGGACACCTCACTCCTACTTGGGAGAAGAAAGCAATCATGAGAGGGGAGGGAGGGACTTTGGAGGGAAAAGAGATGGGGAATGGGAATGTGATCTGGCATTGGGTGGGGGAAAAACTGAAGCCCTGAGGGCCAGCAGAAACAATGCAAACAGGCAACCTTAGAAGGTAGGAAGTTGAGGGACCCTCCAGAATATACCAGAAACTTAGGAGGTGAAAGATTCTCAAGACTCAAATGGAGGGACCTTAGGTGAAATGCCCTATAGAGGGGAGAGGGAACTTGTAGAGACCACCTTCAGCAGAAAGACAGGGCATCAAGGGAGGGAGGATGTTGCCATCCCACAGTCAAAACTCTGACCCATAATTGTTCCTGTCTGAAAGAACTTCAGGGATGAAAATGGAGAGGAATCTGAGGCAAAGGTGGTCCAAAGACAGGTCCAAAGTGGGATCCAGCTCAAGGGAAGGCCCCAAGGCCTAAAACTATTACTGAGGCTATGGAGCACTCACAAAAAGGGACCTATCGTGACTGCTCCCTGCCCCCAGCAAAACCCTAAAAAGCAGCTGAAAGAGTCAGATGCAGATATTTGTACCCAACCAAAGGACAGAAACTGCTGACCCTTGAAATTGAAATAAGAAAAAGCTAGAAGAAGCTGAGTAGAAGGGCGACCCTGTAAGAGGACCAGTAGTTTCAATTGACCTAGACCCCAGAGATCTCTCAAACACTGGACCACCAACCAGGTAGCATTCACTAGCTGATATGAGGCCTTCAACACAAGTATAACAGAGGTCTACAGGGTCTGGGTTCTGTCAGAAAAGATGCACCTAACTCTCAAGATACTGGAAGCCCCAGGGAGTTTAGAGTTCTGGTGGCATGTGGAGGAGGGTGGGGACATCCTCGTAGAGACAAGGGGCAGGAAGGAGGTATGTGATGTGGAACAGTTGGAGAGTGGACCAGGAGGAGAATAAAATCTGGAGTGTAAAAATAATTAACAATAATAATCATAATAATACTCTAGCACAGGTTTATCTTTACCATTATTATCAGTATTAAACTCTGTGGGAATGAAAGCTTGTAGTTTCATATTAAAATCTAATCAGAGAAGAAACTTCTTTTAGAGCCAAAAATTGTAGCATACAACTTTGATGCCAACACTCTGATAGACTAGACAGGTTGATCATTGTGAGTTCTAGGCCAGTTAGAATCACATAGTGAAAACCTGCCTCAAAAAAGAAAATTCCTAGTCTTATAAATTGAAATAAAATACACAAAAAACTAAAAATGGTACTATTAGAACAGCACCCAATGTCAAATTTGTATTTGTCTACATTCTCTAGACTACAATAAACATTATAAGGAAAAAGCAGATGATGAGTAGCTAGATAGCTAGATACATTTTGATTTAGAATATTTCATTGGCTCAAATAATTAGTTCCTGTAAAGTCATTTGATATGCTGTGGAGGCTGCTGGTCAAGGGAAATATACAGGGAAAAGAGATGCCTGAGAGATCTAAACTGATGTTTTCCTGATTCTAACCTTTGGCCCAGAGTATATATTAAGCCAAAGATATCAAAGAATACAGCATAGCATAAAATCATAACCTTATTTAACTATTATGTTCACATCTTAATTTAATTTATACTTGACTTTTGATTCCAAAGTTCCATGAACATGAAATTTATCACAATATCAAAAATTTGTGCTTGCCATGTTGAAGGTCAAGTATGAAACCTGGAGAAACAATAATTGAAATAAAATAATTTGCTATTTTATTTCAATAGCCCTGATAAAAAGAAAATACAACCTACCTAACCTCTATCTAATTTTTTCTATTCATACTCTCAGTGTGATTTATAATTTACCTGTTTTGATTTATTAATCAATTCAATAGATTTTAATAATTTGAAACTATGTCAAGAATTAAAATTTGGTTTACTTAGTCCCTCAATTATAATGTTTATATCATTCATAATCACCTTTAAGGATACTCTAAGAAATAATGTTCAACCAGATGGCTGTCCCACCATTTTTATTGTACCATATATTGATTTACAAGTATAGTAGAAGTTCAGTCACAAGAGAAAAATTACTAAAATTAATACTATCTGCTTAAAAATTATGATTTAACATTTCAAGGATTTTTAACAATTACTAATTTTCAAATTATGAAAATAAATAAAATGAACTAAGATTTATAGTGTATTTAATTTATAAAATCTCTTTCGATACAAAAGCCCATTTTATCTTCTTGAACGCTGTTATTATTAATTTTATTTTATTCTAATTTATAGGTGAAGCTACTAAAGTACAGATAATTTAAATAATTTGCCTAAGGTCTCAGAGTTAATGATTTCTGCTCTTAATCACTATGCTGCACAGCTAAAGCCTACACTTAGAAAACAGATAATCATTACAGTCAAAGTTAAATATAGAATATAATAACTTCACTGTACATTTTCATTTATACTTCCAAGTTAATAGATTCAATATTATATGAAATATCTTTATTGGTATATGCATTAGGTTTTTGGAAAATATTAGTGTTTCTTGCTTAATTTTATATAAAATATAGCTTAATATACCATTTTACTTATATTGAACCACAATAACAGTTATATACCAGAGACATAATATAAAATTCTAAACATATTGTGAAAATAAGCCTAACAAATTTAAAATATATCTTAAAGTATAATATTTATTGTGTTTATTTAAGTTTTTCATGGAATTTCAGCACATCTTTAAAACAATATATTTATATCTAGAAGTGCTGCTGACAACTGAAAAAAATGGCTCAGCAGTTAAAAAAGTGTACTGTCCTTGAGAAATTCAGAGCCCCCAAAGCAGAGCAATCAAGTCAGGCAGCTCACAGCTGGTTATTCCAGTTGTAGGACATCTAATGCTCTCTTCTGGCCTCTGCAGCACTCATGTGTACATAATATTCCACAAATAGTACGTGCACACACACCTACCATCACCCACCCACCCAACCCACACACACAAATACACACACACACACACACACACACACACACACACACACACACAAATATACACAGATGCAATTAAAAATAAAAATAAAATCTCAAAAAAAACCCCTGAATTCAAGATGTTTAGCAAGCTAGATAGCATGCTCCTATTAAGTCATGTCCTAAGCCTCTGCCAAACCTTTTTCCTAAGATCTCATAATGACCCTACTGTTTATTTTTTTTAATTCATGAAAAAATAACAACTTTTGACTCTATGTTAGAGTTATACACATTGAAATTGGTTTTATTTCTATTTGTTTGAAAATTTTATGTCTTTAGTGAGTTTTGAGACATCACAGTTCATGAAAGTGGACATTCGATGGGTTTTGTATTATTTCCTTTAGAATTATAATAAAGGAAACAATATTAAATGCTGAGATTTTTCTTAGAATTCAAGAAAGTCAAAGAAAATGAACATTAATTCTTACTTATGCTTGGATTTATTTTTTCATTATCCTTACCTTATGGAAAGATAGATCATTTTGAAATCTCAGTAACATGGCAAACTAAGACCACTGAAGAGAGATAAAAACATATCTGTAAACTTTTAATCATGTAAACATAATTATAAAAGCATAATAACAGACTTTCAGAATTTTATTGAACCTTATCTTTATAGTTTTACTAATGAATGCAGTACAAAACAGTTAGTCTTTCATTTTCAGTGCATATTGAAATTGCCTTCATGGGTGAATGAATGACAATCATAATACATTATTAAAAGAAAAATATGTTTTATCTTTATATATATTTCAAAAATCTTGATTTATCATCTTATAAGTAAAATGACATGGACAATTCATAATTTGCACATGAGTCTCATATTTTTAATAAAGAGTTTGAGACCATGCTTGCTTGAGTGCTATGGCATCTTTTGAGCATTAATTAAATTTGTTGTGAAGATAAAAAAAAATAAAGCAAACATAAAACAGAAAAGGAGATGAACACAGCCTTTCTACGTATTAGCCATTTCATGATGCTAGGTAAATAAACTGATTATTTAAACCCATATAAGTTTCTCAATTATTTTACAAACACATTTTGAAATTAGAAATTTAAATTGGCACTCCCCTTCCACCCTCCCCACCCCCTCTGCTTGGTCCTTTAATCTGCTGCAGACACCTAGCTGGTCTTCTCCCATAAAGACACCATATCCTGAGTCATCCTAGAAGAACCACTGCAGTTAGAGCAGTGGGTAAGAATCCTGTTCCACTACTCTATGTCCAAGAGCTATAACTGGGAGTCTGGGGTGCTCAGGACCCATCAGCCACCTAAACCTACCCCTCCAAGATACCACTCCCCTTCTGCCCCTCCCTTGGTCCTTTTGACTGGGGAAGACAAATAGCTGGTGTGCTCTTGTGAAGATACCATATCCTGAGTCATCTTAGAGAAACCATTGCACTCAGAGCAGCAGACACCATATCCTGAGCCATCATAGAGGAACAATTGTACTCAGAGCAGAGAAGGAACCACTGCACTCAGAGCAGCAGAATTTCAGGGTCCCTGAGGCAGCCTGAGTCCCAGAAGTGCTTTCACTCAGGAGCTCAAGATCATAGAGACATCTTGACTCTGATGAGTTCTGACAAAAGCAATATAACTGAAAAGAAAGGCTCCAGTTAGAGACAGTGAGTGCAGGTAGCACTATAGTTAACCAGATGACAAAAGGCAAGTGCCAGAACATAAGCAAGAGAAAACAAAATTACTTGACATCATCAGAACACAGTTCTCCCATCATAGCAAGCCCTGAACACCCCATCATACTGGAAAAGCAGGCTACAGAATTAAAATCACTTTTCATGAGGATGATAGAGGACTTTAAGAGGGATATAAATAACTCCCTTAAAGAAGTACAGGAGAAAACAAGTAAACAGTTAGAAGCCCTTAAAGAATGTAAGAAAATAGAACCAAACAGGTGAGGAATTAAATGAAACCATCGAGGATCAAAAAATGAAAGTAGAAACAATACAGAAATCTCAAAGTGAGACCATCCTGGAGATAAAAAACCCCGGAAAAAAATCAAGAGTCATAGATCACCAACAGAATACAACAGAATACAAGAGAAAGAAGAGAGAATCTTATGTGCAGAAGATACAATGGAAAACAAGACAATTGTCAAAGAAAAAGCAAAATGCAAAAAGCTCCTAAACCAAAATGTACAGGAAATTCAGGACACAATGGGAAGACCAAACCTAAAGATAATAGGTATAGATGAGAGTGAAGATTCCCATCTTAAAGAGCCAGTAAACTTCTTCAACAAAATTATAGAGGAAAACTTCCCTAACCTAAAGAAAGAGATGTTCATGAACATAAAAGGAGCCCACAGAACCCCAAGTAGACTAGATCAGAAAAGAAATTCCTCCCATCACATAGCAATCAAAATATCAAATGCACAAAACAAAACAAAAAAATACTAAAAGCAGTAAGGGAAAAAGGCAAAGTAACATATAAAGGCAGAACTATAATATTTACACCAGACATTTCACCAGAGATTATAAAAGCCACAAGATCCTGGAAAGATATCATTCAGACTCTAAGAGAACACAAATGCAAGCCCAGACTACTATACCCAGCAAAAATCTCAACTACCATAGATGGAGAAACCAAGATATTCCATGAGAAACCAAATTTACACAATATCTTCACACGAATCCAGCACTTCAAAAAATAATTGATTAAAAACTTGAACTCAAGGAGGGAAACTACAACCTAGAAAAAGCAAGAAAGTAATCTTGCAACAACCCTAAAAGAAGATAGCTACACAAACATAATTCCACTCCTAATAAAAAAAAAATAAAAGGAAGCAACAATCATTTTTTTCCTTAATATCTCTTAACATCAAAGGACTGAACTCCCCAATAAAAAAATGTAGACTATCAGATTGGATATATAAACAGGACCCAGAATTTTGCTGCATACAGAAAATGCACCTCAGTGACAAAGACAGAGACCTCACATAATAATAGTAGGGGATTTCAACACCCCACTGTCAGCAATGGACAGATTATGGAAACAAAAACTAAACAGAGACACAATGAAATTAACAGAAGTTTTGAAGCAAATGTAATTAACAGATATCTATAGGACATTTTATCCTAAAACAAAAGTATATGCCTTCTTCTCAGAACCTCATGGTACCTTCTCCAAAACTGACTATATAATTGGTCACAAAACAGGCCTCAACAGATACAAAAAGATTGAAGTAATGCCTTGCATACTATCAGATCACCATGGACTAAGACTTGTATTTTATATGGACAAAAACAATGGAAAGCCCACATATACACTGAAACTGAACAACAGTCAACTCAATGATGACTTGGTCAAGAAAAAAATAAAGAAAGAAATAAAAGACTTTTTAGAATTTAATGAAAATGAGGGCGTACAATATCAAAACTTGTGGGACTCCATGAAAACAGTGCTAAGAGAAAACCCATAGCTCTAAGTGCCTACAAAAAGAAATTGGAGAAAGCATACCCTAACAACTTGACATCACACCTGAAAGCTCTAGAACAAAAAAGAGGCAAATACACCCAAGAGAAACAGATGACAGAAAATAATCAAACTCAGGGCTGAAATCAACCAAGTAGGAACAAAAAGACTACAAAAAAATCGATAAGACCTGGAGGTGGTTCTTTGAGAAAATCAACAAGGTAGATAAACACCCAGGCTAACCAGAGGGCACAGAGACATTATCCATATTATAAAATTAGAACTGAAAAGGGAGACATAACAAAAGAAAATGAGAAAATTTTAAAAATCATCAGAACCTACTACAAAACCATATACTCAACAAAACTGTAAAATCTGTATGAAATGGATATCTATCTAGACAGATACCAGGTACCAAAATTAAATCAGGAACAGATTAAACCATCTAAACAGTCCCATAAACCCTAAAGAAATAGCAGCATTCATTAGAAGTCTCCCCACCAAAAAAAGCCCAGGACCAGATAGTTTTCATGTAGAATTATATCATACCTTCAAGGAAGAGCTAATACCAATTCTCTTCAAGCTATTCCACAAAATAGAAACAGAAGCAACACTACACAATTTGTTCTATGAAGCCACAATCATGTTCATACCTAAACCTCACAAAGACCCAACAAAGAAAGACAACTTCAGACCAATCTCCTTTATGAATATTGATGTAAAAAAAAAAACTCAATAAAATTCTGGCAAACCAAATCCAAGAACACATCAAAACAATCATTTATCATGATCAAGTAGACTTTATCCCAGGAATGCAGGGATGGTTCAATATTCAAAAATCTATCAACATAATCCACTATATAAACAAAATCAAAGTAAACACACACACACACACACACACACACACACACACACACACGATCATCTCACTAGATGCGGAGAAAACAAAATTCAACATCCCTTCATGGATATCTTGGAAAGATCAGGAATTCAAGGCCAATACCTAAACATAGTTAAAGCAATATACAGCAAGCCAGTAGCCATCATCAAACTAAATGAAGAGAAACTTGAAGCATTCCCACTAAAATCAGGTACAAGACAATGCTGCCCACACTCTCCTTACCTATTAAATATAGTACTAGAATTCCTAGCCAGAGCAATTAGACAACAAAAGGGTTTCAAGGGGATACAAATAGGAAAGGAAGAAGTCAAAATTTTACTATTTGCAGGTAATATGATAGTATACTTAAGTAATCCTAAACCTTCCACCAGAAAACTTCTAAACCTGATAAACAACTTCAGCAAAGTGGCTGAATATAAAATCAACTCCAACAAATCAGTAACCTTCTCTACTAGAAGGATAAAAAGGCTGAGAAGGAAATTAGGGAAATGATACCCCTCACAATAGTTACAAATAATATAATATACATTGGTGTGAATGTAACAAAGCAAGAGAAAGATCTATATGGCAAGAACTTCAAGTCTCTGAAGACAGAAATTGAAGATTTCTGAAGATGCTTGTGGATTGGCAGGATTAATATAGTTAAAATGGCCATCTTGCCAAAAGCAATCTACAGATTCAATGAAATCCTCATTAAAATTATACATCAATTCTTCATAAAGATAGAAAGAGTAATTTGCAAATTCTTTGCGAATAACAAGAAAACCCAGGAGAGTTCAAAATATTCTCAACAGTAAAAAAAATTCTGGGGGAGTCACCATCCCTGACCTCAAGCTGTACTACAGAGCAATTGTTAAATAAACTGCATGGTATTGGTACAGAGACAGGCAGGAAGATCAATGGAATAGAACTGAAGACCCCAAAATGAACCCACACACCTATGGTCACTTGAACTTTGACAAAGGAACTGAAACCATCCAGTGAAAAAAGGACATTTTCAACAAACGGCGTTGGTTCAACTGGAGGCCAGCATGTAGAAGAATGCAAATTGATCCATTCTTCTCTCCTTGTACAAAGTTCAAGTCCAAGTGGATAAAGGACCTTCTCATAAAACCAGATACACTGAAACTAATAGAAGAGAAGGTCAGGAAAACCCTCGTATACCTAGGCACAGAGGAAAAGTTCTTATGCTCTAAGATCAAGAATTGACAAATGGGACCTCATAAAACTGCAAGGATTCTGTAAGGCAAAAAGCACTGTCAGGACTAAACTGCAACCAACAGATTGGGAAAAGATCTTTACCAATGCTACACCTGATAGAGGGCTAATATTCAGTATATACAAAAAACTCAAGAAATTACACTCCAGACAAACAAATAACCCTATTAAAAATGGGGTATAGAGCTAAACAAAGAATTCTCATCTGAGGAAACTCAAATGGCCTAGAAACACCTAAAGAAATGTTCAATAATCTTAGTCATCAGAGAAATGCAAATCAAAACAACCTGAAATTCCACTTCACACCAGTCAGAATGGCAAGATCAAAACTCAGGTGATTGCAGATGCTGTTGAGTATGTGGAGAAAGAGGAACACTCCTCTATTGTTGGTGAGATTGCAAGCTGGTCCAATCCCTCTGAAAATTATTCTGGCTCTTCTTCAGAAAATTGGCTTAGAGTTACCTGAGGACTCAGCTGTACCACTCCTGGGCATATACCCAAAAGATGCCCCAACATATAACATGAACACATACTCATGCTCCACTATGTTCATAGCAGCCTTATTTATAATAGCCAGAGACTGGAAATAACCCAGATAGATGTCCTTCAACAGACGAATGGACACAGAAAATGTGGTACCTTTACACAATGGAATATTACTCAGCTATTAAGAACAACGAATTTGACAAATTCTTAGGTAAATGGATAGAACTAGGAAATATCATCCTGAGTAATGTAACTCAATCACAAAAGAACACACATGGTATGTATTCACAGATAATTGCATATTAGCCCAAAAGCTCGCAATATACAACTCACAGACCACAAGAAGTTTATGAACAAGGAAGACCAAAGTGGGGGTACTTTGGCCCTTCTTAGAAGGGGTAACAAAATACTCATGTGAGCAAATATGGAGACATAGCATGGGACTACTCCACCTGATATTTATCTCTTGTGGATTCACCTAAGGTAGACACTGATGTGGATGCCCGAAAGTGTATGCTGACAGGAGCCTGATATAGCTGTCTCATTAGAAGTCTGCCAGAGCCTAAAATATAATGAAGTGGAAGCTCACAGCTAACCATTGAGCTGATCATGGGGTTCCCATTGGAAGAGTGAGAGAGAAGAATGAAGGAACTGAAAGGGGTTGCGGCCCCATGAGGAAAGCAACAATACCAACCAACCAGAGCTCCCAGGGTCTAAACCACCAGCCTGGGAGCACATAGGGTGGGGTCCATGGCTCTAGCTGTATATGTAGGGGAGAATGATAGTGTCAGGCATAAGTGTGTTAGGAAGTCCTTGGTTCAGTGAAGGTTGGACGCCCCAGTGTGAGGGATATCGTGAGTGGGGAGGGGAGAGTGGTAAGGTGGGTAGGGGCATATCTTCATAGATGTAGGAGGAGGGAGGATGGGATAGATGGTTCCTGGTGGGAATAAAGGGGATCATATCTGAAATGTAAATAAATTATCCAACAAAAAATTATAAAAAAGAAATTTAAGTTGAATACCCATTTAAAGTTTATAAGAAACAACCTATATCAAATACAACTCTGTGAGTCAAATTCTGGTTATCTTGTCCCATTGATATCTTTCTATAAAATGCACTGTGAATGTAACATTATGCTATTATTGGACCTATGAGGTCAACATAAGCACCAGTTATAATGTTACCTAGTATTTTCATTTTTGTTCATGACATACAGAGTGTGAGACAGAAAGCTCAACAATGGCTATGTATCAAAAAGTGGGTTAAGAATTTGGCAGCTGTTTATTCCATAAAGCTGGATGTTTCAGATGATCTTAAGTGTAAGTTGCAATCCACAAGAAGTTCAAATATCAGTGAAGAAATGCTTCAGAAACCAGATAGATGAACTTTCCAGAGAGAGTGTAAGCAAGCTGGCAAAAGCAAAAGAGTTTCCCTCATGTACTTATATGCATGTTTTGACCAGAAGGTATGGGCTAAATTTATGCTTGGCCATTCTACCATACATACACGGTCCAATCAAGAATATTTCTCAAGAAAAAGGTAAGAAAATGCCTAACTGCTTGGTTTTACTTGATTCAAGATTTAATATAGTAGATGGCTAAAATTAGGCATTACATATCCAACCATTATCCACTTAACATATAATCATATCTCCTTTTATCATGTTTACATTCCAAATAAAAAAAACGATTACTATTTCATGATTTTACCTAATATATGGTTTTATTATGCAGACATACAAATTATTTATTATAGTATACATAATAATTTTTCTTGTAGAATGTTTAATCTTTTAATGCCTAATAACTTTAAATATGATAGTAACCACTGATATTATCTCAATTGATTCTACATTGAATATAAAGACAAAATATGTGTTTAAAGTATGTATATAAACATGTTCGTAACAACATAGGACAGAAATTTTTATGCTACTTAAAAATGCATATCTTCAATTTGTTATAACTCTTTAGTAGTTTTTTAAAAAATACCTTCTTCTGTTAAATTTCTATATTTCCTTTATCCTCAGCAAGTATCTCAGAAGTCTTGGTTCTTTTCCTAACGGAATGATCAATAGCTTCATTTCTGAATGACCTTGGTTCTTTGTCATCCTGATTGCAAACTAGTAGTTATAGTTTTAAGTAGACCGTAATCTCAGCACGTCTATCTTAGTCTTTCTATTGCTGTAAAAAGATACTATGACTATGGCAACTTTTATAAAGAAAAACATTTAATTGTGGATGGCTTATAGTTTTAGAGGTTTTGAGTTCATTATCTTCATGACAGAAAGCATAAGATTATTCAGGCAGACAAGGTGCTGAAAAAGCTGTAATTTCTACATCCTAGACTATAAGGAAGTAAACTGAGCCACTAGACATAAACTGATATTTTGAGAGTTCAAAGCCTACCGCTTTGCTACACATTTCCTCTAGCAAGGATGTACCTACTTCAACAAGGCAATGCCTCCTAATAGTAAGACTCACAAGGGGCCAAGAATTCAAACAGATGTGTCTGTGGGGGAGGGGGAAGGCATTCATATTTAATCTACCATAGCATGGTAACACCAAGAGACTTAGTAAAAAACCTCTTGCATTCCAGACATTATCTTCCATTGTGCAAATGCAATTCAATTCCTACCCATAGTCTGAAAACTTCTTCACTCTTAATACTATTACATTTTTTGTTTCTTTTTATTTGTTTGTTTTGTTTTTTCTTTATAAACTCATTGGTTTAAGAAACGGAAATAGGCCAGAGGGAAGTATAAACATTCAATGCAATGGATGTTTTGTTGTTTTTCCAGGAAGTAACATTTCTCAGTCTGGAAACAAAACTTGTATGCCTACAGAACTAAGGTCCTGAGTATGAGAAGTTGTAATTATGTGGCTGTGAAGTGAGTTTCTTAGTTAGAAGCAATGCTTTGTGGAATACCATTACAGTGGATAAGGCATTCTATCAGTCCATAAATAGTAATTTTGGCAGAAACATGTGAAAGAAAGAAAAATACATAACCACAGTAAAGATTGCAGTAGACAAAAAGTAGTAGCTATAGCTACTTCTAATTGGAATTCTATACTAATTGGAATTTTATGTTGTTGACTGCATGCATAAAATCCTTTCAGTCATCATGGCCTCTTTGCTCACAGGCATGTTATGCAATTACTTTTATGGTTGGGAAAACAATTGGGCTGTCCCACAGAACAAGTTCCTATGAATCATGTGACCATAAATATTTTATCTCTTTACTCATATTTTATAATGCCATTGTAGACATTGTTTTGTATTGTCATAATTATTGTCAGGTTGCTTTTCTCAATCCAACACTGCCAACTGATCCCTGAATCTTGAGAACAATTAAATCTACCAAATTTAATTCATCCTACTGAGCAGTAGCATCTATGACCCTAAGTTCTAGCACAGGGAAAGAAAGGAAATAGTGAAGGTCTTCATATTTGCTGTTGTCCAGCTCACCACTTTGTAGGGTGAGCCGTTAGTGAAGGATATGCTTTCTATGTCTTACCATTGTAGAGGACTGGCTTTTATATAACTTATCTACTCTAAAATTGCTATTTCCACTGAAGTTCAAAATTCCTCCTTAACACTAAACCAATGGATAAGAAAAATCTACAGATCCTTTTAAGTTATTTTTATAATAATAAATGTTTCAGCCTACCAATCAAACAACATATTGACATGTTTTATAGCTATTCAAGCTTCCATGTTACATCAAGAATCTCCATTCTGAGGGATAACATCTATCGACTATCCTGCTCTAGCCTTATGTTCCTTCTGACATTATTCCACACCCTTAAAGTCAATTCTCATACATTTCCCCAGATTCCTTTAATATATTAGCAAACTAAGTAAGCTCATTGATTCTGTAATGCATCTCCTCATAGGCTGCAGTTTTTATCTCCCTTCAAGGAGACATTTTATTCTTGAGTGATTTTATAATTCTAGAAGTAACTATTGGTGGACACTGAGGGACATCAGTGTTATCTTTTCTGTTGTCTCCATCAGGGAAACTCACTATTGGTTCCTTCTAAAATGAAAGATTACTTTGTTCAGGTAAAAGTAGAGCAAGTAGTACTACAGTGCTATAGGGGACTAAGATAGAGATGCACCATCTTGTAAGAATAGAGAAACTAATCACACAAGTGAAGTAAACTCTTGTTAGTCAATGAATTTAGAGTCTTATGCTTTGGTTGAGTTTTCTCACACATCTCCATGCCATGGTAAAGAATCCATGTTCTCTCACACATCTTTATTCCATGGTAGAAAATCCATTCCTTACCACTTCTTGCCATTATTTTAACCATTGACACCCTCTGAGGCTGAGGCTTGACTTTTTGTTTTAATTTAACCAATTTTCTAATAAATATTTTAATTTAGTTTTTCTCAACTTGAGTTTTGTTCTTTTGAGGTTAGTTTTAGATCAACGTAACATAAGCTAGGGTCATCTGAAAGAAAGTAACATCAATTGACAATATGACTTTATAAGATCCTACTGCAGTGCATTTTATTGATTAGTGATTAATGGAGAAAGGTTCAATCCATTGTGGATGAGGACTGCCTGAGGTGGTAGTAATGAATGCTATAAGAAAGCAGGCTGAAAAAGGCATGGAGAGAAAGCCGGTAAGCAGCACCCTTCCATGCCTTCCAGATTTTTACTCTATGTGAATACCTGCCCTGACTACCTCTAAGGATAGACTATGTGGATGCAGAGGCACAGTTCAGTAAACTGTTTAACCCAAAACTCACTTTTGGTCATGTTGTTTCATCATACAAATAGTGCCCTAAACCAGGAAAGAAATTATCACTAGGAAAGCAGGGGTCTGAATACTGTTCCAGCAGTGGAGTCTAGCCAGAGCAAGAATGAGGTTAAGAAGTGTACAAACCCTGAAAATCTCATCCTGAGACTGGCAGAAGTAGGCCTGCTTCTTTCTTGCTCTGAACAGTTCCCAGAATTCCAAATTTGCTGAGCTATCTACAGCTCAGCAAAAATTGCATCCCTCTTAGTGCACAGGACAAATTACAGTTACATGACATACAGTAGGATATTATCCCACACTTGGGATTTTAAAAATCCATATTCATACAAAAAAGTTTTTAAAGGAAGCCAAAGTTATCATTATAAAATTACATCCTATTCTCTCTCCGTATCCACTCAACCTTGTTATTTCTCAACAAAGAACCCAATACAATAATACAACCATTTAAATCTATAAAAAAATACATTAATACCTAAATGATAAAAAGAAAAAGGGAAGAAGAAAAATGGAGAGGGAGAAAGAGAAACAAAGATAGAGTTAAGTGGAAAGGGAAAGAGAGAGGGGGAAAGTAAAGGAGTGAGAGAGAGGGGAGGAGGAAAGGAAGGGAGAGAGAAAGAGAGAGAGAGAGAGAGAGAGAGAGAGAGAGAGAGAGAGAGAGAGAACTGAAACCATCAAAAGAAGGAGGGGAATTATACCCTAGAAAAAGCAAGAAAATAATCTTCTTACAACAAACCCAAAAGAAGATAGCTACAGAAGCATAACTCCACCTCTAATAACAAAAATAACAGGAAACAGCAATCACTTCTCCTTAATATCTCTTAACATCAATGAATTCAATTCCCCAATAAAAAAAACAGACTAATGGACTGGATAAGTAACAGGACCCAACATTTTGCTGCATACAGAAAATGCACCTCAGTGACGAAGACAGATAACTACCTCAGAATAAAAGTCTGGAAAACAATTTTTCTAGAAAATGTCCCCAAGAAACAAGCTGGAGTAGCCATTCTAATATCAAAAAAATCGACTTTCAACCAGAAGTTATCAAGAAAGATAAGAATGGACACTTCAATACTCATCAAAGGAAAAATCAATCGAGATGAAATCTCTTCTGAACATCTATGCATCAAAGGCAAGGGCAACCACATTCATGAAATAGACTTTACTAAAGCACAAAGCACACATTGCACCTCACACAATAATAATGGGACACTTCAACACCCCCACTCTCATCAATGGACAGATCATGGAAACAGAAACTAAACAGAGATTCAGTAAAACTAAAAGAAGTTATAAACAGATTGGATTTAGCAGATATTTATAGAACATTTCACACTAAAACAAAAGAATACAATTTATTCTCAGCATCTCATGGTACATTCTCCAAAACTGACCAGATACAAGAAAATTGAAATAATCCCCTGCAACATATCAGATCACCAAGGATTAAGGTTAGTCTCAATAATGATAAAATCAATGGAACGCCCACATACACATGGAAGTTGAACAATGCTCTACTCAATGATGATTGGTCATGGAATAAATAAAGTAAGAAATTAAAGACTTTTTAGAATTTAATGAAAACGACGACACATCATAACCAAAACATGTGGGACAGAATGAAAACAGTGCTAAGTGAAAAACTCACAGCTCTAAGTGCTTACAAAAACAAACAAACAAACAAACAAACAAAAAACCAACAACAACCAAAAAAAAAAAAACCTGGAGAAAGCACACACCAGTAGATTGATGGCACATCTGAAAGCTCTAGAACAAAAAGAAGCAAATGTACCCAGGAGGAGTAGACAGCAGGAAATAATCAAACACATGGCTAAAATCAACGAAGTAGGAAAAAAAAGAATTATACAAAGCATCAACAAAACCAGGAGGTGGTTCTTTGAGAAAATCAACAAGATAGATAAACCCTTAGTCATACTAATCAGAGGGCACAGAGACAGTACCCAAATTAATAAAATCAGAACTGAAAAGGGAGACAACGCAAAATAAAATGAGGAAATTAAAAAAAAAATCATCAGATCCTACTACAAAAGCCTATACTAAACAAAACTGAAAAATTTGGTTGAAAAGGACAATTTCCTAGACTGATACCAGAAACCAAAGTTAAATTAGGATCAAATAAATCATCTAAATAGTCCTATAACCCCTAAGAAAATAGCAGCAATTATTAAAGTCTCCTTACAAAAAACAAAACAAAAAACAAAACAAAACAAAACAAAACAAAACAAAACAAAACAGGACTAGATAGTTGTAGTGCAGAATTTTCTCAGACCTTCCAAGAAGACCTAATACCAATTCTCTATAAACCATTCCACAAAATAGAAAGAGAAGAAACACTATCTCATTTGTTCTATGAAGCCCCAATTATGCTCATACCGAAACCACAAAAAGACCCAACAATGAAAGAGAACTTCAGAGCCTTATGAATATTGATACAAAATTACTCGATAAAATTCTCTCAAACCGAATTCAAGAACACAACCAAACAATCATCCACCTTGACCATATAGTCTTTATCCAAGGAATGTAGGGATGGTTCAATATTTGGAAATTCATCAACATAATTCACTACATAAACAAACTAGATTCTGAAAAAGCATATGAAAAAATTCAACACCCTTTCATGGTAAAAATCTTAGAAAGAAAAGAATTTCTAGGCCCATACCTAAATGTAGTAAAACCAATATACAGCAAACCAGTAGCCAACATCAAACTAAATGGAGGAAAACTTGAAGCAATCCCACTAAAATCAGGTACTAGACACGGCTGCCCACTCTATCACTATCTATTCAATATAGTGCTGGAAGTCCTAGCCAGAGCAATTAGACAATAAAAGGAGATCAAAGTGATACAAATTGGAAAGGAACAAGTCAAAATATCACTATTTGCAAAAGCTATGATAATATACTTAAGTGACACCAAAACTTTTACCAGAGAACTTCTAACCCTGATAAACAACTTTAACAAAGTGGCTGGATATAAACTCAACACAAACAAATCAGTAACCTTCCTCTGCTTAAAATATAAGCAGACTGAGAAAGAAATTAGGGAAATGACACCCTTCACAATAGTCACAAATTACATAAACTACCTCGGTGTGACTCTAACCAAGCAGGTCACAGATCTGTATGACACGAACTTCAAATCTTTAAAGACAGAAATTGAAGATCTCAGAAAATGGAAAGATCTCCCATGCTCATGGATTGGAAAGATTAATTTAGAAAATATGGCCATCTTTCCAAAAGCAATCTACAGATTTAATACAATTGGCATCAAAATTTCAACTCTATTTTTCAAAGAGATAGAAAGACCAATTCTCAAATTCATTTGGAATAACAAAAAGCCCAGAATAAAGAAAACTGTTCTCAACAATCAAAGAACATATGGGGAAATCAACATCCCTGAGCTCAAGCTGTACTACACAGTAGTAGTAATAAAAACTAAGTTGTATTGGTACAGAGATAGGCAAGAAGATCAATGGAATAGAATTGAAGACCCAGAAATGAACCCACATAATTATAGTCACTTGATCTTTGACAAAGTAGCTAAAACCATTCAGTGGAAAAGAGACAGCATTTTCAACAGGTTGTGCTGGTTGAACTGGAAGTCAACATGTAAAAAAATGCAAATTGATCCATTCTTATCTCCTTTCTTTTGTTTGGATTTTTGTTTGTTTGTTAGTTTGTTTTTTGTTTTTTTGTTTTCCAAGACAGGGTTTTTCTATGTAGCCCTGGCTGTCCTGGAACTCACTCTGTAGTACAGGCTGGCCTTGAACTCAAAAATCCACCTGCCTCTGCCTCCCAAGTGCTGAGATTAAAGGTGTGCACCACCACCACCCCACCATTCTTATCTCCTTGTACAAACTCAAGTCCAAGTGGATCAAGGACTTCCACGTTAAACAGGACACACTGAAACTAATAGAAGAGGAAGTGGGGAAGAGCCTCAAACACATGAACACAGGAGAGACGTTTCTGAACAGGACACCAATTACTCATGCTCTGAGATCAAAAATTGACAAATGGAACTTCATAAAATTGAAAAGCTTCTGCAAGCTTTTCACTGTCAATATGACAAAATGGCTGCCAACAGATTGGGAAAAGATCTTTATCAATCCTATATCTCATAGAGGGCTAATATCCAAAATTTACAAAGATCTCAATAAATTAGACTCCAGACAATCAAGTATGCCTATCAAAAGATGGGATGCAAAGCTCAACAAAGAATTTTCAACTGGGACTAATGAATGGCTGTGGAACACCTAAAGAAATATTCAACATCTCTAGTCATCAGGGAAATACAAATCAAAACAACTTTTGAGAGTCCACCTCACACCAGTCAGAATGGCTAAGATTTAATACTCAGATGAGAGCAGATGCTGGTGAGGATGTGGAGAAAGTAGAAATCTCCCTTGTTGGTGGGACTGTAAGCTGATACAACCACTCTGGAAATCAGTATGGTGGTTCCTCAGAAAATCAAACATAATATTACCTGTGGATCCAGTGATACTACTCCTGGGCATATACCCAAAAGATGTTCAAACATATAACAAGGACACATGCTACACTATGTTTGTAGCAGCCTTTTTTATAATAAAGAATGATGCTGACCTGTGAGCTTGCTGAGTGCCCTGACAATGGTTACTGGGAAGCTGTACTGGACATGTATTCCCAACCCACATTTGCTTACCTATACCTCTGATGGGATAAGCTGCTTTGTCTCAAGTTTTTAAATCTTGTATAACAGAAAATCAAAAAGAGAAGTTATGATGACACTTATATTGTTCTTAAATGTGACCAGTTATTCAGACTCAATCATGGACTGATCTAGAAATCAATCCAATTTTGGAAATAACAGTCTTCATTTGGAAGTCTGATTCTGGACATTTGTAGGAACATATTTGGAAGTTAGCTGCAGTTCTCTATGATGTTATGTTAGCAAGAGGTAAAGTTGGGGCAGCATCTGGATTTCAAACAGGTGTTAGCACATGTGTTAAGGCTCTTTTAATTGTCAAGTTAAAGGTACTTTTGTTTCTTTTACAGTATTTAATGTAAGTTGCATTGATTGTACACCGTCTAATTGAGTTTGCATTTTGAAATCTGCCATGTTGGTTACAAATGTCTAAGAATGAGCTTTTTTTTTTTTTTTATTGCCCTGAGTATCACAGAAACTTGGTATTCTAAAAATAGCTGGCAAGTACTGGAAGAAATGAGTCAGGTTTTAAGTAGAAGCAAGAGGGTAGTGGGCTTGATTATTGCTGGTATAACAGCTTTAATTACATTAATTGCTAGCACCACTGCTTTCTTCAATTGCTTTGACACAAGTAGTTAACACAGCTACTTTTGTTAACCATTTAGCAAAAAATGTTACTAATGTGTTGAATATACAAGAGGAGTTAGATAGTCATTTAGAAGAATGGATTGATGCTCTTTATCCTATTCAATTTAATGGATGGAGGTTCAGAATTTAAAAGAAAGGAGCCATCTCAAGTGTCATGCCAAATACCATTGGATTCATGTTCTAAAATTTACAGTGGTAATCATTATAATTAGGAAAAAGTTTAAAGACACTTGCAGTGTATTTGGCATAATTCTAACAACTCTCTGGGTGTTTTAATGATACATAGTGTGCTTATGAATTTCCAGAATGCTGCTCTGCTGAGTGTTGATGCAGTAGATACTGCTGATAAAATTACCCATGGCATGAGGTCAGTAATTCTATTTTCTATTCAAGTATGTCATATATAGCTTGATCATGCTAGTTCTTTTTGTCCTGAGAATATTTTTTCTTGCCCATTGTTTTAAAGCTTTTCTTTAACAATGTCAACATGTTGACAGCCAAAGTACATGACTTGAACCTGAAAATGGATCCCCAGACAGAGTAATTAAATTAAGAGGCTGGCAAGCCAAGGACCAGTAAGATTCTGCATAGAGCCTTACCAACCTAAGATAGAAGTTTATTGTTTTGGGTAATGCATATTCTATGATGGGTAAGGAAGATGTTCTTTTCAGAACAACCTAAGACATGCTTGCTCAGTCTTGTTAATGAAATAAAAAAGGGAGAGAGACAAAGAGCCTTTGGGGCTGCTTAGCACGAATATGACATGGGCCAAAGACAAGGAAATGGGCTCTTTGGCAGGAGTATATCATTGGCCAAGGACAAGGGAGTTGGCTTCAGGCAGGAATCTGAGATTAGACTAAAACAAAGGAGTAATTTCAGGCAGGAATCTAAATTTTAGGCTAGAACAAGGAAATAGGTTTCAGACATGAAAATGACTTTGGGCTAGGACAGGGTAGTAGGCTTAGATATTTTGGTCATCCTGATAAGCCCTAACATCATGTGAGTGTTCACATACTTGGGTTTAATATCTTTGACTATTTGCATCTATTATATTGCTAGACCCTCAACCTAGAACCGACCTTAATACATGCATGTAATTAAAATGGTATAAAAACAAATCGGAGGAAGGGGGATGGGACAGGGGGTACTAGGGATGAGAAATGGGGAAAGGGGATGACATCTGAAAGGTGAATAAATAAATCATAAAATATAAAAGACCATAAAGGCACAAAAATAGTTGAGTGAAATAACTAAAATAATTCAAGATATAAATGAAACTTTATTTAAAAAATTAAATCAGTAAAACAATCCAAATTGAAATTGAAGTAAAAATAAAAACTCAAGAAGTAACCCAAATATAGAAGATTTTGGTTTCCTTCTCAAGACCTTCCTGTCATCCAGACCTGAAGAAAGAATTTCTGGTCTTGAGGATAAAATAGAAGAAATTGTATTAGTTAAAATTGTTGAATCTAAATTGAACAATGTACAAAACATACAGGTCTTGGACAGGTTTATTTACATTGCCCACCTGTTTGATTGTATTTTCTTGAAAGTCCTCTATCATCATTATAAGAACAGATTTAAGATTGTCTTCTTACATTCTGTATGCTCAGGCTATCTGGGGCCTGCTGCAGAAGGATAGCTGGGCTTTGTTAGTACTATATTTTCCAGGATCTTTTTAATTTTTTTCTTAAACTGTCGTTTATGCATCTGTTTATGCTCATTGTTTGCTAAATGATCCTGATAATGGCAGGACTTTTTGGGAAGACAGGGAAATTTGCAAGCCAAACAATAAAGGACATCACTTGGATGGTTGTGGACCTCAGGTGGACCTCACTCTGCCTATTCTTCTCCAATGGACCAAAATGTTAGCAGATTGGTGGGATAGGTTTCCAATCTGGAATACTGAATTCCTGTAAGGCTCCTCATTACTCAAATGTGGGTCCAGTGCTCACTAATTAAGGTCAGGGGATCATGTGCAACTTATCTCTGTCAACTGTTCTCCAGCAGACCATACTGTTAGGTGATTGGAGTTGTATATTTCCAAGCTGTATATTCTTGTCCTCTAACATCCACAGGCCTCCACAGGGAAGCAGGATACTCTTGAGATCCCATCACTATTTTACTTTTAATATTACATGTTTTTCTAGTATATTATGTATTATATTTTTGATTTCTTCTTTGTGGTTATTCATGCTATTTTAATACATACAAAAATGTATGTATAAATAATGCATAGATAAACATACTAGATATTATATCATCAACAAATACAACTGGTGGATGGAATGATTTAGATTTAATAGTACGTTATCTAAGGAGTCAAGCAGAAAGTCAAAGCAGTAACCCAGAGACAGAAAGTAATTAATTGATTGTGAAAGAGTGGTGCTTACTGGATTACTTCTTATTCCTTGCTCACCCAGCTTTCTTAAATAATCCAGTACCATGTAAACACTGCCCACAGTAAGTTGATGCCTCCCATATCATTAATTAATCAAGTGAATATCTCCACAGACTTGTATGAATATTAATCTTATGGAGGATTTTTTTTTCAGTTAAGACTTAATCATTTCACATACTTCAAGGTTTCTGCCAGTTTGAAAACAAACAAACAAAAAAAACCAAAACAACCCAACAACAAGTATTACATGTTGTAATTCTACATATGCCTTATTTAACATAATGTAATTCTGAGATTTTATCTTATTCCAATCAGAATAACATAGGTCAATTAATTAAAGAGAGCTTGTGCTGTATAATAAGGAAGACGTTAGTCCGTGTGATGCTTCATCAGCAATCTGGACACCTCCCTCAATATTGGCCTGATTCATTATCTAGATATACTACTTTTGGGCATATATATAAAAGACCATTCATCCTACCATTAATACACTTGGTCATCTAAGTTCAAGTCTGTTCTATTCATAAAGGCCAGAAGTTAGAAATGTCCTAGATGGCCAGTAAGGGATGGGTGGATAAAGAAAAGACACTATATATACACAGCATAGTATTTTGTAGCATTCTACAAAATGAAATCATGAAATTCACAGATAAAGGAAACAAGTTTGTTTTTTTTTAAATCCTTAGTGAAATGAACCAGACCAGAAAAGACAGACATATGTTACATATTTACTTATATGTGGAGAATTGCTGTCAGTTTTTAAAAAGTAAGCTACAATTTTTATAACAACAGAGGATATGTATAGATTAAGTGACAACATTAGAGATGGATTTTCCTATGAAGAGACAAAAGAATGGATATTTATCAATGAATGATTAGGTTGACTGATAGGGGAAGATTAAATGGAGAATTGGATGGAAAGAGGGCAAGGAAAGGAATAAAGAGATGAACAGCTAATCCTAATGTCCCTTTGAAAGGTCATATTAAAACCTTACACAGTATCAGCTCCCCAAAATATGTACAGGCATAAAGTCAATTCAAATGCAATCACAAAATATCAGAGAAGACAGAACCCAGAATGGACATATCTGGTCCTCAAATAATGCCTCCTGTACTGAGAATGAGTTACATCTAATATAGTTGTTGGAAAAAGAAGTGTCCAATGGGAGCATCCTCACAATTTAGTTTATTTCCAAGTCCACTACTAGCTCTCTACAAAGTAGTGATAAGGTCTTATGACTAGACGAAATCTACAGTCTCATTAAGCAAGAAAAATTCAACCTAGTATCTATTTAGAGCCTTTACCCTTAATGAGTTATGTTCATGAAAATGGAAAATACTCTACACAGTATAAAAGGGGAAAGGCAATAACCAGCTATGAAATTTTTTGATCTACAAGTATGACTACCTTTCTCATATCCTATATAAAAGTCAATTTTAAATGGTTAAAAAATATGATGATAGGGTGTGATCCTATTAGTATATGTGGCTTTGTTGAAGTAAGTGTGACCTTGTTGGAGAAAATGTGTCACTGGGAGTGTATTTTGAAGTCCCCCGTTCTCACATCAAGCCTATCTTCAAGATGTCTGCCAATTCATGTCTGCATGGATGTTGGCATGCTTTCTCATATGATAATAATGAACAAAACCTATGAACTAAGGCAGACCTAATTAAATGCTTTCCTTAATAAGAGATGCTGTGATCTTGTTATCTTTACACAACATTACAAACCTTGACTAAGACACCCACTTTCCTATATCTAATTTATCATCTAGAATTCCTGTGTGGAAAAAATGTAATTAAAGAGATAGGATGTTTCATATAAATCTTGTTTATGCATATACTGGTGTACACTTGTAATTTCAACACTGATGGGTAGACATAGGAGAATCAATAGATTAAGATCATCCTCAACATATGTAATATTTAAATCCAGTCCAGGCTAGAGACCATCCTTAAACAAAGTACAACACAACAGAACATCACAAAAAGTGATTGTAATTGTTGCTGTAGTTTGACCCAAGTAAATTTGAATTAATAAGTCATAAATTAAGAAAATTTTGATGGAAATAATCTTTAAATCTTTTTTTAGTTTACTTCTATGTTATATTTTATTTAATAAATTCAACTGTAAATATAACTACATTAATTCACAGTTATGCAGTGTTTATTGGTGATTTCCAATTTTATTTCAACTCACTAAAATGTTTGCTATTAATTTTATATTCTGTTACCACAATAAAAATTCATATCTTACATAATAAGGCAGACATTTAGACATTTGTATATTTTACCCTCCCGCTCCCCCCCAAGTTTTTTTTTCCCACAGAGATATGTTCTGAGGGAATGTTGTGAATGTTTGGAGTAAATGTTAACTATTCCTAATGAATACTCATATAAAATGGATGTATATGTATTAAACACAATCATATAAACTTTAGAATATTATTTTTGTGTCCTCTTCAACTCCATGGATAAAATAATATTTAAAATATCCATTTTCATATGGTGTGAATAACTTCTTCTCCAAAATTTATTTGTGAATTCCATGCATACATATAACAAGGTTAGATCAAATCTACCTACTTTCAATTACTTCCAATTTCATCTCACATTCATTGCCATCCCTCTCTAAGTTCAAGTGTTCTTTTAAAAAAATTCTACATTCCACTTAGTGTGTATGGGAAGAAGAACATTTACTGAAGCATGAGTATTCTCCAAGGCATCCCATTCCTGAGGAAAATTGGGTTTACCACCTCCATTTGCCATCAATTGCCAGAGCTCCTCAGCTAGTAGTGGAACTTTTTGAGCTTCTTCCCTTTCCAGGTTGGGATTTTGGTTGGCTTGAAGTAGTGAAAATCCGTGTGAAAACAGTCACAGCCACTGTGAGTTCATGTGTTCAATGACATTATAGTCTACAGCAAACAATATTTCATTTAAGATGAACACTTCCCATGGCCTTTATTATCTTTTCACGTATCTCTTCTGTAATTATTCCTGAGTATTAGGTATCTATCACACACAGAGCTCAGCACTCTGCTGATCAGGGTTAAAAGGTGTACTAATCTAAAGGAATAATTATAGACAGTTAAAAGATAGTTTATTACTTTGTTCATTTTGTTAAATAATAGCATTGTATTCTTCTCAAGCACATATGAAAAAGTGAAACATAGGTTTTGATCCTAATTAACAATACCTGAAGTTAATTTTGTCCTCATAGTGGGCTTTAAGTCAAATAGGTATTGCTGCTGATTATTTTCATCTCAGAATAGTATACATAACGTACCCCAGCACTATGAAAGCTGTCTAATAGGGATGAAGATAACCAGTCTATGTCAACTTGATTTTTCCATGTACTATCACTCAAACACGTAGTATCCTGAGCCTTAGGGTCATGCCATCAAACTCTAAGTTTCTTAAAGAATAATAAGGAGGAACTGAATTCTGATTCTATATTTCAAGTATTTTTACATTGTTCAATAATGAAAGGTTTTTTTTTTTTCATTTTAGAATTTTACAAATATTTTAAGCATTGTTTTGGAGAAAGCATCATTTAATTAAGATATTATATGTGTATTCAAATAAATCTATAGGTTTTATAATACTGTAAATATTTTCATTTCTTTTATTTTCTTATAATCCAGCTGTTGTCCCCTCTCAATCCCCCCTCCTGTAGTTCCTTATCCCATTCTTTTTTCTGCCTTGTTTCCAATAGGATGTTACCCACCTTTCCCCAGACCTCTCCAATCCCTGAGATCTAAAGTCTTTCAAGGGATAGGCACACTTTTTCCCACTAAGGCCAGACCAGGAAGTCCTCTGTGATATATGTGTCTGTGACCTTGGACCAGCACTTGTATGTTTCCTGATTGGTGGCTCAGTTTCTGAGAAATAGCAGGAGTCTGTTTTAGTTGAGACTGCTAGTCTTCCTATGGAGTCACCCTCCTCCTCAGCTTCCTCCAGCTTGTATGTAATTCAACTGCATAGGTCCCCAACTTCTGTTCATTGATTGAGTGTAATTATCTATGTCTGGCTCAATCAGCTCTTTGTTGGGCCTCTCCATGGACAGGCATGCTAGGCTCCTGTCTATAAGCAGACCATAGCACTAATTATAGTGTCAGTTCTTAGAGTCCTTGAGCTGGATACCAAGTTGGGCATATCACTGAACCTCCTTTCCCTCTGTTTTTTCCCCATTTTTGTCCTTGCAGTTCTTTTAGACAGTAGCAATTCTAGGTCTGAGGGTGGGTTTTTGTTGTTGTTTTGTTTTGTTTTGTTTTTTTAACTGTGGATGGCAACCCCATACCTCCACTTGATGCCCTGTCTTTCTACTGGAAATGGACTCTACGTGTTCCCTTTCTCCATTGTTGGGCATCTAGTTTAAGGTTCCTCCCTTTGAGTCCTTAGTGTTTCTCACCTTCCAGGTCTTTGTTACATTCTAGAGGGTACACCCACTCCCCCCCCCCAGTTTGCATATGTCTACTCACTCTGCTGGCCTTCAGGGTTTCTCTCCTGTGTCCTCCTCCTACCCCATTTTTCTTTCACCATACTAAGAATTCTGAGTGAAATGTTAAAAAATGTATCTTTCCACTATAGAAACAAGTACATCCACAGAAGCTTACTGAAGTAATTTTATTGGAACTCTGAAAGGTATGTGAATGTTTTCATATTAACATTTGAATTCTATCTGATTATTTCAGTACCTTATTATGATGTCATTTGTGGAAAACAACCTTTATTTGCAACAAAAATTTCCAGAGCTATGGTGGATCACAGAATTACTGTAACTAAATTATTAGTGTTCTATATTTGGATAGTTAATGACTGCTTTTTATCACAATTTTATAAGTATGAAAATACAAGACATTCTCTTCTTTTTTAAAAAAAAATTACATGGATATACACTTTAGGTGGTTATTGGACCATAGGTATGGGGAAAATCTTAACTTCATTCTGCATGATGGACTCAGAAAATAGCACAGATATCCATAAGCCTTAACGCTGGATTGACCACATGCACAGAAACACAACAATAAAAAGCAAATCTTGAGAAAATGAGAAATCCTATTTCTAGTTTTTGCAATATAAAATAATAATGCTTGGGTTCAGCAGAAACAATAGCAACAATTTTTAATGGAAGAAAAGCAAAAGGGAAGTTGGCTTCAATGAACTGAAAAGAATAAAATACACCAATAAAATATATCTTAGAAAATTTAGATATCTGACTGAAATAACCAACAAGCAGCTGTCTTTAACACATTAATAAATTATCAAAGAATACAAGAAAAGAGAAAAAAACAATAATAGTGTAATAGTAATAAAGAAATAAAACACACTATTGGATGTAAATGTATATCTGAATATAGAAATGTGCTAATGGGGTCCAAAAGTCGATTTTAGCAAGAAAACATGAGGTGTAACAAAGTTTGTAAAATTTTAGTTATGAAAATGGAGAAACAAGAAAGAAAATAAATTCAAAGTTAAGACAGTAACTTGTGGAACAACACTAAGCAGTTGGAGATTATCAGAAAGAAAAAAGAGATCATATGAAAATTACTGACATTTTCTATACAAAATTAAAAGCATATATCCCAAGTGTTTAATGTTTGACATAGAAATACATTAATTGACAGAATATCACCAACAAATCGTACTATATACTAGAAATATTATAATCTATATACTGCAAACATAAGAGATTTTAAAATCAAAAGAAAATTGAGTCACTATGTACATGTAATTCTCACTAAGACTATAAGCCAAGTCCTCATCAGGAATCATAGAAACTATCAATAAAAATAAGTTAAAAAGTAGTTGATTTCCTAGAAAAATCATGAATAAACTTAAATAGAGAATTACAGTTATATTGTATAAATTTTGAAAGATGTATAGCAAACAAGTTCTAGAACTTCAACCAATAGTGGAGGAGACCCAGTTAACCCTGCTTTATAATACACAAAAAAATAACAACAACAACAACAACAACAATAACAACAACAAAAAACCCAGCCAAACAATTATTCACTTATTTTATCAACTCACTATATATTTCTAAAAAAATCTAGCTTTAAATCTGTTAAATGTTTTAAGAGATAAATAAATCTGCATGATTTTAAAAAGGAAAGAGGAAAAGAAACCTGATCAAATATAAATGAAGAATTTTCTTTACCATCCATTCAGCACTTCAAGAATTACTATGTATTATTAATATAAAAAAGTTGAAAGTTCATAGTAAAGAAATAATGATAAACATAAATTTATGAAATATATATTTATTATGACATTATTTTTTAATTTCAGTTTGTTTTAGTTGACTTCATAAAATTATTATTTGTGTTTTCTATGTATATAATTTATATAAATGCCTGAATTCACTAAGCATGGTTCTTGTACCTAAATTTTTAACATTTAAGCAGAGTCAGTAAGATATGGAGTTCAAAGTCATCAGTTGCTACATATAAAGTTCCATGATCAACCTATATGACATGATACTAATTTTCAAAACAACCAAGGGTTATAAAATGTTGATCCACATGAACATATTATACTTTATAAAAAATCTAACCTCTGTCTTTTCCATTTTACCTCTAATAGTGAAATTAAAGCTAAACTTCAAATTATTTTATGATTTACGCTTTTTTTTTTCTTTTTTGGTTTTTTCGAGACAGGGTTTCTCTGTGTAGTCCTGGCTGTCCTGGAACTCACTCTGTAGACCAGGCTGGCCTCGAACACACAAATCTGCCTGCCTCTGCCTCCCAAGTGCTGGGATTAAAGGCGTGCGCCATCACTGCCTGGCTGATTTACACTTTTCAAGCTGTAGACCTAATTTAAACCTTGTGTGTTATAACTGATTGCAAGAATAGCCTAACTTTGTATAATGCCTATAGTTTGTTAGTTTAAATTCTCAGTATTGTTTACTTATTCCATTTGGTCACTTACATTTTGTTCTGGAATGACTCATTTGATTTATAGGTACAAGTTCAAACATTTTTAGATTTAAAATATTAGAAATTAATGCACTATTTTTGTGCTCGGTTTTCTTGCTTAAGTACAGTTATCCACCTATATTGTTTAAAATTAAAAGACATAATGTTTAAAACTGATTTAAAACTACAATATATTTGAACATCTTATTTCCCTTACCCAGTTTCTGCCACCTCCAGAGAAACTGAACTTTATGTTCTTTTCTTTAGCATAAAAAAGTATATAAGACAAAACCTAAGAAGATAAAAATCACCAGAAAGTAACAAAACAGTACATCAAAACCTCTGTAATCTGTTTAGTGTTAGTTACATACTCCTTGACATGAGGTATGCTTTGGAGTGTGGATAATATACTCAGAATATTACATTCTCTGTCTTGGGATGTTACCTGTTTTGAATTTGTGCAGGACTTGTGTTTATATAAATCTTTGTGACTTTGTATATGTTTCAGTCATGTGTCTGGAAGATATTTCCTTAGAGCCATCTACAATCTTTGGTTTTTGAGATCTTGTGGTCTCAGCATCCACATAGATCCTTAAGCACTAAGTTAAAGTTAGATGCCATTAAGACTATAATTTTTAAATTATAAATAGTATTAAGTTCTGTATATGCATGATACTTTATGTTTTTTTTTAATTGGGTATTATATTTACATTTCAAATTTTATCCCCTTACCCCACTTCCCCCACCCCAGAAACCTCCTATCCCATCCCTCCTCCTCATGCTTCTATGAGGCTGTGCCCCACCTACCTACCCCATTCCCACCTTCCCCCCCCCTCAGATCCCTCCAACTCGATGTTCTTCCTTCATGGGACCAAGAGTCTCCTCTCCCACCTATGCCCAACAAGGCTGTCTTCCCCTACATATACAGATGGAGTCATGGGTCCCTCCCTATGTGTTCCCAGGCTGGTGGTTTAGAGCCTGGGGTGCTCTGGTTGGTTGGTATTGTTGCCCTCCTCATGGGGTCATAAACCCTTTCTGCTCCTTCAGTCTTCTCTCTAACTTCTCCATTGGAAAACTTTTGAACAGATCAGTGGTTAGCTGTGAGCATCATCCTCTGAATGTGTCAGTCTCTGGTAGACCTCTAAGGAGACAGCCATATCAGGTTCTTGTCAGCACACACTTCCAGCCATCCACATCAGTGTCTAGCTTAGGTGACTGTACATGGGATGGATACCCAGGTGGAATAGTCTCCAGATGACCCCTCCTTCAGTTTCTGTCCCACATTTTGTTTCCATATTTACTCCCTTGAATATTTTTGTTATTCTTTGTAAGTAGGACTGAGGCATCCCCACTTGGTCTTTCTTCTTCATGAGCTTCATGTTGTCTGTGGGTTGAGTCTTCGATACTCCAAGATTTTGGGCTAATATTCGCTTATCAGTCAGTAAATACCATGTGTGCTCTTTTGTGATTGGGTTTACTCACTCAGGATGATAATTTCTAGTTCCATCCATTTACGTAAGAATTTCCCGAATTCATTATTTTTAATAGCTGAGTAATACTCCATTGTGTAAACGTACCACATTTTTTGTATCTATTCCTCTGTTGAGAGACATCTGTGTTCTTTCCAGTTTCTGGCTATTATAAATAAGGATGCTATGAACATAGTGTAGCATATGTCCTTGTTATATGTTGGAGCATCTTCTGGGTATATGCCCAGGAGTGGAATAGCTGGATTGATCAGGTAATGCTATAACCAGTTTTCTGAGGAACCACAAGACTGATTTCCAGAGTGGTTGTACCAGCTTTCAATCCCACCAAAAATGGAGGAGTGTTTCTCACCTGAGTTTTTGATCTTAGCCATTCTGACTGGTGTGTGGTGGTATCTCTGGGTTGTTTTGATTTGCATTTCCATGATGACTAAGGATATTGAGCACTTCTTGAGGTGCTTCTCAGCCATTTGAATTTCCTCCATTGAAAATTCCTTGTTTAGCTCTGTACTCCATTTTTAATAGGCTTATTTGGTTATCTTGAGTATAATTTCTTTTCTTTTGGGGGGGTTGTTTGTTTGTTTGTTTGTTTTTGAGACAGGGTTTCTTTGTATATCCCTGGCTGTTCTGGAACTCACTCTTTAGACCAGGTTGGTCTAGAACTCAGAAATCCACCTGTCTCTGCCTTCCAAGTGCAGGGATTAAAGGTGTGACCCACCACCGCCCAGCTGTATAATTTCTTGAGTTCTTTGTATATCTTGGATATTAGCCTTCTATCGGATGTTGGATTGGTAAAGATCTTTTCCCAATCTGTTGGTTGTCGTTTTGTCTTATTGACAACGTCTTTTGCCTTACAGAAGCTTTGCAATGTTATGAGGTCCTATTTGTCAATTCCTGATCTTAGAGCATAAGCCATTGTTGTTCTGTTCAGGAACTTTTCCCCTCTGCCTAGGTATTAGAGTGTCTTCCCCACCTTCTCTTCTATTAGTTTCAGTGTATCTGCTTTTATGTAAAGGTCTTAAATCCACTTTAACTTGAGCTTTGTACAAGGAAATAAGAAAGGATTGATTTGCATCCTTCTACATGTTGACCTCCAGTTGAACCAGCACCATTTGCTGAAAATGTTGTCCTTTTTCCACTGCTTGGTTTGAGCTTCTTTGTCAAAGATCAAGTGATCATAGGTGTGTGGGTTCATTTCTGGATCTTCAATTCTATTCCATTGATCTTCCTGCCTATCTCTGTACCAATATCATGTAGTTTTTATTACTATTGCCCTGTAGTACAGTTTGAGGTCAGGGATGGTGATTCCCCCAGAAGTTCTTTTATTGTTGAGAATGATTCTCGCTATCCTGGGTTTTTTTGTTATTCCAAATGAATTCGCAAATTGCTCTTTCTATCTCTATGAAAAATTGATTTGGAATTTTGATGGGGATTGCATTGAATCTATAGATTGCTTTTGAGAAGATGGCAATTTTTACTAAATTAATCCTGCCAATCCAGGAGCATGGGAGATCTTTCCATCTTCTGAGATCTTCTTCTATTTCTTTCTTCAGAGACTTGACATTCTTTTCATACAGATCTTTTATTTGCTTGGTTAGATTCACTCCAAGGTATTTTATATTGTTTCTAACTATTGTGAAGGGTGACATTTCACTAATTTCTTTCTCAGCCTGTTTGTCCTTTGGATAGAGGAAGGCTACTGATTTATTTGAGTTGATTTTATATCCAGCCACTTTACTGAAATTTTTCTAAAGTTTAGGAGTTCTCTGGTGGAAATTTTGGGGTCACTTAAGTGTACTACCATATCATCTGCAAATAGTGAAATTTTGACTTCTTCCTTTCCTATTTGTATTGATTTGATTTCCTCTTGTTGTCTAATTGCTCTGGCTAGGACTTCTAGTACTATATTGAATAGCTACTGTGAGAGTGGGCAGCCTTGTCAAGTCCCTGATCTTAGTGGGATTGCTTCCAGTTTCTCTCCATTTAGTTTGATGTTGGCTTGGTGTATATTGCTTTTAATATGTTTAAGTATGGGCCTTGAATTCCTGATCTGTCCAATACTTTTAACATGAAGAGATGTTAAATTTTGTCAAATGCTTTCTCGGTATCTAGTGGTATGATCATGTGGTTCTTTTTCTTTGAGTTTATTTATGTAGTGGGTTACATTGATGGATTTCCAAATATTGAACCATCCCTGCATTCTTGGGATAAAAGCCTACTTGATCATGATGGATGATTGCTTTGATGTGTTCTTGGATTCGGTTTGCGAAAATTTTTTTGAGTATTTTTGCATTAATAATTATAAGAGAGATTGGTCTCTAGTTCTCTTTTTTTGTTGGATCTTTGTGAGGTTTAGGTATGAGCATATTTGCAGCTTTGTAGAACTAATTGGGTATTGTTCTTTTTGTTTCTATTATGTTAATACTTTGAAGAGAATTGGTATTAGATCTTCCTGGAAGGTCTGATAGAATTCTGCACCAAAACCATCAGGTCCCAGAATTTTTTTTGGTGGGGAGACTTTTAATGATTGTTTCTATTTCTTTAGGGGTTATGGGACTGTTTATATGGTTTATCTGCTCCTGTTTTAATTTTGATACTTGGTATCTGTATATAAAATTGTTCATTTCATCCAGATTTTCCAATTTTGTTGAGTATAGGCCTTTGTAGTTGGATCAGATGATTTTTTTAATTTCCTCTGTTTCTGTTGTTATGTCTCCCTTTTCAGTTATGATTTTATTAATTTGAGTACTATCTCTGTGCCCTTTGTTTAGTAAGGCTAAGGGTTTGTCTATCTTGTTGATTTTCTCAAAGAACCAGCTCCTGGTTTTGTTGATATTTTGTATAGTTCTTTCTGTTTCAACTTGGTTGACTTCAGCCCTGAGTTTGATTATTTTCTGCAGTGTACTCCTCTTGGGTATATTAGCTTCTTTTTGTTCTAACACTTTCAGGTGTGCTGTCAAGTTGTTAGTGTATGCTGTTAACAGGTTCTTTTTGTGGGAACTTAGAGCTATGAGTTTTCTTCTTAGTATTGTTTTCATGGAGTCCCAAGGTTTTGATATGATGGGTCCTCATTTCCATTAAATTCTAAAAAGTCTTTAATTTCTTTATTTCTTCCTTTCCCAAGTCATCTTTGAGTAGAACATTGTTCAGTTTCCACGTGTATGTGGGCTATCCATTGTTTTTGTCCATATCAAAGACAAGTCTTAGTCCATGGTGGTCTGATAGGGTACAAGGTACTATTTCAATCTTTTTGTATCTGTTGAGTCCTGTTTTGTGACCAATTTTATGGTCTATTTTGTAGAAGGTACCATGAGGTTCTGAGAAGAACTTATATTCTTTTTTTTTTTTTTTTTAGGATGAAATGTTGTATAGATATCAGTTAAATCCATTTGGTTTATAACTTCTGTTCGTTTTATTGTGTCTCGGTTTAGATTTGTTTCCATGATATGTCCATTGCAGAGAGTGGGGTGTTGAAATCTCCCACTATTATTGTGTGAGGTGCAATGTATGCTTTAAACTTTAGTAAAGTTTCTTTTATGTATGTGGGTGCCCTTGCATTTGGGGCATAGATGTTCAGAATTGCGAGTTCCTCTTGGTACATTTTTCCTTTGATGGATATGAAGTGTCATTCCTTATCTTTTTTGATTACATTTGGTTGAAAATCGATTTTATTTGATACTAGATTCACTACTACAGCTTGTTTCTTGGGAACATTTGCTTGGAAGTTTGTTTTCCATCATTTTACTCTGAGGTAGTGTCTGTCGTTCTCACAAAGGTGTGTTTCATGCATGCAGCAAAATCTGGGTCCTGTTTATGTATCCAGTCTGATAGTCTATGTCCTTTTATTAGGGAATTGAGTCCATTGATATAAAGAGATATTATGGAAAAATTAATGTTGCTTCCTGTTATTTTTGTTTTTGGTGGTGGAGTTATGTTTGTGTAGCTATCTTCTTTTAGGATTGTTGAAAGATTACTTTCTTGCTTTTTCTAGGTTGTAGTTTCCCTCCTTGTGTTGGAGTTTTCCACCAATTATCCTTTGAAGTGCTGGATTTGTGGTAAGATATTGTGTAAATTTGGTTTTTTCACAGAATATTTTTGTTTCTCCATCAATATTGATTGAGAGTTTTGCTGGGTATAATTGTCTGGGCTGGCATTTGTCTTCTCTTGGGGTCTGTATGAAATCAGTCCACGATCTTGTGGCTTTTATAGTCTCTGGGGAGAAATCTGGTGTAATTCTTATAGGTCTGCCTTTATATGTTACTTTAACTTTTTTCCCTTACTGCTTTTAGTATTTTTTCTTTGTTTTGTATATTTGATGTTTTGATTATTTTGTGGCTGGAGGTATTTCTTTCATGGTCTAAATTATTTGGAGTTATGTAGGCTTCTTTGTATATTTATGGACATCTCTTTTTGTAGGTTAGGAAAGTTTTTTTTCTATAATTTTGTTGAAGATATTTACTGGTCCTTTAAGTTGGGAGTCTTCACCCAAATCTATACCTATTATTTTTAGTTTTGGCCTTCTCATTGTGTCTTGAATTTTCTGTATGTTTTGGGTTAGTAGCTTTTTGTATTTTGCATTTTCTTTGACAATTGTGTCAATGTTTTCCATGGTATCTTCTGAACATGATATTCTCTCTTCTTTCTCTTGTATTCTGTTGGTGATACTTGAGTCTATGACTCCTGATCTTTTTCCTAGGTTTTCTATCTCCAGGGTAGTCTCCCTTTGTGATTTCTTTATTGTTTCTACTTCCATTTTTAGATCTTGGATGGTTTTGTTTAATTACTTCACCTGTTTGGTTGTGTTTTCTTGCAATTCTTTAAAGGATTTTTGTGTTTCCTCTTTAAGGGCTTCTACCTGTCTACCTGTGTTCTCCTTAAATTCTTTGAGAGTGTTATTTATGTACTTCTTAAAGTCCTCTATCATCATCATGAGAAGTGATTTTAATTCTGAATTCTGCTTCTCCAGTGTAATGGCTTGTTCAGGGCTTGCTATGATGGGGGAACTGGGTTCTGATGATGCCATGTAACTTTGGAATCTGTTGCTTATGTTCTTGCACTTGCCTTTCTCCATCTGGTTAACACTAGTGCTACTTGTACTCACTGTCTTTGACTGGACCCTCACTTTCCCATTATCTTGCTTGTGTTTGATCTCCTCAGGGTCCAAATGTCTCTGTGATATTTTAATCTTGAGCTCCAGCTGTTATGAGTACAGTGGTTTCTCTAGGATGTCTCAGGATATGGTGTCTCCAAGGTAGCAGACCAGCTAGTTTGTTCTATTTGCAGTGTCTCCTCTAAGATATCTCAGGATAAGGTGTTCACTGCTCTGAGTAAAGTGGCTTTTCTAGGGTGTTTTGTGATATGTTGTCTGTCACTTTGAGTTCAGTTTTTCCTCAGCTGCTCTGGGTTCAGTGGAACCTCTAGAATGTCTTGGGATCTGATGTCCACACAGGAATCGACCAGGCGAGGGTCTGCACTAGGCCTCAGATCCAGGAGAGGGGTGGAAGGGGAGTGGTATTCCGCAGGGGCAAGATTTGGGTGTTTGCTGGAATCTGAGAGCTCCCTGCACAAAGCTATGGGCGTTGGCCAGTGTGTGGGTATTCTTATCTACTTCTTTGGGTTCAGTGGACCCTCTAGGGTGTCTCAGGATCTTGTGTCCATACAGGAGCAGACCAGGCAAGGGTCTGCTCCAGGCCTCATATCAGGGAGAGGGGCCAATACTTTATGTTTTTATTAATAATTTGATGCAAATTTAGGTTGTTTCCATATCCTAGTAGGTAAGAATTGTGCTAAAATAAACATTAGTGAATATCTATATCTCATGGACAAGTCTCACTCACTATCAGTCAGCTGTTCCTAAATGGGCATGCCTAAACATACCTATGAGCAACAACAAAGTAACTTAGTAGGTTGTATGTACTTATGTGAATGTAAGTGTCTGCATGTGCAACAATAGTAGTGAAATAATAATAGGGGGTATTTAATACAAGAATTTGAGAGGGAGTTAGAATCTGGTATCCATTGGAGGTAGCAATATACTTGATAAAAAATACATATATAAAAATTTCCAAAAACGTAAAAAAAAAAAAAAAATGTGAAGTACTAAACTTAAAATCAAAATTAACAAATTTTGGGGTGACTTAAAATTAGTACTATAAACATTTAAATGGTATTAAAAACACTCATGAATAATTATCTAAATCTTGGAAGAACTTTTTCCAGAAGGCTTTACCCTTCTTAGAACCTAACATAAGTACAAGTTATTGACAAATATTTACTTTAATCATTGAAGATAGATGGCATGTATTAGCTGAGTACCTTTTGAGTGGTTAACATTGACTTAGAAAGGCAAGCTCTAGTAGACTATATAGAGGAAGTGTGCAACAGTGAAAAAAGTAACAGAATTGGGAAGGAAGTACAATTCACACTGTAGTCAGCAGCAATATGATTTATAGTTTAGTTATACAAATATACCTGGTGTCCCACTGTATACAGATGATTAGAAAATTTAGGGATGATAAGCTACATTGAAATATGCTATCAGAATTTGTAGATTTCAAGGCAAAGTTTCTTGCATTGTTCCCTTTCTATAGGCAAACACATAGAACCAGAGCTTCTTAACCTGCAAAATTGTATCAGCTACTGGGGAAAACACTGATTCCAAATCCCTAAGAATTTCATCATGTTCTTTAATAACAATAGCTAGGAACAACTCAGAGGGAGCAATTACTGTTCACATTAGGATTTACAAGCCACATAGACAAAAAAGAAAAAGATAGGTGGAAAAGATCAAGGTTCTGTACTATTGCCCATGCAAGTGACATCCTGATAGAATGGAAAACTAATCTTCTTATTTTGAACATTCATTTGGTTGTTTGTTTTGTTTTGTTTTTTAATGTAAATGTATTAGTTCTTTTTCCCATTTTTTCCTGTTTCATCATTTTTCCTTCCTTGTTTCCCTTTCAATGAATACTATTTAAATTATACTGAAAATTTTAAATACATGCATAAAATATTTACCTTTCATATTTAAATATGAATAATATATAATAACAAGGTGAAGGTTGATTATTTATATTGCCTTATCACTTTCATAAACATAGTTTCTTTGTATTTATAGTTCCTTATGCTACTTTTCTATATAACATCCACTTATGTTTGGTGGATCTGTCTTATACTTTCCTCATTGATTCAAGTACTGCAGCGTACAGGCAGGCATAGTTCTAGAGAAGGAGCTCAGAGTTCTACAACTGAATTCACAGACAGCAGGATTCTATGTGCCATACAAGATATAGCTTGAGAATAGGAGACCTCAAAGCCCATCGCTACAATTACACACTTTTTCCAACATTTCTACACCTACTTCAACAGGGCTACCCCTCCTAATAATACCACTTTCTCTGGGCTAAGCATTCAAACACATGAGTCTATGAAGGCTATTTCTATTCAAACTATCACAACATATAAGGGGATTTTTAGGTCGTATATAGACACCAAAGGCTTCCATGACAATATGTACTTAAAAAATAGAAAACAGCTGTCTTTGGAGAACAAGGACAGCATAAGAAAGAGTGGTAGTTGTTCTCAGACTGAGGCCAGGTACACCATTCAGAGTCCAGGCTACCTCCTTTTCTTTAGCTGGCTGACTTAAACTCTGCTGACTGCATACTTATTATTTCCTCTACTTTAAAGTGTCCCCAGAGGCTGATATATCAAGACCATCAAGCCACAGAATAAATGACTATCAGTTTCACTGCCGTTACATCTATAGGCATTCATATTCAGAGTTTATAGAATGGATATAAACCCTGCCCCATATCTGTAAGCTAACAATGGTGTGTGTGTGTGTGTGTGTGTGTGTGTGTGTGTGTGTGTGTAAGAGAGAAAGAGAGAGAGAGAGAGAGAGAGGGAGAGAGAGAGAGAGAGAGGGGGAGGGAGAGAGAATTAGTGGCAGCCTTGCATGGGACAGAAGCAGTAAGGTATTGGATGAGCAAAACACTATGTTCCTGAGCAGAAACAGAGCTTTCCATAGAGCTTGCCATAAAGTTCTTATACCTTCCTGGGCAACTATTTAGGCACAAATTTCAACATCTTGCCCCAGCAAGTCTACACAGCGTTTTCAGTTGGAACAATATACACTCACTGTCATGGTTTCTCTAGAGTAGAAAAGACTCTCTGTCCAGGGTCTCTATGGATGAAATGAAGGGGCTAATCAAGGCTGCTTGACACTGAGAATTCATGATAACCCTTCATTAAATTATTGTTCTTTCATATATAATATCCCAACTACAATTATCCCCATTACTCTCCTTCTAGTCTTTACCCCACCTTCACTCTCTAACAAATCTATTCCACCTCTGCCTCTGCTCTGAAAAAAGCAGTATTATCAGAGATATCAACCAAACAAACCATAACAACCTGGAATAAGACCAGCCATACATCATCACATCAAGTGTGGATGAGGCAACACAGTATGCGAAGGATCTCATAAGCATGCAAGAGTCAGAGACAAGCCCCTCACACTTTTATGCATCCCACAAGAACACTAAGCTACTCAGCTCAAGCACCTGCAGAGGAGCTAGGTCAGACACATACAGGCTCCCTGATCTTGTTGAGTTCTTATGAGTTTCAGTCAGTTGATTCTATATAGCCCAAAACATTTATAATTAAAAGAAAGATAAGGATTACATTTTATGTGAGAGAATGTTAACTAAGATAGTGTAGCATTTTACTACAAGGCTAGAACTATAGATTGCTAAGCAAGTAGGATACTTGCTTAGTGATCTCTAAGCTCTTGACCTTGAAAATCTAGAAAATGACTATGTCTTTTTAATTATATATGAAAACTATATTTAAATATTTCCTATTATTAGAAAGAATTTATAAAATAACATTGTCACAAAGCAAGAGTGATTTTTGCTAATAACATAACATAAAATTTAATTAATTTTTGAAAGCTTACCAATCTTTATAAAAATATCATAAGTCACATACAAAAAATTGTGCATTTTTCATTTACCATAATATGTTCAATTGGCATATCTGCATTTTCACTGAATCAACACAATTTTACATTATTACCTGTAAATCATTTACTCAGATTTGTCTTCCTTCATATCTCATACTTCTTCATTTGTCTCTCATTTTCTATTGACTGACTCAATTTGAAGATTTATTGTTGTTGTGGACTACACTATCAATGTTGGAACCCACACTGCCAAAAGCCTTGAGAGCTAAATTGTTAGAGCCTGCACTGCCCCAAGCTGCTCCAGTCTGCAGGTCGGGGTTGAGCAAGAGAAAGTGTGAGGACAAACGAGAAGAATAGAGATCAGACAGAGTGTGATTCAATTCCATTTATTCTTCAGTCTCTCTTCTTCTCTCCAAGTTCCTAGTTCCCAGTCCCAAGTTCCTAGCACCAAGTTCCAGTCCCAGTTGCTAGTCTCTCTCAGTTCCAAGTTCCAAATCTCAGTTCTGATCCAAGTTTTCTGTCTCAAGTCTCAAGTGTCTAGTTCCTAGTTCCAAGTCTCAGGTCCTAATCCTCGTTCCAGCTCTAATAAGTCTCAAGTCCTTATCCTAGTTCTAGCTGTAACAAGTCTCTTTCCCAGTTCCAAGTTACAAGCTTTTTTTTCCAAGTCCTGTCTCAAGTCTCAAGTACTTTCCAAGTACAAGTGTCTAATAATTTCTTCCGTCTGTCTCTCGCCTTTTATACGTCTCACTTCTAAACCACACCTTTAAGTCACACCTTTAAGTCACTCCTTTAAGTCTATCTCTAAATTAAACCTTTAAGTTACACCTTTACGTCTCAGCTCTAAATCACACCTTTAAGTCTCACACACCCAAGGGAAAATCAAGGGTGTCTAAAACAAGATGTTATCATAGTATGCTCAGCTGTTATAGGCTATTGTAAACAAGTCTCTGGTCAGGGTATATGGCTCAAGATGGCTGCAAGGATGATAGCCACCTTCTGTTGGCTCCCCACATATTGTCTTGGAGAAAGACTCTTAATTTCAAAATGAAAAGGTGAATTAAAAATGTCATGCACTGAGCAGAAAAAAAATGGATTTCAGAATGTTCAATAACTTAGAAACCAAGATAAGGTATTTTATTACTGTGATATAACATTTTAGGCTGAAATAAACTTGGGGCAGTTAGAGTTCATTTCAACTTATAGATCAACATCACAGTTCATCTGTGAAGGAAGTCAGGGCACAAACCTGGAAGAAGAAGCAATAGAGGAATGCTGTTTACTGGCTTGTTCTTCATGGTTTAATCAGATTGATATTTTTTCTAGCACCCATGTCCACAAGGTCATTGATGGACATTGCCAGGTTAAACTCATGGAAATATTTTCTTAACTGAGTCCCCATCCTTTAAAAAGACTCTAGCTTCATTCATGTTGACACAAACCTAACTAGTACAATAGATTTTAAAAATAAATAACTAGTAAAAATAGTAAGATTGGTCAATGAAAGACTAAGAAACTTGGGAAGATACACTCTTATGATTCCAATATTGTACATGTTTATATTTCAATATAAAATTTGTATAATTACTGAAAGAGTTAAAAAATTTTAAACCTTCTACAGATGGAGTCAAGAGTGTAAATCAGCTTGTTCTGTGCTCTGGGTCCTAGGAAACTAGCTATCCTTAAGACAAAATAGATAAGAATAGGGTTTGAGATGAGAGTTCAGGTCAGAGTGCCCGTGCACTATGGATACCAAGAACAGAACTGACCATAAGATTGATTGAATAGAGTTTGAGCTGGGAGTTCAGGCCAGCATGCCCATGCACCCTGGATATCAGAAACAGAACTGACCACAAGATAAATTAAATAGGGTTTGATTCTTAAGAAAAGAAAGGCTTGTATTTCCCTCCTGACAGTTTCTTGAACCTGTCATGGAAGCTGAACACTGAACAGGTACTTTTTATATATACTTAATCACGATTCCTCCCCTCATCTCCCCTGGGTTGTCGTTTTTCCCTTTAAAACCTCTAGCTCTTCTCTAAAGGGGGGGGTACTTCATTGCCTGCCTCTGTGTAGGCTAGAAGTGTGGCCTCAACTCATTGAATCAAATATACCTCTTGTTAATTGCATCAAGTTGGGTGTCTTGCAGTTATTGGGGTGGCTGTGAATTCCTGAGAGCAGGGAGGGAGTTCCTCCCATTCTGGTGGGCCTTACATTATTATTATTTTTGACAGTTACATCTATTATATAATACATTAGTATCATAGTCACCCTCATTAACTTCTTTTGTCTATCTCATAATTTTACCTACTCTGTTCTCTCCAGCTAGTCAACTAGTATATCTTATACCTTTCATGAATTCATTTGTCTTCTCTCTCTCTCTCTCTCTCTCTCTCTCTCTCTCTCTCTCTCTCTCTGTGTGTGTGTGTGTGTGTGTGTGTGTGTGTGTGTGTGTATAAATTTGTCAGCAGCATTAACTGTCAACTTGCCATAATCTAAGAATCAACTAGGTAGAATGTCAGGGAGAGATTATGTACATCAGTTTTGTTCATGACCATTTATAGGAGGAACTGTCATGATTTCATCAATTGATGTAGGAAGAACCAATCAAAATGCAATCTTCATCTTCTGGAAAGAACCCACACAAAGGGACAAGAAAAACAAAAGTAATTTGCTCTGTGTGTATGTGTGTGTGTGTGTGTGTGTGTGTGTGTGTGTGTGTGTGTATCTTCTTTTGTCTTTTTGTACCTGTGGCTTTAACTCTTGTTGATAAATATATCTGTTCTGTTGATGCTTCTACTGAGTCTTTTGATCATATTGGAATCACCCTTTTTCTTCCATTGTAGACTAAAGCTGTAACTGACTATTGAAGCTTCTTCCATAAAAACTATTTCTCATAGTATGCATAGGTATAATACAAGTTTTCAAAGAAGGAAAACAATTGAACTACATAGCTGCAAATCACAAAAATTACAATAATGACCATCAAGGTAAAACATTATATCAAGTATATTAGTGACACTTATGTTTTGAAGTTAACTTTCTGGTTGGACTTCTACCCTTTTCAATACACTAGTACTATGAACTCAGCCAAATATTCACAATTTGTAAGATTGTAGACAGTAGAGCAAAGCCTATTATAACATATTCCTAAACCAATGTAATTTCTAACTGTAGTCTAAATATTTATCCATATATACATAAGTAATGGTAGCTCTACCTTTGGATAGAGAAAGTGGAAAAATCCACAGCTGCTTAAAATGCAGAGAAAAACTGACTATTCCATGTCCAACTCAAAATGATACATCTACAATGCTATATACACATGTAGACAAGGATTATCATAGAAAAGAGACTATAATGAATATAAGAGCTATTAAGTTAGGATACTATATCAGATAATGCTTTCTAGGGATGGCAGAAAAGCTGCACTCAAGAAACTCAGAAATATTGTCATGCAAACAAAAGTAACACAAAAATAATACCAGTTGATATGTCAATTTGGATGGAGAAAAGTATCTCAAAGCCCTACTTAAAGATGAAAAAGAAAAAAAAAAAAAAGAAAAAAAAGATGAAAAATGAAGATCTACAGAATTCTTAGGAAGACTGAATAAGTTTTCTGCAGGAATAATCTCCCTGATAGCTTATCCAATTCAAATTATCATCACTAAATACATAAATACAAACAACACAAAATGGACTTAGAAAGTTACATTAACACTAAATAAAAAAGTTATTGAATTTGAGAGTGAGTAAGAGGGAATAGGATCAGTTGGAGGGGAAGTAGGGTAGAGATAGAAATGGTGCAAATACAGTACTCCTGTAAAATTAGCAAATATATATAAGTAAAATAAAAATATAAAATTGTACATGTATGGAAATGATGGTGGAGGGTGTAGGTTTTGGAGATGTTTGGAAATGAAAAGTATATAATAAAATACATTAAATAAAATTCTTACAGAATTAATACTTTTTATTTTAAAATGATTCAAAATATTATGTATTTGTTGAACTTCACTATGATTCAGGAGATTGATAACTAAAATGGAGATTCATGAATTCAAGAATCCATAGCCCTCTAAAATTGCTGTTAGCAAACTGGTATATAAAAGCAAGCACAGGTGAGGATACAAAGAAAAAGAAATGCCTGTGTTGTGGCATTTGTTCTACATGGGGAATATGTTCTACATGGGTTCACATATTTGAATATGTGTTACTCAGGTGTCCTTGCTATTTTGGAAAGTTTTTGGACTTTTATAGGGAGTGTGTTTGCTGGACAATGTGGGTCACTGGGGCAGATATTGAATACTAATGCTTGGGTCTAACTGCTTATTTACTTGGATTCATAAATAAGCATGCAGTGTGTCTAAATAGCCTCCTGTTCTTATGATATGTCTTTTCTGCTTATAACCTTGTCTTCCATCATGGACTGAATCCCTTTGAAATTGTAAGCAATTTTTTAAACTTATTTATGTCAGAAAATTTGTCACAGCAATTGAAAATGAAATGTGTTGATGGGTATATAAATTAATTAGGTAATGATGAAAAGTGTTATACAGCTTTTTCAAACTAGGAAAATAATTATAATGTGCTCAAGCATTCTCACTTTTGGATTTTTTTTTCAAATGTTTTGAAATTAGCCTTTCTAAGAAATGAGATGTCTTTACTCTTATGCTTATAACATTATTCACAAAATAAGTCTATAATCAACATCATTATCCATGTGTGAATTACTAAATAAAATGACATACCTACAAATAGGAATACCCGTAGTGGTATATTGGTGAGTCTTAAAATGAAGTTTATTATTTGCTATAGCATGGTTGGAATTGGGAAATCTTAATTAGAATAAATGAACTAAGCTGGTTATAGAGTAAAACAATGCATATTCTTACATATAAAATCTATACTAATTAAGTTCCTAAAATAGTAGAATGTTTTATACCGAAGCCCATGTCTTATGACTAGAATAAAATTGATTATACTTCTAGTATGGTTAAATTAAATTTTATTTTTTGTTATCTATCTATCTATCTGTCTATCTGTCTATCTATCTATCTATCTATCTATCTATCTATCTATCTATCTATCATCTATCTATCTATCTAGTTAACATTCCAGATTTTATTACCCACCCCACAGTCCACACTCTGACTGTTCCACATCTCATACCTCCTCCCCACCTTGTCTCTACAAGGATGTTCCCAGCCCCCACCTCACACCCAACCAGAGATCTAAACACCCTGGAGCCTCCAGTCTCTTGAGGGTTGTTAGGTGGATCTCTTCTGACTGAAACCAGACCCAGTAGTCCTCTACTGTATATGTGTCGGGGGCCTCATATCAGCTAGCGTATACTGCCTGGTTGGTGGTCCAGTGTTTGAGAGATTTCTGAGGTACAGATTAATTGAGACTACTGGTCCTCTTACAGGACTGCCCTTCTCCTCAGCTTCTTTCACCTTTTCCTTAATTCAATCAGAGTGGTCAGCAGCTTCTGTCCATCTCTTGGGTCTTCTGGAGTGTGGGCATGCTAGGTCCCTTTTTATGAGTGCTTTATAGCCTCAGTAATAGTGTCACTTTGGGCCTGTTCCTGGCCCTTATTTTCCTCAGGCTCCTCAACATTTCCATCCCTACTGTTCTTTCAGACAGGAACAATTATGGGTCAGAGTTTTGCCTATGGAATGACAACCCCTCTCTCACTGGATTCCCTGTCTTCCTGGCGGAGATGGGTTCTATAAGTTTCCTCTCCCTATTGCTGGGAGGTCCCTCCCTTTAAGTCATGAGAGTCTCTCACCTGCCAGGTCTCTGGTGCATTCTGGAGGATCCACCCCAACCTCCTACCTTCCAAGGTTGCCTGTTTTCATTCTTTCTGCTGGCTCTCAAGTTATTCCCTCACTCAATAACAGATTAGGTCCTGCTTTCCCCCACACCCCTCATTTACTTTTCTTCCCAGGTCCTTTCATCCCCCCTGACCCCAGTTGTGATTGCTTTCTTCTTGCTCCCAAGTTGGACTGAGTAACTTGGGCCCTGCAGCTTGCTGAACTTGGTGAGTTATGTGTACTCTATCTTGTGTAACCTGTATATTTTTTGGAGGGGGGGCGATAATATCCACTTATTAGTAAGTACAGACCAGCACAAGGATTTGAATACTGTATTTACAAATAAAAGTGAATCTCAAAAGTAAGCATTAAATATTTGAAGATTTATGTCTTGATTTGATTGTCTTGATTTTATTCCATATTTTATAAAAACTATATTATTCAAAACATGTATGTATTGCTATGATTTGTAAATAAGTTCTTAATAGCACTGAAATGTATGATTTTAAATACATCATTTTCTGAGTGAAGTAAGAAATAAATTATCTAAATATTTCATAAAATTTTATTTAGCATAACCCAGAATTTTATATAATTTTCACTTTTTCTTTGAAGCAAGTTCTATATAAGTAGTGGCATGATAATAGGAAACATATCATGTCAAAATAATTTGCCTATAGTAAATATATATTTCTACACAGAAGAGAGATGTTTGATAGATATGTGTAGTATAATTAATTGTATTTAGTAAATTTAGCACAATGATTATTTTTAGAAAAATTTTCTGGAAAAACCAGAAAAACCATTACACACAAGTGATAGTTATCTAGAAAAAACTACTAATGGAAATCCTTAAAGTGAGTAGTGTTAAGAACTGAAATTTATACTCTTTTTAATAAGTCCATTTGACTCTAAAATGCAGACACTGGTGGTCAAACACTATGTCTTCATGTTATGTTGAATAATGTAGACATGCAAATACTGGGGATATTAGAAAGCTGAAAATACCCTAACAGACTTCAACCTTTAAAATTTTTAAAATTCAATGTAGACAAAAGCCTATTTTCAATACATTACATACACATACAAAATTCTACAAATAATGACACAGAGAAGACAAACACAGAACCAATGATGTATTTAATAAAAAAACAAAACAAAAAACACAAAATTCCATATTCTTCTTGAGAGTTGTTTTGGAGAATGGTGGCATTGGGTGAAATAAAAATAATTAATATCTTCTGCTACTTCTTTTTCATTAAAGAATAAGTTAAAAATTTAGGGCCATGGAGAGTTGTTTCTAATAGAGGGGATATAGAAATATAACCATTAAAGCAGGTTAAGATAAGATATTGTAATAAGAAGGAAAAATAAAGGTGATAGAAAAGAAGAAAGTGTAGAGTCTGCAAAACAGACAATAAATAATATTAAAAATGTTTTGAAAAAACTCAGTAATCCTCCTTCTATAGAAGGTTGTGTGTGTGTGTGTGTGTGTGTGTTTGTATAATTATGTGTGTCTGTATGTGTGCAAGTACATGTGTGTATGTATGTATTTGTGTGTGAATTAAAATGAATCATCTTACAATGGTGTGGGGGGAGCCAATAGAAGGCGGCTATCATTCTTGCAATCATCTTGAGCAATATACCCTGACAAGAGACTTGATTACATTAGCCTACAACAACTTAGCACACTCACACTCTGATAACATCTTTTATTAGATACCCAGGATTTTCCCTTGGGTGTGTGAGACTTAAAGGTGTGATTTAGATCTGAGGCTTAAGAACGTGACTTAGAGATCATATTTAGAGATAAGACTTAAGGGTGTGACTTAGAAGTGAGACATAAAAAAGGCAAGAGGCAGACAGAAGAGTTCAATACAACTTGGAACAGAGAATTAGGTATTAGGCACTTGGCACTTGGAGGAAGAACTTGGAATTAGACAGTACAACTTGGAGTAGGAATTAGGCATTAGGAAGAAAACACTTGGACTAGAGAACTCAGAAGAAGTTAGTTAATTATTATGTGTTAGGCATTAGGCACGTGGAAGATTATTAGTTATTAGGCACTTGGAACTTGGAGTAAAACTAGGATTTAGTTATTAGGCACTTGGAAGATCATTAGATATTAGGCACTTAGCACTTGAAAGAAGTAACTTGGAACTTGGAGGCACTAGGGACAAGGAACTAGGGACTAGGAACTCAAAACTAGGGACTTAGGGAGAAGAAGAGAGACTGAAGAATAGACAGGATTGAATCACATTCTGTCTGGTCTCCATTTTTTGTGTCTGTCCTCACTCTCTCTCTTGCTGAACCCTGACCCTCAAACTGGAGCAGCTTGGGGCAGTGTGGGCTCTAACAATTTAGCCTCCAAGGCTTTTGGCAGTGCGAGTCAAACACTGATAGAGTGGTCCCCAACATTTTGGTCCCCAAGAGTGAGGCAGCTCGGGCCACAACAATGGTGCATATATGCATACTATTTTATATAAAATACATATAAATATATGTATGAATATATATGTATATGAATGTATATATCTTAAAATAAAAGGCTAGTGCCTAGAATGTGTCCTCTGTTTTGTTGTTTTTGACCAGTGAATTCCAAGCAAAGCCTATGTTAAAATTAATTGACATTGTTCTTATTTGCTCCTCAGAATTTGGTAGTCATATTTAAAGAAGGAAGTTATGTACAATATATTAAAATCAATGATTGGAAAAAACTTAAGCTGCTACTCACATGAAAGTGTAATCTCTACTGCTTAACTTTCATGGGCTGAAGGGCTGTACATGCTACTAGAGGATAAAAGTAGTCATTAGGAGCTGGAGAGATTGCTCAGTGGTTAAGCTCACTGTATTCTCTCCTATAGGTTTTGAGTTCAATTTCCAGCAAACACATGGTGGCTTATAACCATCTATAAAGGGATTTGCTTCTCTCTCCTGGCCCAAAGATCTACTGTGATAGTATATCATTTTAAACATAAGAATGAAAGGAAGAAAAAAAGAAGGAAAGGAGAGAGAGGGATGGAGGGAAGGAGGGAGGAAAGAAGGAAGAAGGGAAAAAAGAAAGAAAGAAAGAAAGAAAGAAAGAAAGAGAGAGAGAGAGAGAGAGAAAGAAAGAAAGAAAGAAAGAAAGACAGAATGAAAAGGTAGTCCTCAATCATAGCCAGCTGGTATTCTGTGCCTGACAGTACTGACTGGTTTACATAGAAATAATCACTGGTAAAATAGTCAAACGAACATTATAAGTGTAATCAACTACTTTCTGAAAAAATGAAAGTCTTGATTCACAAGTTGAAACCCATACCTGGGATTGTTTATGGGCTTAGAATCTATGGATAGGTAGGTAACAGGTCCTGGTAGAGATTGCTACTATTATTTTAATAATTTGATTTGGTGTCAAACTCCTAATGACTTATATTCATAGATAAGTGCTGGATGTAGTGTCAGACTCCTAGTGATTTATTATATTCATAGATTAATGCATTTCTCAATTATAAGACAAGCTTCTATTTACAGTAGATGCTGATTAACAAACTGGCAATTGGATAAGTTACAAAGAGTAAAAATCTGCAGAATATTCGTGCCTAAATCCAAGTATTAGGGATCACTATAGACAAGTGATTGGAAAAAAAAAGTGAAGAGACAGATATAGGAGATGACTCCAAATTATAGTGTTTTCTGGATACAGTAGAACAGCTCTCTCTCTCCCTCTCCCTCTCTCTCCCTCCCTCTCTCTCTCTCTCTCTCTCTCTCTCTCTCTCTCTCTCTATATATATATATATATATATATATATATATATATATATATATATATACAAATATATACTCATCAGTTGCTACAACCTTCACAAGACCTGTCCAAGGCCAGGCCATTTAAAATCCTAGAATGGAAATGGATATTGAGCATAAAAACCCATTTCCAGCACTGGAATTATTGACAATAATTGTCAACTGATGAAAGAAAGAGAGAGAGTCAGTTTTCTCTAAGAGTGACCTTTTCCACTGATGACCCTGCAGTGGAAGAGGACAAACATCAAAAAATATTTCAGCAACACAAATTTATTTTGATATGTTAAAAATACCCAATGTTGATGGAATAGGAAGTGGGACTGGATATGGAAAGTTATCTGAGATGAATATGATCAAAAGAGTTGTATGAAACTCTCAAAGAACTAATGAAAAACAATTTTAAGTGATACTGTCTTCTATAGCTTTTATCTCATGGTTAACATTTTTCTGGTTCTCTACAAATAGACAGGTAAAATGAACTTATATAGTGGTTTTTTTTTTTTGCATCTTTCAATGTTTTTCCCACTTCTCAAATATGCTATAGATAACTGTTAAATTTTATATTAAAAGGATCTTAATAGTTTGGTGATAAGGATTCATTTAAACTATCATGTAGAAAGAAGTGCACACAATTCATGATTTTTTGGGAATTTCTGAGAATAAGTATTCTAAAGACTAGGATAGGATGTTATAGCAAATAGATGATAATGATTTATACAGAATTTTTTAAAAAACAATTTTATTAGTGTATTATTTCTAAAAACAGTGTCTCATCCTCTCTCTCTCTCTCTCTCTCTTTTTCCCTCTCTCTTTCTCTTTCTCCTTTCTATATATCCAACCTGCTGGTCTCCCTTCAGTTTCAGTTCTCAAGGAATAGCATTTTTAATTTTCTGAATAATATATGTAAACTGAGGCATCCTCAAGTCTATTTCAAATCAAACAAAGAAACAAACAAAAGAGTCATTTGGCACAGAAGTGAATTAAATTTAACATGGCATAAGATGAATTTTCAGAAAGCCATAAGAGTATATTGAAAGATTTCACTAAACATTTTGTCATCTACTCAATAAATATAAATACCATAAATGATGACAGTTTTTATATATTCAGCACAATATCTACTGGGGAATAGGTTTCTTTGGAGAATAACCTTTTTTTTCAACACATTAAATAGAAATTTTACAAGAAAATATTAGTCTATGAGCAATTTAAAAATAAATTGATACCAGAGTAAACACAGAAGTAATTCTTTTTTCTTTTGAGTTAAGATGTTTTATATAAAATTACAGTTGATGTGACTAGCAGTGTTTAGGAAAGCCCTGGGACAGCTCTAAGGACTATAATATATTTTATTTCACTCACATAAAAGAAATAAGAATCTTTTATTTTTTTAAACTTGTCTTGTTTCAACAATTATTTTTGAAAAGTTGAGTCAAATTGGCATTTTGAACTATGTTTCTGTCTAGGGTACATAGACCATTTGCATGTACATGTCATATTTTTTTTTAACAGTTTTTACTCTTTTCTATTTTATTACTGATTACATGGGCAAAATAAAGCCTTGAACATTAAATCTCCTCTTTTCTTACCAACTGTTTTATTATCCTCATATTTTCCAAAAATTATTCCTGTAATAATTTACTCATGAGAAAATGTCTTCCAAATGAATGATAAGCTTTCTTTAATCACACTTTTACTAACTGGTACAATTTAATTTCACACAAAATAACCTTAAGATATAACATTTTTTTTCCTAATACCTGTTGTAGTAAATTCCATGAGCCAATCTATGATGATTCATAAATTAAAAGAATGCTATATACACACAGAGACATTAAGGATTGTGCATTTATTTTAGTATAACTTAGTATATCTTAAGTAATATTTTAGAAGATTATTTGCACATAGTACAATATTACTATTATATTCATAAAAATGGGGCTTGAATATGATTTCACTTATTTGGAGAAGAAATCAGTTGACTGATGTGAAAAGAAAAAACACAAAAACCCAATACAGAATGCAAATTAAATAATCACTAGAACAACTTCAAGTCACTATATATTGCAGTGAAATTTTATCACTGGAGAACAATCAATGTTAAATACCTGACTATGCCACAAAAGTCCATATGTCCAAAGACCAGAAGAAGACATTATTAAACTCTTTTTGCACAAAAAAGTTTACCAAGATATTTATGTACTGTTTGAAACTTTTAGCCCAGTGTTTAATCAATGGTTGTGAAGCTTACTAAATGGCCAGGAGAATAGCATAAGAAAAGAAAAGGGAAAACGAACTCAGTCTAAAATATGACATGAATGTTGGTGTATACGAATTGAAAAATATTTACCTACAAATAATGAAAAGCTTGAAGGTGATAAAAAGAGAGAAGCAATATAAAAAACAGAAAGCATCTAAGCTAAAACTATTGATACTCCTTTGAAACTTGAAATGGTAGGGAATCATCCACTGTATAGGAGTATTGACAAAGAGTAAATTTTTGCTAATAATTAGACTTTAGCCCCATGAAATTAATATGATACTTTGGATACACCATTTCCTATGATGAGCATATTTGATTTTAAATCATTAAGCCACTTAAATTATTGCAATTATTATAGCAGTAACTGAAATCTAAATCAACTGCATTTCATAACCCAAGACAATAACTACCAATAGAAAATGAGAATTAAAGATTTAATACAGATAGGGTCTAGTAAACATATAACATTGCAGATTTATTACCTCTACAATAAATTGTTTTCATGAACTAGATAGAAAATTATGTAGACCATGTTATAGGAGATTATATACAATAGCAATGTCAGAAATTAATTAAAAAATAATATAGATATATTTTAAATTTATCCAGTTTGCTATAAAATATAATTATATATAATAACAGCAGTATATTGAATATCTATATAGCATGCACAAAAGTAAAATATGCCAGCAGTAATCCCTTCCCATTACTAATGACTTTGTTTTTAATTTACATGTTATGAGACATTCCATAGGATCATCATGAAACATTATATACTATTTTTAAGACTGATATAGATTTTAAGTTATAAAACAAGATAATTATCTAAAATTAAGAAAAACTGGTGCATTAAAATTCCAAAAATAGGCAAAAATATATGAAAAAAATATGCCAGGCAGAATACTGTACACCTTCAATCCCAGAACATAGACAAGAGAAGCAGGAGCATCGCTAATTTTAAAAAAAATTATATATAGTGAATTGTCGGGCAATTAGGGATACATAGTTAGAATCTGTCTCAAAAATTATATAAAAAGAAAACTAAAAATGAAAAAAAAATAAAAAATCAACCAGGAACAACCAATCAAATCTATAAAAAGAAGTAACAGAAGAAAAGAATGCCCCAATTTTTTTAAAAAGCAGCTGGAAACCAGACAGGTTTAAACAAACAAAAGGAATAATTAAACAGGAATTTATTAGGCACACACCAAAGCATAATATTGGACAAAAGAAGATACCTTAATGCACACACACACACACACACACACACACACACACACACACACACAAAGTCATCACACAAATATTGTACCAAGATAAAGCAGTCATGACAAAATAAAAACAAAGTAGTGTAGATAAATTGGTGGTTATATAAACAAATAGAATCAGTTGAGTTTCTTATATACTACTCAGAAATAAACTTTTAAAACACGTTTTAGTTAAAATAATTATATCACTTCCATCTTTTCCTTTCTTCCTTCTAATATCTTGCATGTATCCTGTTCTCAAATCTTCTATTTCCCCTTCATACACTCAAATTTATATACAAGTGTAGTATCAGAAATTCAAGAAAAGTAATAGACAGTAATTAATGGTCATAAAAGATAACTATATAAGTAATGACAACTATATAATGGATATCTATATAGCATGCATTAAAGTAAAATATGCCATCAGTAATTGCTACTAATTATTAGTGACATTTGTGCCAATTTATAAATTATATATATTGGCAAATATATAAATACAAAATGCTACATATGTTTTTGGTTTTATAAATATATATATTGTTTTATGGCTAATGCTTTTATATTAGGGAACTAATTATGGAACTCATCCCTGAGAGAAGCTAATTCTCCCACTCTCTGCATTTATTACTCACCTGTAGTTCTTTGTTTAGGTTTGGGATTAAGTGAAAGTTATCCTCTTCCTTATTTGTAGCATGTCTACTGATTTTGACAATGTTGAAATCATTATGTAGCTAGTGTTAGAGATACAATCTCAGAAGTCTTTATTTTATTCTATTCTTTACAATTATTCCACTATCCTCTACATCAATGTACCCTGAGCCTTTAATTCAGAATCTGTGCTTCAGTTGGATCCATTAAGGTTGGGGTGCTAATCATCAGTTAATTTCTGTATTGTATTCAGGATTTTTTTTTTAATTTTGTTTGTTTTTGATTTGTTTGTGGTTGAGTGTGATTTCAATGTTCTTTTAACATAAACATATCTGATGAAAATAGCTACACATATCTATGGAATAAGAATAAATTTTAGAATGTAGTTACTAATTATTGATCTAACATATTGGCAATAGGAGGTTGTAACATATTTGACCACACTAGTTCTGAGTATTTGCTGAGATACCTTGTATCAGCTGTAATTTCCCTTCTGTTGAGAAAGTCTTCAGCTCAGAAAGTTATTTGTTTACATCTACATGTGAGTGTTATTTATGATACCTCTATGTATATTTTATCATCCTGGTTCTTTTTTGGTTTATATATATCCAGATAGATAGGAATATTAATTCCTTTGCTCTCTTTGTAGCTTGCATAGCAATCCCTGGTGGTATGAAAGCTTGAATCTAACTCTAATCTAAACCTTAACTCAAACATATAGAGCAATAGCAAGTAAGGAAAACAAGACCAAGGTTTCAAGAGGTAGCAAGAAAAGGGGTACATGGAAAAAGTAGAGGGAGGAAAAGGAAAAAAGGCAAATAACATAAGTATATTTTAATTTTTAAAATGTGACAATTAAAATGCAAGAACTAGAAATAAAAGACTAAACAAATATTATATACATAGGGGATAAGATAAAAGCTAAAATATCCTATAATTATAAGACTAAATTTCATTTTTATTAAATAAGTAAATCATTATAATACTGAAAATAAATTTTGTTTAAGCAAATAAGTCTAAATTTACTGTATCCCTATTTTGGAGTCACATATAATTTGAATAGCATAACATAATTAGATACCTCAGAGGTATCTAATGATTGCTTCTCATTTATGAGTTATTATGAGCATAATTGTAGCCAAAACAAAGACAGTGAAATCTAAGAGGTATAATTAGCACATACTCATTCTCTTTCTATGATTTCCTTTTATTGCATAATCTGGTAAAGCATTCCAAGGAAAATAGTGTTGAGCCTTGAAAAAAATTTATATTACCTAACAATAACAAGACTCTGGCTTGATCTCCAACAACATAGCATAATAATTTGCAATAGAGAAGAAAATCAACTGAGATGAATATGCTATTATAGAAAATAAAATATCCCCAAAAAACTTTTCTCTTTTTATGGGGCTACAACAAGTTTATCAAAATTGTATAATCCATCTAAGTTAATTACAAAATAAAAAATTACCATCTGTTTGTAAGAAGCAAATTCAATCAATGGATTTTTTTCATTTTTTGTTGTTCATTTTATTTATTTACATTACAAATGTTATCCCCCTTCCTACTTTCATCTCCACAAGCCCCCTATTCTCCTTATTCTTCCTCTGCCTCTATGAGGGTGCTCTCCAACCCACCCACATACTCCTGACTCAATGCCCTAGTGTTCTCCTACACTGGATCGTCAAGCCTACACAGGAACAAGGGGTTTTCCTCCCAATGATGCCAGATAAGACAATCCTCTTCTACATATTCAGTTGGAGCCGTGGTTCCCTCCATGTATACTATTTGGTTTGTTGTTTAGTGCCTGGGAGCTCTGGGGGTGTGTTTGGTTGATATTGTTGTTCTTCCTATGAGATTGCAACTGAACTTTTTATTTAAGTATTTCAATTTTAGTTGTTCATGGGAATGTGAGGGTGTGTGTGTGTGTGTGTGTGTGTGTGTCTGTGTGTGTGTGTATGTGTGTGTGTGTACAACATGTTTAGTCAATTTAGTCTTACTTACATGTACATACAGTCATGACTGAACTCTTGAATGTGGATATTCAATTGGGGGTGAAGCTCAGCCATTATGAAAAATATCACTCTTGCTCAATCAGTGGAGGTAACCACATGGAATTTCTCCATTGTATGCTAGAAATTTTTATTTGTGTTGTACTTTTTTAGGTATTATTTTATCAGTAATATTGCTGAGGTACCATGAATGAAGTCTCCCTTGCATTTTAAGCTATACAGTTTAAGATAAGATTCACTGATCCTCTGTATCTTACAAGTTTTCTATCTCTTTTTCCTCAATGTTCCCTGAGCCTTAAGTGGAGAAGTTGTGTTGTAGTTATATCAATTGGTATTGCTACCAGGTTCTGTTATAGAAACCACTCTTGAACTTGTTATGTACTCTTAATCCTCTACATACATTCTCCCTCCCTCTCTCCCTCTTTCTCTCTCTCTCTTTCACACACACACACA
>JANHMN010000005.1:55283560-55317229 GCA_030674055.1 Rhabdomys pumilio
GAGAGAGAGAGAGAGAGAGAGAGAGAGAGAGAGAGAGAGAGAGATCCACGAAAGGCATACAGGAAGGGAAAGAGATACACAGAGACATAGATACACAGAGAGTGTATCTATGATTTGCTTGCCATCCCAAGTCAGTTGCCCTGGGACACAGCACACAGAGATGAGTTGTTTGTAGTCTTTTGGGATATGCTGTATTGCTCTGGGCTTGCTCTTCAGTTCAGAGGAGACTTGGGGGACCCCAACAGAGTCCTGCTTCCACATGAGAATCTTTGGGGGCTCTATGGCTAAAAATCTAAGTCCCTGATTCAATAATCCCTTGCCAGTTGGGTATGCCTGAGGCACAGCCAGCAGAGCTAGGTAACCTGACCTACATGGTCTGGCCTGTGGATATCCTTACCTTCCCAAGAAGATCTGCTTCTATCAGAATCATCTAGCCAACACAAGGGAAACCAAGATGCCTAATGGACAGGTTAATAACAAAATCAACAAGACCCATGGCAATATGACACTACCATAGCCCAGCTATCTTGCTATAACAAATCCTTGATATTCTAACAAAACTGAAATATCAGAAAAAGTTTTTAAATCCAATCTTATAAAGATGATAGAGGGCTTTAAAGTGGGCATGAATAAATCCATTAAAAATATAGGAATTATATTCAAACAGAGGCATTGAAAGAAGCAAATAAATATAAATACAGGAAAATACAATAAAAAGATGAAGACTATGAGTAAAACTGTCCAAGTCCTGAAAGAGGAAATAAAAGCAATAAAAAATAAAACACAAGTTCTGGGAAACCTAGAGGTGGAAAACCTATGAAAGTGAAGAGAAACTATAGACTTAAGCTTCACCAACAAAATAGAGGAGGTGGAAGAAGAATCTCAGGCATAGAAGATGGTATATATAAGAAATCAATATATCAGTCAATGAAAACTCCAAATCTAAAAAGTTCATAATATAAAACATTTAGAAAATTTGGAACATTGTTATAGAGCAAACCTAAGGACAATAGGGAGAGTAAAATGAAATTAGCATCTCAAAGCAAAAAAAAAAATATATAGGTTCCACAAAGTCATAGAACTAAATTTAGCCAACCTAAAGCAATAGATGCCTATAAGTGTACAATAATTTTACAGAACACCAAAGAGATTGGTCCAGAAAAGAAAATTCATATGCTATATAATAAACAAAACATTATATATACCAAATAAATAAAGAAAAAGATGCAGGGGGACAAATCCAAATAACATATTAAGGCAGACCTATGAGAATTATACTCAATTTCTCAATTGAGACTCTAAAAGCTAGATAGGTCTGGGTAGTGGTATTGCAGACCATAAGAGAGAACAGATTTGAACCTAAACTACTGTACCCAGCAAAATTTTAATGACTATAGATAAAGAAACCAAGATATTCCACGACAAACCAAATTTGAACACTATTTTTCCACTGACTCAGCAATGAAGAGGATACTAGAAGAAAAACTCCAATCCAATGAAGTTAAATAAACTCAAGTAAATACAAGAAATAATTTCATACTCTTTAATGTGGAAGAGGAATACATACAAACACACACACACACACACACACACACACACACACACACACACTACCAACATCAAAATAACAAGTAATAAAAATCATTGGTCATTAATATCTCTCAATATCAATGAACTCAATTATCTAGTAATAAATAAATAAATAAATAAAAAACATAAAAACAAACCAAAACTGAAAAAAAAAATGTTCTAGGCTAACACAATGGATGTGTAAACAGAATCCATCATTCTGTTGTATACAAGAAACACAACTCAGCAACAAAAATGATCATTATCTCAGTATAAAGGGCTGGATAGAGGTTTTCCAAGCAAATAGACCCAAGAAACAAGTTGGAATAGCCATTCTAATATCTAACAAAATAGACATTCAACAGAAAGCCATCAAAAGAGAAATTGAAGAACACTTCATAAAAATCAAAGAAATATCCACGAAGAGTATATCTCAATTCTGAACATTAATGCTCCAAATGAAAGGTTAACCACATTCATAAAGGAAATGTTACAAAAGTTTACATCACACTCTGAATCCCACACATTAATAGTGCTCCCAACTTCAACTCTCCACACTTAATGTAGCTAATAGAAGTCTATTGAACATTTCATGCAAACACAAAAACATGTACTTTTTTTCTCTACACTTCAAAGAACCTTCTCCAGAATTGCCCATGTAATAATCAGTCGTAGTATAAGCTTCAAAAATAAAATAAAATTGAAATAATACCATGCATTTTATTAGATCATCATGGATGAAAGCAGGACTTGAACAACAACATCAAAAAATACAAACCAGGAATACTCATTGAGACTGAACAACTCTCAGTGATCACTGGGTCAGGGAAGATATAAGAAATTAAAAGTCTTAGAGAGATCATGGATACAATGTGCATACCTGTCTTAATTGGGTTTTTACTGCTATGAACAGACACCATGACAAAGGCGACTTTTATAAACAACATTTTATTGGGGTTGGCTGACAAGTTCAAAAGTTTAGTCATTTTCATCAAGGTGATAGCAAGGCAGCATCCAGGTTTGCATGGTGCAGGAGGACCTGAGAATTCAACATCTTCATTTGAAGGTCTCTAGAGGAAGACTTACTTCCAAGCAGATATGACTAGGGTATTAAAGCCCATGGCAACATTGACACACCTATTCTAAGAAGGCTACACCTTCTAATAGTGCCACTCTCTGGGCCAAGCATACACAAACAATCACATTCCAATTCTTAGACCCCATAAAGTTGTTCAAACACATGAGTGTAGGGAGTCATACCTACCTACAGTATAATAAAAAATACATTTAATCCAACTTCCAAAGACCTCATAGTCAATAGCAGTCTCAACAATTTTCAAAACCCAAAGCTCATGTTCTCTTCTGAGATTAATCCAATCACGTAACTCTAATCTCCAAAGCAAGACAGGAGAACAGCTGGGCAAACTCCAAACTGCATCTCCATGTCTGATGTCAAAACAGTCTTCAGATTTTCAACTTCTTTTTCATCTTTGTTGACTGAAACAAATTTCTTTCTGTTAGGCTGGTTCCACTCCCTGTTAGCAGCTTTCCTCAACAGATAGCTCACAGCTCTGGCATCTTGAACATCTTGGGGTCTCCTAGGAACGTCAATGTTACAACTTCTTATTTCAATGTCTAGGATCCACACATAATATTCTGGGCTCCTCCAAAGTGCTGGCATCATTTCTCCAGCTCTGCCCTCTGTAGCACTCTTAAGGTTAATACCACTCCACTTCCACTACTGTTCTTGGTGGTTATCCAATGTTATCGGCATCTCCAATACACTGGGGTCTTATGGTGCAACTAGGCTTCACCCATAGCCTCTCATAGGCACTCTTCATGGTCTCAAGTCTCAATTTCTTTGCATGACCTTTTCAGTTCTGTGCCATCCACTGCAACTGAGGCTGCACTTTCACCAATGGCCTTCCCTAGCTTCTGACAATAACAAGCCTCAGCTGCTCTCCATGACCCCTTCATACCTTCAAAATCAATACTACCTGGATGATTCTCATGCATTACCAAGTACATCTTCAGCATGAGGTGCAGCCTCTTTGTGCTTTTAGAAAACATTTTTTAGAAGATTTCACCTCAGTGATACGAATGATACAGGTCTCTCTTTTTTTTTTTATTGGATATTTGCTTTATTTACATTTCAAATTTTATTCCCTTTTCAGGTCTCCCCTTTGAAAACCCCTTCTCCGATCCCCCTCCCCTGCCTCTATTAGAGTGCCCCTCAACCCATCCACCCCCTACTGCCTTTCTGCCCTTGAATTCTCCTACACTGAGGCACCGAACACCCAAGGGACAAAGGGCCACTCCTCCCACAGATGTCCAACAAGGCCATCCTCTGTCACATATGCAGCCAGAGCCATGGGACCCTCCATGTGTACTCTTTGGTGGTCTCTTCTTAATTATCACTAATTTCTTAGCTCTCACTTACCAGTATCAATTGTCCTAGAGCTCTTTCTAGTTTCACTCTAAGGCCAGGAACACATGGCCAAAGCTGTCAATCTCTACTGCTTGCAGGAACTGGAACATGCACCCTTTGTTCTATTACATCATCACTAGTTTTGTTTTCAACTCCTTCACTGCCTAAACTTGACTGTTCTGGATCTTGCCCATGTTCATGGATTGGTAGGATTAACATAGTGAAAATGACCCTCTTACCAAAAGCAATATACAGATTCAATTCAGTTCCCATAAAAATTTCAAAACAACTCTTTACAGAACTTGAAAGGACAATTCTCAACTTCACATGGTCTATGCGCCTTTAACTTCAGCATTAGTGGCCAGAGACAGGCAGATCCAAGGAGCCAATCTAATCCAGATTATAAACTGTAGGGTCTGGCATAAACCCTGCCTCAAAATGTAATGTGAATGGCAGTAGAGGGAGTTTTCTGAAATCCTGCACATGAGCTTATATATGCTCTTTCATTATCATGTACACTTATACCTGCCACCAACAAAAGAACAAAACTAACTGAGTAGACAGATGAAATGTACCAACAATTTTAAAAATTATGTCATGAATTCAAAATGTGTTTGTGGAGGATACAAGTTGCGTTTGGGAAAATTAGGGAGGATGGGAATAGTGTAAATCCAGTACTTAGTTATGAAGTTCTAAAAAAAATAATAAATAATAAAAATTATTTAAATAAATAATAAAAAAATAAGCGTCAGAAGTGAGTTCTTAACACACACACACACACACACACACACACACACACACACACACACGCACACATGAACACACACACACATACAAGAGAAGATGAATGGACCAAAAATGTTGAGATTTGTAAGAAAGAAAACCTAAAGTTTAACTTTGAAATTAATTTCTTATTAATATCACCATGGTGGAGTGCTGGGGTCAGCCCCAGCGTGGGTGAAGGGGGAGAAGCAGCTTTTTCTTTCTTCTCCTTCTCCATCCGGTTCTTCTTGAGGCAGCCCTATGCTACTGTAGCTGACCTGCAGTCAGGGATCCTGTGGCCAGAAACTGGCACTTGCATCCCAGCCCTAAGACCAGCAACCAGTTAAGTAAATAGCCTTGTACTATCCTAAAAACTTTTGAGAGTAAGAGACTGCAGGCTTAGGTGATTAACACTGGCAGCCTAACAGCAGAGGATTAGGCAATGTGGCCTTTGTTCTATCTCAGCAGGAACTGCTGGGCTCTAATTTATATCTGCTAATCTGAGGTTGCAGGAAGAAAAGAGACATTAAAAAGTTGCTATAGATTTATTTAAGTGTAAAAGGTATTCTATGCAGCTATCTGAGGGGAAAGGTGGAAAAGTCCTGAGTGGGGAAAAGGAATAGATTCTAACAAAGTAAAATTCTAAGAAAGAAATATTCTAGGCAGGGAGAAGAAAAGGAAAGAATGAAGGGCTCCTCACTAATGTCTACAACTACAACTACTCTACTGCTACTGATCGTGACTACTACTGCTAAGAACAACTACTCTCTTTGTCTTTTTCTTCAGTACTTATGCATCTTTCAGAGTACATGGTCACATGTTACAAAGTTCATCACGAGTTCATACCAAAATACGAGTCATAAATTGAAATAGAACGTTACAACACAGAATGTTTACATGCATATCCATTAGGAGTAAATGTCTAACTAGACATTCATCACCTGTCTAGCTCCACAGGTTCACCGAAAGTTTGAAACTATACACTTAAGTAGTTAGTGAAGTTTTGTATAGATAACCCAGGCAATATTTTCTCTTCTGTCCTGGTACCTATATAAATTGTGAATTCCCTTTTTTAGTGACCTTGGTTAATCGTTTTACAACTACTTGGGATGTGCTCTGAGCAGGAGAGAGTCTGGTTACTATCTCTCTCGGGGCAATTAACTGATAACACTCAGGAGACTGGCAGAGTTCTCACTGTAGTTTCTCGACTATGCCTGAAGAACTTAATAGCAGTCCTCTTATAAAAGAGCTTAGTAATCATTGATATAATTTTAGGAATTCTTATAGGATCATCATTAAGACTTAAGAAGTCATCTATTTGTCTATATAGTATCACTACAAGACAGTAAATCTTCGTAGATCTGCAGAGATCTGCTCCAAAGAGGTGTTCTATAGCTTAGTGATTGTTGCATATGTATAATAATAATAATAATAATAATAATAATGATAATAATAATAATAATAATAATAATAATAGGAAAAGCATATTAATAGCAGGAATCTTTCCTACAATTTGTATTCACAACCTTGCTGGATGGAGCACACTTGTCGCAGATTATATAATCTTCCAAGGCAAGCATTTCAGGATGATCATCTGCTAATTATTAGCTTATCTCATTGTAGCTCCTGACAGTAGAGGTGCAGTAGCTCCTAGTGCAGGAGGGTGTGGACACTATGGGAAAAGTGCTGTGAGGACAACAAAGCATCTATGCAGCAGGTACTCCAACACATCAAGTGCATCCATGCTCCTCTGGCTCAAGCCCAAACCATGATAACCAACAAGCTGGAAAGGATCCTGGACTGCCTGGTCTGGTGTATCATGCATGACTGTGGTAAAGCCAAAGACTCAATGGATGCAGGTAATAATGAGCTGAAGGTGAAGAGACAGCTAGACAGCTATGTAGCCAAATGAGTGATGATCACTTCCACCACATCCCAACAATAACCAAAAAGATGAAAGAGTCTTTGTCATCTGCTAGGAAGTAAAATTGTTGGAAGGTGACTATTAGAGCTAAATTAGGCTGTTTAAAAGAATGAATGGAAGTTAAATATGTAAAGTAATGTTAATGAATGAGGAGAATTCAGCACACAACAAGTTCCAAGCTACTTCTCCTCATCACTGAACACAGGTTCTGTTAAATCTGGCTCTTAAAAGGTGAAGTGGAAAGAGCCTGATGCTAAAATTTGGATGGCAGATAGATTTCTAGATCCTGAATTTTCTTTTTTACTTTCTTTTTTTTCTTTTTTTTATTGGATATTTTATTTACATTTCAGATGTCATCCCCTTTCCCCATTTCCCCTTCCTAGAAAACCCCTATCCCATGCCCCCTTTTCCTTTTTGCTTTTGTACAATTTTTATATGTTAATCAAAGGCTGTATAAGTATGGTAATACTCAATCAGAAGTGTAACCCAATACCCAACCTAGATATATACACTATATTTGACTGGTGGAGACACATGAACAACTGCCTCCATGCCCCCTCTCTCTTTCTCTCTCTCGTCACCTAGCTTCTCCTCTACTTCATCTTCTCCTCTCCTTGCTCCATCTCTTCCTCTCAGTCCTCCTTCTCCCTTATCTCCTCCTACATATCGCCCTTTCTGTTAAAAGAAAACTTTTTTCTCAAAATACCATTACAGCATAATTATTCCTATTTGTACCAGTGAGGTACAAGATAGTCTTAATACCCAGTCCATCATTTTGTTGACTAACCAGAACCTCTGTCATCTCTGTTGACTAAAACACTTAGTTTTGAACCTGGCTTTTTTCTTGGCTTTAGAATGAATGTAAGTTCAACACCATCCACTCAGATCTTTTCTCTCAAAGTGCCTGTATAACACATTAAAGAATACAAGGCTTAGACCCAGTCCTTCTTTAACTTTTCTTAAACTGATTTTGGATGGTTAGCCTGTGAGTTAAGCAAATTCATGACTTTGAGTTTATTGTTAGGGTATTTTCTATATTTTATTTAGAAATAGCTGAGAGGAGTTAACAGACAACAGTCCAGGTTACCTTACATGGATAGTTGGATTTCAAAATGTCAGAAATCCATAGAATTGACATCACAAATATTTCTATATTAATGTTCATTTTGATTAGAGACCTGTCTTTTCCTGGCAGGTTCCTGTCTTGGATTCTAAGAAGAAACTGAGCATCCTTGGAGTTACTCCAGTTGTGCAGAGACAGCCACAAGGCAAGAATTGCCTCTCTCCATCTACAGACAAATTACTGTCCAGAAAAGGACACACTTGCAGAATAGTCGACTGATTATATCTGCCTAGACAGAGTAATCAGCCCTTAATAATTCTGCATCACTAAGTTCTGTCAAAAGAGTCTGGGCCAGAAGGCTGAAGATTTGATGCTCCAAGGTTCAGTAGTATAGGGGCTGTCCAGTTGTTCAGTGGTCTCTATAAATGGGCTTAGTTTTAGAAGATATGCTTAATGCTTCCTGTAACTTCAGTTAACTCAGTCATTCGGGATTTCTGACGGCATTGAAGACCTATAGTCTCATAGCTGACCCTGAATTTTCATAAGCAAGTGCTTGTTCCAGCAGTGGAGTTTGCTCTTGTGCCAAGGGCTAAGATTGGTACTATGTAGGCATCCAACCTAGCAGCTCTCTTCAAAATGCTGTTTTGAGGAGAAGTCTGTCTCCTCAGAGGACCTTGACAAATTCTGTTAACCGAAAATATCATCACACCACCTTGCATGTTCTGTGAAACAAATCCCAGTTGGCTAGTAATTTAGAAGGAGGAAAGGGTTCCCTCCTCAGATTTTTATTTTGATTGGTTTTGTCTTATATGCAAGGGCACAAAGTAGATTTAAGGCACAGGAGGGAGAGTAGTTTCAGTAACTTCTAAAGGTTACTTATATTTTCTGGCCATCAAGATGGGAAGTTCCATTTCTTCAAATTCAGTTATTCTGGAAGCTAGAATTGAAGAAGCCAGTCAGTATCAGACTATATATAGGAAACAACTTTCTTAACTGACTTATGAAGCAAAATGACACTTACCCATGAAGTATAATGGGGTTTGACTGTCACTCACATATCAGTTGCTGAGAATAAACAATAAAATAGGAATTGTTGAGATGTATTGGGTTTAGGAAAACCTAGATTTCATAGAATAAAAGTACAAACCAAGTATTACTCAGCAGTATGAGTTTACAGAGCCTTATAGAACTATGACCCTAGCAACAAGGAGGTCTAAAAGTAAGCAAATTGGGCCTAGAGAAACTTAGGACCACTATACAAAAAGATAGGTGCACATCTTCTTACCAAATGCCATTTTCACTGGGGCTTTGAAGTGCCAATATACCACCTTATATTTTGGATGTAAACTATGTTGTATTTATACCATTAATTACTTGAAACAATGATATACCACTCTGTTTGCTGTGTTAATATGGAAATATATTTTCCAAGTGATTTGATTTTAAATAAAGTTTCATTGTCTCTAAAATTTAATTTCTGGAGAATCAGTAAATTGGAGAAAATGCAAAAGGGTGTATATGACTATAAAGATTATATATCATGTATAAAAGATGAATCCTAGAAATTGGAAGGACAATGTAAGAATGACACAATAGTTCACAAAATATTTATTTTATTATTTCAAATTATGTGTATGCACATGTCTGTGTTAAGGTATATTTACCTGAGGTTAGGTCATTCCCAATCCTAAATCCATCTGGTCCTGCTTAGAGCTATATTTACAGACAGTTGTGGGATGATTAATATAGATCATTGGAAACAAATATAGGTGTCCCAGAAGAATAATGAATTCTCTTAGCTACATAACTGACTCTCTAGTGTTGAAGAAGTGAGTCCTACCTAAGTTGTTTAAATTTAAATTGTATTTAAAAGCAGTAATAATGGAAGATATCAGAATATCTAAAAGACCTCCATAATTTTAATGAGATAAATATAAAGTAAAACATTTCTAAGCAAATTATAATAAGATTTTTATAAGTCATACAAAGTAGTAGAATCCCCAGGGATAATAAAAGGAACAAAATATTTCTTTCAAAGGAGAAAAATATAAGTTTTTATGTTAAAATAAAAGCACATAAAAATATGTCTGGGAATGGAGCATAGTTAATGCTGTGTTAGTTTAGCATGAAAAAAAATGTTTGGAATCAGTAGACAAAATAGCATTATAAACTAGAAGTGCAACAGCATGGGTAGTGTGGTTTGTATAAGTAATTCCATCCCTCAGGAGATAGTCTTGGTATTAAAAAGATAAGAAAGAAGGATAAGAATCCTCAAAGGTCTTCTCTTTTTACATAGATGTTTCAGGCCATGCTTTGCTACAAGATACTCTGTCATGACTGCTATTTCATAAAGAGAGAGTCATGTTTGTAAAATTCTTCTACAATGTTTTAATGTAGTTTTAGAAAACATAATCTGACAGTTTAAGTTTGGCAGTTTAAATAGTAGTGATTTATCGGATAATCCTGCTATTCTTGGTAACTTGACGTAAGTGAACATAGATTATTTGGCTATAATCCTACTTAGTAATAATAGTAAAAATAGTGTCAATTAAACATTTGACAATAAATGTATCTATGTACTTATTTTTATGCATATGTTGGTAGTATTTGAATTCCATCTCACCCAAAATAGAGTGATATCATCCAAAAAATGAAATGACAATAGTTGTTGTCATTGATGCAGAGAAAAAGAAACCTTTATTTACTATTTGTAGGAATGCATACTTGTATCGCTGCTATAGAAATTCCAGCTATTTTGATCCTGGACACACATATATTGGAGCCTATAAATTGATTCTACACATATTTTCTCACTGATACTTAATTCACAATTGCCAGAAAATTGAACTAGGCTAGATGCACTTCAACTGATGAAAAGATACTAAAAAATGTGACACTTTTAGACAATGGGATTTTATTTAGCTGTAAAGTAAAATTATGAGATTTGGTTTAAAATGGTCAGTACTACAAAGTATGTAATGTGCTGTAACTCTCATTTCATTTCATAGCAAACTATTCTCACAGTATGAGAGTAGACATTGACAAAAGAGAATATTTTGCACATGACACTCCCAAGAAGTACAAGTGGACAAGTATCAGCGAGGCTGTTTTATAGGGCACATTCTTATGGAATGAAAGTGGAAAACACCCAAAGTGAATATTTTTCTACTCTGTACATTTAGATAGACACATAAATCATGTGGTTGGAAAAATATCCCTCTAAACCAGTTTGATTTTTAAATGGTATTTTTACATCTACATGAATGATATGCCCATTTATTTATATTGTGTCATTTTTATAACAGAGGGAATGATAGTACGGTTTTTTGTTTGTTTGTTTTCGGAGGGTGATTGTTTTGGTGTGTGTGTGTGTGTGTGTGTGTGTGTGTGTGTGTGTGTGTGTGTGTTTTGACAAGAAACCTTTTCATAAATAGTTGTCTTGAAACCATTGTGAATCCATGGAACATCTCACTGAGGGAAATGAACAAGCTCGAATCTTTGATTATATTACTTTCATCCCTTGATTTCATATGGTAAATAGTATAGTCCTGTAGTTTGTTTTCTGACTTCTAATATACACCATGGCATATGTACCAATTCATATATACAGATTCCTGTATACACATAAAATTATTAAAATGATTTTACCTGTATAGTTTTGAGTGTTATTCTCCATAGAAACCCAAAGAAATTAACTCATAACCTATTTTTGTCAGTAATCAAAGACTTATCCATTAATTTCATAGTTTTATGAGATGAATTTTATGAGAGAAGCATTGATCCTCAATTACCTGTGAGCCTATTACTACATGACTAGATACCCAACAGAAGGAAATAATTAAAATGTACAGAAAATTACATCAGGTATCATTATACTTAAATGTAAATATTTAATATCACATGTAAAGTGGAAGACAGAATAGAATATATGATTACGTTTTTTACTCCCTGACATTCTAGAAGATCATAACAGGTAAAAATGTCAGCAAATGGCCTATTGGTACACAAATAAAGATTCCAATGAAAGAAGAATAATTCACCTAAAATTAAGGTGTCCTGTGGACATTTACAGTATGCTTTAAAACACAAAATAAGACAAAATGTAATTAGTAATAAGGTTTAACATTCTCAACAGGATAAGTATTTATACAGATATTATTTCCTTGTTAGAGTTTTATTCAGTTTATTATATGAATAATAAAATTCAACTGCCATTTATATGAGCTGCAAAATTTCTTAAAGAATTTATGAAAATAAAATGAAATAAAGCAAAATAAAAATTTTCAGACATGATGTATATACAACAGAAAATTTAGATAAATAATTACAAAGTGCCTCTTACAAACTTACAGTTGAAAATAGTACTACCACTTAATATCACAGTACCTCAGGTACAGCAATATGTGTTTGATTTTGAGGGTTATATCAAATATCAAAATATGTGTTGTGCAAATTGCCTGTAAAATAAAAATACTATCTAAAAAATAGTAAAAATGACTCACACTTTGTGTAAAAAATTTTAGGCTTCATTTGTGTTTTAAAGCTTTAAAATTTAACCAATTCTGAAATGTGGTCAAACTCATGGGAGTATAAAAACATTACAAAACACATTCTAGAAGTTATCTTAAAGCTGTAAAATCCGGATACAATAACAGAAAATAATAATGATAGTCAGTGATAATTATAAATAGTAGTGGTGAAAAGGAGCGAGTTCTAAAACATAACCATATATGTGCACCTACCTTGTTGCCAAGTTATAATTCAGTTACTATGTATAGGTTCTCTTGAATAAATTTTATGGAGGAATTTAATAACCACATTTTATAAAAAAGAAACTTATTTTTCAATTAAAACATCCACAAAGCTATTAAGCTAAGCTTGATGACATAAATATGAAAAATATAAAATAAACTTTTGAGCTGAAAATGTACTAAATCTAAATGAGAATGTTGCAGCAGACAGCCATACTGATTAAGCTAATTAAGAGTATATGAATCTGTTCATTTTGGCAGGCTACCAGGAACTCAGGGATGCAGTGTTTTTAAAGGCAATAACCACAAAACCCACAATTACATCAATGTTAGATGAGGGTCATAGTAATGTTGAAACATTTGTTTAGGGAATACAAAATAATGGTTTCAGGCACAACATGGCAATTAATTTTGACTTTTACATTGTTCATTTATTTTAGTTTAAGTTTATCTAAACTTAATTGTTTTAGTTGATGCATGTGGACCATAGTCAGTGTCATTGAAATCTCAAATGTGTTGCAAAGACAGATGTGATTATTCAGGATAGGAACATTAATGAATTATTTAAACAAACACAAAATAAATTTCTGACAAGATTCCTTTACTTACCCATATCAAACATACAAAAGAATAACTTTTGTGAGGCCTTTAATTGGCACATATTTTTTTTGTTCTTCTTGTACTGAAAATATTTTTATACAATATATTTTCATCATGATTTACCCTTCCTCATCTCCTGCCAATCTCTCTTCAACTCCCCATACACTCAATTCTATGCCTTCTTTTCTCTATCATTAACAAAAATATGCAGGAAAATTAAAAATGAACTATTCAGAACAAAACAAAACATTGCACAAGATTCTAATACAAGAACATCATGAGACAATTTGCAGTATAAAGGCATGATAACCATTAACCAGAGAGCCATCCCTCCAAATCAAGGCAAATATATATATATATATATATATATATATATATATATATATATATATATATATGGTAATTCATATGTTCATAAAAATTTATACATTAGATATATAAAACTAAGAGATGTGGAAATTCATTTTTAAGAAATAACGCATATATAGTGTACAGAATTATAACCAAATGGAATGCAGTGTGTTTCCAAAATGGTGAGCATTAGCCATTAAAAATAGAAAGCCAAAACAATTATGATTACAATAATACATTCCAGAGCACTTATAGAACTCATAAAAGACAAAGATTTAGAAATTTACAGTGTTGCTCACTATGTACAAAATGCATAGATTGCTATTAGGAATATAACCTAAACACATACTGTTTAGAATATGTTCTAGTAATATTAAAGGTAAATAAACACCTAGATTGGATCTCACATTCTACTATATAAGTAGGTAGCTAGGAAGAATGAGTGTGTATTTAGATGATAAATGATAGCAACAATATTAGTAGAAATCTTATAATAGAGCACTGAAACATTCAAATACCCAGCATTATAGAAGGGACATATTTCTCATGTGAACTAAATAGTGTATAATTCCTAGCTAAATTGTGCTATATAAATCATTTGACTTGCACTGATTAAATGTGTGAAAATTATGAGATAGATTAAGGGATAAGATTTGATGGAGTTATTTAGATATAGTACAAAATCTTTAAAAGTGAACTCATGAAACATATACAATAAAAAGATTCACTGCTGGAATACTTGGATATGAAAATTTATGATAAAATCTTCTTATGTGTATGAAACAGAAACATTAGATCATGATATTCACTAAACAAGTGTACCTACAAGTAAGGCCATTAAGTCTTTATAGTGTATACATATATATTAACTGATGTGTTTGTATATGTATACATATTCAACACATATACCTATATATACATATATGGAATCAAGAAAAATTATATTCATGGGAATATTTAAATGTTAAGAATAGAAAGAGAATTAAATGAAAAAGACATGTGTGTTGAATATTTAAGGTAGTTAAATTATAGTGTTGCCTTCTAGACAAAAACATCACAACAATTTTCCAATTCAGATATTTAAATGAAATATGAGTAGCTTATAATGAATGACAAATTTCTGTCCAATTTTTCAGATCCTTCACTATTTCTGAACATTGTACTGTCATTGATTTCCCATCAATAGCAAGATATACACTGGATCATGTTGATTCTACTAACTTTATCAAAGTGATATTGTAACAACTAGAAATGCAATCTTATCATAAAATTTGATATACTTAAATTTCAAATAATTAGTGAGAAAAACATAGGAAGCACCAGAAACAATGTAAAATATTTGTCAACACAAACTAAAATTATGACCAAATAGCCATCTCAAAAAAGTTGTTCTCAAGCCTCTGCCTTTAGAAGCCTTTAATACAGTATGAACAATAACTTTAGTAACAAAAATAAGGCAAGTGCAAATATGGGTTATTGAATATTTAAGTAAGTTTTTGGGTTTTGTAGCAAAAGGTGAATATAATTTTTGCTTGAATTAATGAAGAATTCTCCATAGGATAACTATAACAATGAAATGTGTTTCACCATAAAACAGAGATGTATATAATATTAAATCTTAACACACACACACACACACACACACACACACACACACACACACACACAAAGGGAAATTTTCTCAAATAAATACATTAACAACTCTCATTTCTTGTGTCACAGCAATTGCAGAAGCAGTGGTGCTAGCAATTAATGTAATTAAAGCTGTTATACCAGCAATAATCAAGCCCACTACCCTCTTTCTTCTACTTAAAGCCTGACTAATTTCTTCCAGGACTTGCAAGCTATTTTTAGAATACTAAGTTTCTGTGATACTCAGGGCACTAATAGAAAAGCTGGTTGATAGTCCTCCAAAAATAACATGCCGAATTTAAAACAATGGCATGTTAGACAGCTACTTTTGTTAGTCATTTAGCAAAAAATATTATTAATGTGTTTTATATTCCAGAGGATTTAGATAGGCATTTGGAAGAACGGATTGATGTTCCTCATCCTATTTTAATTATTGGAAAAAGGTTCAGAATTTAAGAGTAAGGAGCAATCTTGAGTGTCATGCCAAATACCATTGGATTCATGTTAGTTCTACAATTTACAGTGCTACTCATTATAATTAGGAAGAAGTTTAATGACAATTGTAGTATATTTGGCATAATTCTAACACCTCTCTGGGATGTTTTTGACAAAACATAGGAAGCTTAAGAGTTTCAAGAATGCTGCTCTGCTGAAGGTTTCTGTGGTAGATATTTCAGATAAAATTACCCATGGCCTGAGGTCAGTATTTCTATTTTGGTCAAACATATATAGCTTGACCATGCTAGCCCTTTTTGTCCTGGGAATACTTTTATTCCTGCCCATTGTGTTAAAGCTTTTCTTCAACAACATCAACATGTTGGCAGCCAAGTACTTGTCTTAAACCTGAAAATGGACACCCAGACAGAGTTATTAACAGGCTGGCAGGCAAACGGGGTAAGATTCTTCACAGAGCCTTACCAACCTAAGACAGATGTACATTGCTTTTGATAATGCACATTCCATGACAGGTAAAAAGGCATTCTTGTCAGAAAAACCTGAGACAGGCTCAGTTTTGATAATGAAATAAAAAAGGGGGAGAGGCAGAGAGCCTTTGGGACTACTTGGCAAAAATCTGACATGGGCCAAGAATAAGGTAATGGGCTTTTCTGGCAGGAATATAATATTGGCCAAAGAGAAGGAAGTAGACGTCAAGCAGGAATATAACATTAGGCTAGAACAAAGAAGTAATTTCAGACAGAAATCTAAATCTTAGGCTAGAACTAAGAAGTAATCTCAGTCAGGAAGCTAAATATTAGGCTATAACTAAGAAGTAATTTCAGACAGAAATCTAAATTTTAGGCTAGAAGATAGTAGGCTTCAGACATGAAAATGACCTTGGGCTAGGACAGGGAAGTAGGCTCAGATACTTTAGTCATCCTGATAAGCCCTTAGAAACAGTGATCATGTAATTGGGTTTAATACCTCACTTTTTCTTTGAGTATTTGTGTTTATTGCCTTGCTTTTGCCTTGACTATTTGAATCTATTGAATTGTTAGACCCTCAGCCTAGAACTGACCTTAATACATGCTTCTACTCAAAGTTGTATAAAAGCATAAAGGAGGAGGGTGGATGGAATAGGGTAATCTAGGGAAGGGAAATGGAGAAAGGAGATTACATCTGTATTGTAAATAAATAAAATATCCAATAAAAATGGAAAAAAAACCTCTCACACAATTTTTCAATTATTTGCTCTTTTTTTTGTGTACATCCTTTAATAGATATATCATTTTTGTACCTTTCACTATTTAATACTGTAAAAGATTTAAATTTTATTGACTTATTTATAGACTGCTCCAGAAAAAATGTGGAGATAATATCAGTTAAAGATTAAGCCATTTGACTTTTAATTAAAACTTGTTAGAAATTCTATTTTTTTTTTGTTTTAAATGAAGCAGGTCAAACAATCAAGAAGCTATTATTAAATAAAAAATATTGATGAAACCTATTTATTGGACTATATAATTATTAAACAAAGTTGTCTAATATATATAGAGAGAGTCAAGGTTTTTCTCATTTGTCTCATGATTTTCTGGTATACATTTCTGTAACATTGTTTACAAGAAGTGAACTATACATTAAGATTATTATTAAAGATATGGGATATTTCCTCACAAAATAAAAACTTCATGTTATAGATACAAATTGTAAACAGAAATAGAATTAGTTTATCTCATTGTTCATTCCATAGTTGATTGAGTTTTAATGCTTCTGGTGAAAAGTGGTAGTCTGATTAAGACATTTTTAACAACAATGAGTTTTTTCTTGAATATTATAAAGTTTGAAACCATAATGAGCCGGGCGGTGGTGGCGCACACCTTTAATCCCAGCATTTGGGAGGCAGAGGCAGGCGGATTTCTGAGTTCGAGGTCAACCTGGTCTACAGAGTGAGTTCCAGGACAGCCAAGGCTATACAGAGAAATCCTGTCTCAAAAAACCAAAAAAAAAAAAAAAAAAAAAAAAAAAAAACCACCATAATTTGTTATGTAGAATATGTTGTTATATATTAACATAAAAGCACCTAGGAGACATATGATATTCAAAATGTTTCAGTCATTGAAGTTTAATTTACATGATAAAACTATCTTGTACACATATACACTTCTTAATACCACTCCAATAGTGGGTTACATAATATATTATATGTTATTTATAACTTTACTCATGATTAACTTTGGAGTTTCAGGAGATTCTTTAAGTTTGATATACTTAAATAGTGCAAATTATTAAAGATACCTTCAGTGTTATCATGAAGCAGTTTAAGTTTGTGAACATAAATATGTTTTCTACCTCCTTCAAATATGCAATATTTGGGGAAGAACCTGTGGTTTGTCAGTGAAGCCTGTTCTTTCAAATTATTGCCTATATAGGTTATCTGTCTCACAACTACATTTAACTCTAACTACAAGGGTTAAAACACCCTTTTGTGGACTCTTATGACATCTCTACTTTCTTGGACAGACTCACAAATATATGCATATATATTCACAGTATTTTAAAATAAAAAACAAATACAAGCTTATTATTTTTTATTTAACTGTATTTCAAAGTGTTGCCCTTTCCTCCTCCTCCTCCTCCTCCTCCTCCTCCTCCTCCTCCTCTTCTTCTTCTTCTTCTTCTTCTTCTTCTTCTTCTTCTTCTTCTTCTTCTTCTTCTTCTTCTTCCATCTCTTTTTCCTCTTCTTCCTTTTCCTCTTTTTCTTCCTCCTCCTTAATTTTCTTTTTGTTTGCTAATTCCTACCTTTGTTCTCTAGTTTTCTTTCATTCATTTTATGCTCTTTTCATTTTTCTTTCTTCTTTCTTCTTACTTCTTTCTCTCTTCTCTTTTCTTTCCCCCCACTTTTCCCTCACTCTTGTGTAAATGTAACATATGTCACATCATTGACTATAGTTGAATATTTATTTCTCTCTTCTTTCGAAAGAAATCTACTAAAATATGATATAAAATTATCTCTATATTCTGATACCACAAAAAGCAGGGTGAAATTCAGAATCTTTTAATTCCAAAGTTCCAATTCAAAACAAATAACACAAATGTGTTTTTTTTTGAAAAACTTTTATTTTCATTTTTGTGGCTTTGAACTTGCTTAGTAGAAGACAGAGAATGACCTTCAAATTTTGACTGTCATTACTACATATATAGAATACAGATATTGCAGACTCCTGCCACCATGCTTACTTTATTCTATGAAAGAGACTGAGTATAAGTCTACATACATGCTTGGCAAGAGTTCTACATTATTGAGTTACATTCTCACACCATAACAATTAAACATGACTCTGTGGATCTCATGATACTCAGTCTCTTTTAGTGCAGAAATATACAAATTGATTTGTTTAAGTGTAATTCTTTAATATGATCATTTTAAATTGGAATTAATCATATATAAATATAAAAGTCTACTGTATTGTACTTAAAAATTAAAAAATTAAAGTTATTATAATTATAAAACACAGAAGTATTTTTTTCCAAAATAAAAAACCCTTGCAGTACAATGAAACATTTCTTTCCTGATACCCCTATAAATTGTTAGTTTTGTAATCCTGGTTTTAATAATAAGAATGATCTGCATAATCTATAAAATAATATTGAAACTTGAGTATGTATTGGCTCAGGTTTGAAGTTTTAAAAAGGAATTTTTAAACCTTTATGTTTACAGCTGTGAACAGGGTGTGACTTTTGAGCTGGTATTACACTTTGCCTATAGTTTGTGGAAAATCTACATAAAAGTGGCTCTGTATAAACCAGGGGAAGAAATTGAGAAGAGCAAAATTTGAGAAAATCAAATCTTATTGTAATTTAACGTTACAGAAAGACTCATAGATTGAATGTTATGCTCACTTAAAACATACTTAATTATAACATAAACTAATTTGTTTAAAAACTTAGAAAGTCAGGGGATATCTGTAGGAATCTGTAGGAGCTCACTGATGTCATTATTTAATTATAGTTACATCTGTCTATTTTGTTCTGATCTTATATCTTTAAATGTATTTATAATTATATATTTTTTCCTTTTACATATAAAATATTTTTACAACATTCCCTTTTAATAAAATATAATCCTAATATTGATAGTTTAGTTTAGACATTTTCAATAAAATAATCTTTTTGTTAAAATTTTGTAGCCTGTTTCATGAAACAATTTTAGAATCACAGTGTTAATCATTTTCTGAGGTATAAAATAGTATAAGATCAATTTTTAAAAAGATAATAGCATTAAGGCATAAAATCAAAATTCATAATTCAATAAGTTAAATTAATATATTTTAAAATACTATCAATTTTAAATGAAAAGTGAATTTTCAGTGGAATCTTAATGATTCTTTCTTCAAAGGATTTTTTTTTTATTCTACAATGTCAAACTAGCTTACAATGTTGCAGATTGGTATTTATTGTTTCTGGAACACAATAAAGGAATAGATTATATCACATTAGAAAAAAGTGAAGATTTATGACTATGATGAAAAATAGGGTGTGGTAATATAAGAAAAGGTGCTTGGAAAGACTTGTGAGATTCCAGAGGATAAATATAATAGACTTTCATAAAGGTATTAGAATAGATTAGGGGAACAAAACCAAATACCATTGTAGAAAGCTGGAATAATTTCAGTTGCAGTTTCTCAGACTTTTTCTATTCACGGAATCAGCCTTTTCTTGTGTTTAGAATGTGAGATATTCAGTGCTGTCAACATTGCCATTGCACCACACCCTTCTTCAAACATCATGTTTGATATTCATGCAACCAAATCACAAAAACGCTATTGCAATATAATCTAATATTAGTTTTAAAATTTTATATTTTGGGGAGTGCTACATTCATTGATATCTAGGGCTGCATGACACCTGTGAGTTGCAAGTCAAACATGTTTATCAGTAAAAAAATACCATAAATATTTTGATATAATGAATGCCAAATTACAGGTCACTGAGTAGTCTTGAATACCATGTTCATACAACTATGGCTTTAATGAATAAACTTAAGGCAAACTTTGTATATGTAGTTAGATAGTTACTATTATGTATTCTAAAGAAGTAAAGTATAATGCTAGTTTATTTGCTCCCATGGTAGTTTTCAAGTTTAAATATTTTGTTAATCACTGATTAATACTTTTATATTGGCCAATTCTTAGCATATGTGATGGTCACCACAGTTTAACCTAGATCAACTATTAGTTTATAATGATCTTACATAATGTTCCACATTGAAGAAAAATACTATAAACTTGCAAAGAATGGTAGATAATATAAATATAATAGTCAATCTTGATTTTCCATTAAATAGATTTAGGAGATATACTTGTGAGAGTTTATAAAGGTGTTTCCAGACTGCATTTACTGAGGGGGTACATATAGAGAAATTTTGATCCAGCAACATGGCTACTCTGATAAAGAATCACATCCAACGACCTATTAAGTATATATGTTCAGAATATAATGCAGACATTCTGAAAAATAGTGTGATCTGGCTGAAATATATACATGCCCTTGCAATACACCTTTAATTCTTAACAATAAATGTAATATTAGTTTGTAGAAGGAAGCAGCCATGTTTAAAAGTAATGTTTAATGGGGTAGATGAACTCACAAAACTCTCATAATGTTATAAATTTATTTTGTAGTAGGAAGCATTTACAGACTTTGAATACAACATATGTCTCTGTACTCTATTATCTAGATTATTGCTATCTCTACACTTACCTGTGGAGATGAATCCTATATTTTCGATGGAACTATCAGGGTCTGGGCACTTCTATCACTTTGTCTGCCCTGACACTACCATGCTTCCCAGCATGAATTAAACCTTCAAAACTATAAGCCTGCTCCAAAATATTTGCCTTTATGAATTGCCCTGGTCATGGTGATTATTCACAGCAATAAAAACTTAACTAAAATATAATTTTATATTATATATTATATATTACAATTATATTTAAATATTCAAAAACCACACACAATATAAGTATATGTTTATATATGTACATATTTATATGTATATATATTCTAATAAATACTATATATGTGATATATATATATATAAAATTAGTATTGATCGCAGGCTAGTCCAACAATGCCTGTCTATCAATGGAAGGTCCTAAAATCAAGAAGTTAAGTAGTCCATGAGTCTATATGTCTCATCTGCTCATCAGTATACACCAGAATCCCAAAATCCTAGACTGCAATGCCACAGAAGAAATGGAATTGCCAGTGAAAACAAGCAGGCCAAAAGCAACAATTTTCTTGTGGTTATCCTTTATGTAGGCTGCTAGTAGAGAGTGTGGCCAAAATCAAAATTTGATCTTGCCTCCTTAAGAAATACATATTAAGATTGTGTCTTCCCACTTTATATGATTTTATTTAAGAAAACATAACTCACAGGTTTACATAGCCCCTTGGGTTTTAGTTAATTTCAGGTGTAGTCAAGTATAAAACTAAGAATAGCCATCACACATGATCTCTTAATCAATTTACAAATTTGAGTCAGTTTATTGAACCAGAATCCTTTGAATCTAGTGAGAGTATGTCCTCTTGTTGAGGAACCCTGCTATATATTTGGAAAAAAAGACGTTAATCTTCTTCCAATCTTTTTTTATACAAATCCATTGCTTTTTCCAGAGTCACTGAACATTAGAGCAAACTAAATAAACATACCTTTCATGGTAGCAATTCTGAGTCAATGTGGAGTTCAAAAGATCCTAAACAGTATTATATCCTCTCAGACAGTTAGTGCTTATGCAGATCAGATGATCAATGAAGTCTTAGAAAAAAAACTAGCTCAGAGGTCTCCTAACTCACCATGTAGTACTTTCTTTAGTTTTAGAACATGTAATTAGGTGAAATATACTTTGCTATTCTACCATAATAGTATATTAATCATCTAGGCCTTTCCTATAATTTAGTTCATAGAGATCTTGATAGTCTGTTTCTTCTATAAGCAAATCATACTAGTCCATTACATTCATGACATTTTATTAATTGGACCAAGTGCGAAGAAAGACAGCAACCACCGTGGACATTTGATTATTAGAGTATGAGAAATAAATTGAACCCAAATTATAGGACCATTTATCTCATAAAAATTCTAGATATCCAATAGTGTGAAACATGCAGAGAAATTGGAATACATATAACTCTACTATGCAGTTAAGAAATATAATTTCTCAGATGTAGGACATCTTTGACTTTAGAGCACCTCTTAATAAATATAAAAGAAGTAGGGTATAGGAGAGATATACAGGGACAGATAGGAAATTGTAGACAGAAATAGTAGTAGAAAATACTCACAAAACATATTTTAAAAATCATATAGAAATTAATATATGACACTTCTATGATTAATACCATGATGACTATTAGTCAAATAAAGATTAATGTGTTGTATATTTATTGTGTCTCACAATTCATATTAAAATACTTTATTTATATTTTCTTAAAGTTTTGTTTTGTAATAATAACCACACATAATGACATTTTTAATGTACTGATATATGGTGTTGATGCTACATTTTTCATGAACAAAATTGTCATTGTTTTGACTTTATGAAATTACAAATACTTCACTTATGTGAACTGCAAGCACATCCCATTTTTGCTATGTTTTGAGGGAATCAAATTTCACAATATGATCATGGTAATCTGTAAAATAAAGCAAACAAACAGAAAACAAAACCATGAAACCCTTTTTTCTGTTCATTGTAAAAAATCACATGTAATGTATTGTCAATTATGAATGTATCACCCCAAATTATTCTTCATGTTTATATTTTTATTTCAATTCTTAAAAATTCATATTGTAATTGTTTTTCTGAATGATATATATTTTATTTTCAATAAAAACTTAAATATTTATTAGCTGATAGGATTGATGAAGCATACAACTAATTTTGTAAGCCATAATAAATGATAACATGTATATAGATACACACGTTATCATTTACTATGTATACTTAAAATGATCAATGGTCCAGTGAGATGGCTAAGCATAGATACATACATTGTCTCCACCTTTATGAACTGAGTTTGATCCTTAAGATTCACAATGTGCTCCCCCATTACCTTCTCCCACCCATTTTTCTTTTCTTTGCCTCCTGTGACTAATTTGCTCCCCCTTCTAAGTGTGAATCAAGCATCCTCATTTGCACCTTCTTTTTTGTTTAACTTATTTGAGTCTATAGGATATATTATGAACATTCTGTACTTTGTGGCTAATATCCACTTATCAGTAAATACATGCCATTTGATTCTCATTTTGGGTCTTGGTTACCTCACTCAAACTGATATTTTCTAGTTCCATTCATTTGCCTTCAAAGTTCACGATGTCCTTGTTTTAAATAGCTGAATAGTATTCTACTGGGTAAATGAATCACATTTTGTGTATGCCTTCTTTGTTTGAGGGACATCAGGGTTGTTTCCACTTTCTGACTATTATGAATAATGCTGCTATGACATAGTGGAGCATGTATGTGTTCTAGTGGCATGGTGACACATCTTTGGGTATATGCCTAGGAGTGTTAAAACTTTGTCTTCAAGTAAATCTATGTGTGAATCAACAGGATACTAGGAGAATGAATGGAAATTTGCATATGTCAAGGGTGGAGGGCCTGGGAGTGGATCTTTAGGAAGTTCTAGAGACCTGAGATGTGAGAGGTTCCCAGAAATTCATGCAGAAGACCTTAGCCAAAATGCTTAACAGAGAGTACATGGAATCTGAAAAGGCTACCTTCTGTAGACAGACAAAATCCCTAGTGGAGGGATGAGGATACTAATCTACCTACAAATCTTTTAACCCAAAATTTGTCCTTTTTAAAAGATATGTGGGGACAAAGATGGAGCAGAGTCTGAAGGAATGACCAACCAATCGAATCTGAAACTCATCCTATAGTCTGACACGAATTCCTCACATTATTAATAATACTCTGTTATGCTTGCATACAGGATCCTAGCTTAACTGTCCTCTGAGAAGCTCTAATAAAGCAGCTATATAAAACAGTTCTAGATACTCACAGCCAAACATTGGACAGAGGTCAGGAACTCTTATGAAAGACTTGAGGGAAAGATTAAAGGTCCTGAAGGGCATGGAAACCTCAAAGGAAGACCAAGAAAGTCAACTCACTTGGAACTCTGGGAACTCGCAGAGACTGAGCCATCAATCAAAGAACATACAGGCTTGAACTAGGCCCCCTGATACATATGTAGCAGATGTATAGCTCAGTTTCTATGTGGGCCCTCCAACAACTGGAACAGAGACACTTTCTGACACTGTAGACTGACTGTGTTATCCATTCTCCAACAGGGTTACCTTGTCTCAATGAGAGAAGATGCATACCCTGGAAAAGACTTGATGACCCAAGGTAGGGGGATAGAGGGTGGGCATCCTCTCAGAGGAGAAGAGAATTGGGATGGGGGAAGGTTTTTGTGAGGAGAGACAGTAAGAGAGGGGCCATGTTTGGTGAAAATAAATTAATTAACTAAAAAAGATTCACAAGTCTGAGAGGAAGCTAAACTCCCCCCTCAACTTCTCCTCTAACATCCACATACTTGCAGTGACAGACATATTTAACACATACATCATAAAAAAACAAATAAATAAAATGAAAATATTTTAACTAAATATAAAAATCATTTGTATAAATTTTCTGCTGCCTATTAGCAATTCCTCAATGATTTCAGAATTTCATGGTATCACTCATAAATGTCTGTACTTTGATGTTCAGCAACAATGACATGCAAAAGACAGACAGCAAAGTGATATCTAGTAGTTACCAAATCCCTGCAGAATATATTGAACTCTTTACCTAACTGAGTATGATTTTGTATTTTTATTGTGTGGAAATCTTGGTAATTGTATGCACAAAGAAAGAGCTTTTTCAATTCTTTGAATACATATTATTGCTTGTTTTTTTTAACCTTGAACAAAGCATAAAGGGATAGTTGCCTTTCCTTTCACTTTATGTTGGATTGTGTCTTAACATCACACATTTGTTTATCTTATGTTTTGAATACTTATTTCAGTTGTGACTACTTTGTTACTATGTACAGATGTAATGCATAGACATGTCTCTGAGTTGGCCAATTTTTTGTTCACTCTTTCATTATAAACATAAAACATGCCATGATGTGTAATTTTTGGTTGACAACTTGACACAGTAAAAAGGAACCTTAACAGAGTAATTGACTCAACCAGCCTGACCTGTAGGCACGTTTATGGGGCCCATTTTTTTCATACAATCCCTATTCAGATTGTTTTGGGTAGTTGGATGTTGACCTGGCATCAGACCAGTAAGCGGTATTCCTATGTGAACTATGTTTCAGTTGCTGCCTCCAGATTCTTGCCTTGAATTTATGCCAAAGATTCCTTTTATGATGAATTGTTATCTGGATAGGCTGTTGTCTGAAAGTCAAGTAAATTTTTTTCTCCACAAGTTGATTTCAGTGAGAATTCTTCATCAAAGCAATAGATGATGCAAACTAGGACACATGCATATGCATATTATATAGAACAAACATGATCTTCATATTATAAAATTCTATCTGCAGAGTGAATAGAGATGCTATTTTGTGTGAAAAATCCTAAATGATTACCCAGATTTTTCATAGTATAATTTAAACACAAACCCAAACAACTAAAATCAGAAGACTTGTAATTAATTTACAATTTTACTACTAAACACATTTCAGATATTTGATGATCTTGAATTTATTAAGAGTATAATTTATTTATTTCCCAATCCAGGCCATTGAATTAAATAATCTACAGTATTGGTTTCCATTCTATATTCTTATTATTTTTTCATTTAATCCTATCATCACAAGATCAAAAATATTATTAGTAACAGAAAAAGTGAAGCTGTAACACCCAAAACTTTTATTGAACATTACTAAGTACTTTCCTTTCACTCACTTTTAAACATAATTACTACTATATTAGTAGGTCTATAATAACAAAGATACTCCATTCAATAACAAAACAATCTAATTTTGGTTAAGACTTTTAGTTATCTTTATTTATTTCTACTTTTGTACATTCTAAGTCTAATAAGATGATGGAAAAATGCAAATAAATGAAACATGCACATTTGTTTAGAAATTAGCTCACCTACAATCAAGTACACATTTATTGCTTTGCATTCTTTCGCAGTTTCCTATAGTTCTATGACATTTATTTTTTTAATAAAATACTAAAACCAGAGTAGACTACAACTATTAACCATCACTATAGATTTAGTAATTGTTGAATGATCATCTTAGTTGCACTGCTTAACTAAGGCTCTGAAATTCTAAATATAGTTCTAGCTGAGCTTCCTTTCTAGAAATGATTACAATTCATTTGGTGAAGAAATATTTGTTCTGAGTCTTACTATGAGATTCTATCAGTGTCTGGAAGGAAGTATTCTCATAATTATATTAAACTTACAATATCTCAGGCACAATCTCACAAAGATGTTTTAATAATTAGATTTATATCTATAAAACAAATATTCTATTAATACATGCCATTAAATAACCAAGTCTCATTTGAAAAAAAGTGAGATTATATACTTTTGCTTCACAAGGTATAGGTTGTAAAGAGTAAATATTTCAGAATAATTTTTGATATTAATATGCACTAGTTATTCAGTCATTGAAAACATATTAATGTGTGACATTAATACTTTTCAGATGAGAAAATGACATCATGTTATAAGGAAAACTTAATAAGGAATAATGGTTGAATATAATGCTGCTCAAGTGTAATCATTCAAAAGATTAGTTCTTCTGAATCTATAAGTCTGGAATTAATCTAAATAATATAGATAGAATCAGGAATGAATGAAATAAACAATTTGTTGGTTCCATTGCATGGGACCTCATGAGAGGTCAAAGCTGAGACTATGAGTAAAACTGTGTTTCTACAGAAATACCAAAGACATGCATATGATGAATATCATGATTCCATAAATGCTTTGGAAATATGAGCCACATTTGAAATTTTTCTATAAAATGAAATAACTAAATAAGAATATACTAACCTACAACTAGAAAAGAAAGCAATGCTAAATAATTCCACACTCATGAGGACTTAGGAAGGGTAAAAATGATGGGAATATAGTACTCATGTTTGAAATTTCTCCAAAATAAGAAAATTACACTAAAACACATAAGTACGCATTTGTTATTGTGTTTTCTAGCAGATTTGTTATATTTACAAGTATGTGAAAATAACTGATTTTCTAAACCTTACTCTTTAGGAAGTATGAAGCAGAAATTAAAAACAGAAATATAATATTGTATAACATTAGGAATCAACATGTATTTCACCAAGGATAAATAATCATTTCATCTTATAAATTTGATATTCTTATATAACAAAGTAAGCTTTTTAGCTCTTTAACATGACATTAATTACAAGAAAAGCACTTTAGTTGCTGGGAAGATGACACAGTGTTATAAGAGTACATGCTGCTCTTCCAGAAAAAAGACTTTAGCTTGATTCTTAGAGTCACATGGCCCTTTATATGTACATAAACGTTTTGTGGATTTGATATGCTTTTCTAGCCTCTATAGGCACTGCACACATGGTAGTGTATAGTAGTGTAAGTAAAACACACACACTCATACTCAAACACACACACGCACACAATATAAATAAAAATTTTTACAAAAAACCTCTTTAGTCCTTTAGGTATTTAATTATATTTTTTAACATGAATAAATAACTACTTCAGCAGATTATAAATTCAGTTTATTGAGTAAAGAAAAATACAGCTTTCTTTTTCATTTAATATAATTTTTCATAAATACATTTTCAGTATGGTTTTTCTGTCTCCTGACTCTTTTAATATTGCCCCTACTTTCCTATCTACCTAACTTCATGTTCTCTCCTATGCACATGTGCATGCATGTACAAACATGTACTCACACAGGCACAAACCAGAAACATACAATTAAAATAAAGAAAAACATAAAAAATAACATAAAAATACCAAAAGCAAATATGAAATAAACATTAATAGAATGAAAGACTTTGTAAAACACAGTTCTTAATGGGATATGTTTATTAAAGTCCTTCTCTCAAGGCTTGAGGGTCTATGCATACAGGAGACAGAAATATTGTAAGAGTTCAAACATGGTAGTTGATGCCAAGGAAATCATATCTTCCAGTTACAACAGAATGTGCCTTACTTGATACTGATATATAAACTTTTACATGAATATGAAGTCAGTAATCTCCCAGATTTATCTTTTCTGTATATATATATTTGTATAAACAAATATATATTTATTTATATTTATTTAATAAGAGGGCTGATAATATATATATATAAATTTTTATATATTTATATAAATTTATATATTTGTATAAATTTATATATATATATATTTGTTTATACATGTGTATACAAACCTTTTCAAAATATACATAAATGAGTCTCAAAATTATTCATTTTGTTCTTAAATATAAGAGTACTTTCATTTTATAATACATAATTAATATGATATATATACTTTTGTTATATGGAATATAACTTGATATTTGAAAACATAAAGATAAATATATTTTAAAATAATCTTCTTTGTACTTTTTTGTCATCTGTCTTCTTCTATATCATTTTATCCATAGAACAATATATTTGAGGAGAAAATACCAGCATATTTATGTAACCATGTGCTAAACACCAGATATTATGTCTCCACTAGCATATATTATCATGATTATCTCTCCCAACCACTGTGAGAGATAAATGTTGAAATTTTGCCCATTTGATGGAAGAGGCCATTGAGATTTAAGTTGTCACATTTTCAGTGTCATATAACTTGGTACATGATAGAAGTTTTACATGAAGTAAAATTTTGGAATGTTTCAAGCCCTTATTATCATAGTAATGTTTTGCTTGTGGTTTACTTAGTTTCAAATATGAGTAAAATTAGATCAAATAATTATTTAATTAGTATTTATTATTTATCTAGTATTATGTTTAGTATGTTTAATTTTATGAACTTGGGAGATTGAGTTAGAGTAAAGAGTCTCAAATCAGCCTAGGTTATATAGCAAGAATTTTAGGTCAGTTGTTGTTTTGTTGTTGTTCTTCTTCTTCTAATTCATTTTTATTAGCTTTACTCTTTTTTTTATAGTCCAATTTTATTCCACTCACTTTCTACTGTCTTAAACATTCACATCTTATTCCTCCTCCCCCACGTCCAAGAGAATATCTCTACCCCTATACACACCTGCATACTTTGCCAGGCCTCCCCATTCCCTGGAAGTCTCTAAAGGGTAAAGGACATCATCTCCCACTAAGGCCAGATCACACAATTCTCTGCTGTATATGTGTCAGGGGTCTTGGCCCAGTTGGTGTAAGCTGCCTGGTTGGTAGCTCAGTGTCTGAGATATATTGGGGATCTTAGGCTAGTTCTTTATATGGAATGAAATCCTATTTCTAGACTCACTTTCTACTAATTCCAATGGCTTATTAAATTGCCTTGACTCAAGTATACTGACCTTATTTACCATCTATTAATTTTTTAGATAACTTCATAGCACTATTTGCAAATTTTTTTCTGATAATAAAGTAATCGTTAGCTTTCATTGTTCCTACCCAATATTAGAAATCAAATTCTTCCTATATAATGGTTCCTGTTATTTCACTGATTAATAATACAAACATGAGTGTTATCTTAAAGTGTGAGTAGTTTTTTACATATAGTAGAGTATTTTTTTACTTGTAGTAGAGTATCTATAACTTACTGAATATCATGTATAAAATTGAGATAATATGGAATGTAAAGCATTTTCAGATTCATTGAAAAATATGAAATGGACAAAATTGTTTTAATATTACAAAAATGAAACAAAGAAAGAAAAAATCTGCTATCACCTAAGTCCTTTAAGGTAACAAAATGGTTTGACAGAAACATGGGTAGCTTCATTTTAGGGAAAATCTATCTAAAAAGAAAATCTCATGAGGGGAGAATGATCTAATTAATAAGTGCACATGATAAAATAGTGCTCATGTAAGGGCTTATTTGCAGAGCAGAGACTAGAATATATGATTGAATAATAAATTCTAAAACCTAAAAAAGACTGACTCAAATGATAACTGTTTGAGAGTAATAGGTTTGATCTTTTGGTGAACCATAGCATAACACTAGCAGAACTATCAAATTTAAAATATCAGGAGTTTGAATGTAAATAATTACATGGTAACCATAGAAATTCAGAGCTCAAAGCTTGTTTGAAGTTTAATTAAAAAGTGATTATAAGTATAATAGTTTTGAATTAATGCTTTAAAAACAATCATCCACAAAGTAAGTTCCTGCAAACAATATAAATTCTGTATTTTCCAGATATAACATGTCTAATGGCAAAGGCTTAATGAATTGCTTACTTTTGGGTGTTATTAGAAGTAAGTCTGTTTTTCTGCATTTTCAAGTTTGTAGGGGCTTCTTGATTCTTTTCTCTATCTTCAAAGTTAGAGATATTAGGCTAAGTTTTTCTTACATAATTATTTTTTCAGATGGTGAAATAATGTGCCTCTGTGTTTCACGTACAAGAAGCATGTGTTTACTTTGTGTTTGTAGAAATAATTCAGCAGAAATGTTTCTTTCTCAAGTCAGGTGAAATTTTGAAAGATGGTTTGGTGGTTCAGAGAAGAGCTGAGTTTAAACACTAGCATCAACATCAACTGGCTTATGCTCACCTATAAATCTAGATCCAGGGTGATTTAACACCACTGGCCTTTGAAGATATTAGCACTTATGACCATATACCACTATCCACCCAAAAAGGAAATTTTTAAAAATTAGGCAATTAGTTGCTAATTTTGTGTGCTGCCTGAAATTCCATTTTTTGCATGTAATCTTATGCATGTATAAGACAGATAACTTTGTGACACCATGGGAATGGAGACAGCACAGTTAGCTTTATTTTGAAAATACAATTGCATGTTTTATATGAAGAAAGACAAAGCACTTTATGTGAATGATATTGATAGCATATAAACAAATAATTTTTCCTTCAATAAGAGAAAAAGTAGAAAAATATTAAAGTAATTTTTGAGCTTCATTATGAAGTTAAAGTAAACAAAAATTAACATGGTTTGAATGTAAAATGTGAATAAGAGACAACAATCATAAGTAAATCTTAAAAGTAGGTAGGGAGAGTAGGAAGATAAATCGTCTAAAAAAGAACTTGATGAGAATGTAATAGGGAAGTGAGTTAAGACCACTTCTTGTCCTTGCAGAGGTCCTAAGTTCAATTCCCAGTAAGCATAACAGCTTCAGTCATCCTTACCTCCAGTTCCAGGAAATCTTATACCCTCTTCTGGCCTCCAAAGACAGAAGACACACATGTAGTACACACATACATGTACCCAAGAAAAAGTTCCTAAAAATTGTTGTTCTTTGACTAAGGTGGTCCCTGAAAGCCCATATATTTGAATGCTTACTTGAATGAGAAAGATTAGGGTGTATGGCATTGTTAGATGGAGTGCTTTACTGGAAGTAGGCATTAAGTTTTCTATAGCCAATACTAGGTCTAGGGTTGTTGTCTCTGCCTGCAGGTCAGGATGCAAAATTCTTTGCTACTTTTCCAGCAAATACCTTGTCTATCTGCATTTCACAATACTCCTACCATGATGATAATTGACTAACTTAGGAGACTGTAAGCAATCCCACATAAAAATAAAATAAACGTTTTATTTTTCTAAGAGGTGGCATGGTCATGGTGTCTCTTCAGAAAAATAAAACAGACTAAGACAAAATAAAATAAAAAAATTTAAAAATCAATTTAAAGTGAACATTGAGGTGGGAGAGATGACTAGGAATTCTACAGTCTTATATTGTCTCAGTCATTTGCTATATCTGTGCCTCTGAATCTGTAAATTAATTTCATAGTTCTTCTCATAACTACTGTAGGTTAGAAGCAATTGTCACATGAGTTGTTCTTTGAAAAGTACTTTAATAGTATGTGCTTGTTTAAATAGTTTTTAGAAGAGCTGATCTTGTCAATAAATGACAGAATACTGTGAATTTTTCTTTATCCAATTATAACCAAATGGAATTAAACATTAAAATTTAATTATATTTATGGAAGTACTTTCTCAATAAAATACTTAGAAGTAAATATAACAACACATTAATGGTATTGCTCTATATTTGAAGGCAGAAAGACACATTGCCACCATGATTTGAATTCCTATCCATGCTTATTTTCAAACTCAATGCATCTTCCAACAAAATGTCAGCAAACTAGTTTGTATTGATTGATAAATTGATTATAATACTTACATGGAGGCAAAAAGACTCAAAATGCCCAACATAGTATATCAGAAGACAGACATTCAAGGCAGGATATCTATGTACCTGAATTCAAGGATAAGGAAAGACAAAGCAAAGAACATCAGTATGACACCGGGAAGAAAATAAATTATAGTAAACAATATGAAAACTTAGAAACAAATATTGGAAATGAGAATTGAAGCAGAAGACACAGCCACTTGTCTCTTTTCACTTTTCACAATTTATTTAAACATTTAAAAATTGTTCTACTAATTATTCAGACCAGAAGTAATTTAAAAACCCCATTTTCTTCTCAAAGTAACATTTAGAAAACATTAAAAATTGAATTGAAGGAAAGATAATGACTTAGATAGGTGTAAGAAGAAAAATATCCACAAAGAAACATGAGGGATGAAATTATATTTCTACAAATATTTCACAGAATTTGGAAAACGTAACTTCTTTAAAAGTTTGTAATTTTTCTCATGTTCTTTGAACTAACCTATACTCTTCATATAAAAAAGACCATAAATTCAAATTTTGGGACCATGGAGAAGACTTATGGGTAAGATTGATTGCTGTAAAAACATAAGGACCTGTGTTCAGATCCCCAGGACCAAAGTAAATCTCAAGAATGAGTGTACATAATTGTACCTGAAAAACTCTTAGCTAGAGAAACTCAAATCACTGCCCAGCCAGCCTAGCTGAAATGATGAACTCTGGGTTCAGTTAGACACCCAGCATACCTGTGTTTTTTTCTTTCTATTATTGTGATAAAATATAAAGGCTGTGTGTGTGTGTGTGTGTGTGTGTGTGTGTGTGTGTGTGTGTGTGT
>JANHMN010000005.1:55317239-55340275 GCA_030674055.1 Rhabdomys pumilio
TGTGTGTGTGTGTGTGTGTGTGTGTGTGTGTGTGTGTGTGTGTGTGTCAGATAAGAGAGAAAGAGAGAGAGAATAGTTGTGAGAGAAATTATTTATTCTTGCTCAAAATTAAGGGTACAGTCTATCATGTCAGGAAAGTAAAAGGCTGGATCCTGAAGCAGTGACAATATCACAAGCACAATCAGGGAGCATAACATGGCAAATGTATGTTGTTGTTGAATGCTTGTTCCTGTTTCATTCCCTTTCTCCACTTACGTGGCCCAGGATCCCAGCTCAATAGTATCCTCCACAGTGAAAAAAATACCTGTCAAACTCAGTTAATGTAATCAAAAGAATCCCTTATGGGAATGTTTAAAGCCATCCCTCAAAAGTCATCTCCCAGAAGATTCTAGATTCTGTTAAGTTGACAGAACAACAACAGAAAACTTACAGTCTCCAGAAAATAAGATGCAGAGAAATATAATATATTCAACATTCTGTTGTTTCCAGGTTCTACATGAGTGCGTATGGGTATGAGTGGGTACACACAGCTGCACATTTATAGAAAAGCATCAAAAGAAAGAAACACACACACACAAACACATATACATGCAGAGAGAGAGGGGAAGAGGGAGAGAGGGAGAGAGGGAGAGAGAGAGAGAGAGAGAGAGAGGGAGAAGAGAGGGTGGGGGAGGGAAACGTTAATTATTAATAGTTGTAATGCACTATGTGGGTGTGGAAGGAACTGAACCCAGGTCCTTTGAAAGAACAACTGTTTTTAACCACTGAGCCATTTCTCTAGCCCCAATGGCAAGTTTTTAAACAGTTTGTCAATGAAGAGAGCATCCAAACAAGTATCCATCTTTAAAGTATACCCCTTAGTCTCATTTCTATTTACTCTAAGTTTCCATTGATATTTATTAAGTATCTCATGAAAAAGGAATCCTTTATTGTCATGATCTCGGGAAATACACACTTGCAAATAATGTATTATAATGATATTTATATCCTTTACTCAAATAAGCTTAAGTAACATAGATGGATAATATCTGTATAAAAAAGAAAATGAATACAAATTTGACTAAAAATAAAGAAGATTTAGACAATCTATTTTCTTCTAGTTTTTTGTATCGCATGTTCTCTGAACCAAACTTAAATAAGATCACTATGATTGGCTACCTACAAGGTTTTATTTCATTCACCACTTTTACAACTTTCAAAAGTAGTATGAGTATCTCTAGCATTGGCTGTACACTCTGTCCTTTTTTCATAGTTACACTTGATAATAAATTAAAGATAACTGGATCTTAAAATTTAAACACTAAAATAATGTATTAGTGTGAATGTACAAAATACTAATTGTTTGTTTAATTAAATATAGTGATTAGTTTCCAATTAATCAGCAATTTCTATTTTGGATAACACAAATGAACATATAAATCAATGTCAGAAATACATTCTCATGAAGAAACGCTTCATGAGCTAAAATCCAATGTAGTGCCCATCAGCCATTCCTTTACCTTTCCTGTTAACAGGCTCCATTCATTTTTAAAGCACTTGGCTCAGCATTATTTTCACTAACCAATTGGTTGACGTTATTTAAGGTTTAAAATATAATTTCTTTTGTTACTATCTTCATGTCCTACAGTGATGATCTGATAAACTGGGCCATATTTTCCTTTTTTACAAATATTTATGTTATTTTTATTACATAATATTTTGAGATACATAAAATGTTTAAGGTTAAAAGGTAACATAAAACATAGGTCAGTACCTAAATAAAAATTTGCTGTAATTTAAGTCTAAGCCTTCTGTTTTTATAACTTACATTGGCTTGCTTCTTTTTCAGCAAATATCAAATGCTAATTTGATGGACTAGGAGTTGATTTTGTCATGGAGTATCTTGGTTTCTCCAGTAATGGTAGTTTAGAGTTTTCCTGTGTATAGTAGGACTGGCATTTTTGTTCTCTTAGGGTCTGTATGACATCTGCCCAAGGTCTTTTAGCTTTTACAATCTATGTTGAGAAATCTGGTGTAATTCTGATAGGTCTTCCTTTATATGTTATACTATTATAGTTTTGTTGGATCTTTTCATTTTGTCCTGGATTTTTTAAATGTTTTAAGTTAGGACCTTTTTGCTTTTTCTATTTTCTATGACTGTTTTATCAGTGTTTTTTATGGTTTCTTCAATTCCTGAGATTCTCTCTTTTATCTCTTATATTTTATTGGTGATTCTTGCATCTGTGACTCCTGCTCTTTTTCCTAGGTTTTCCATTTCTAGAGTTGTTTAACTTTATGTTTTCTTTAATATTTCTACTTCTACTCTTAGATCCTGGTCAGTTTTCTTCAATTCCTTCACCTGGTTTATTTTTTTCCTGTAATTCTTTAAGGGAGTTATTTATGTCCTTCTTCAAGTCCTCTGTCATCTTTATGAAATGGGACTTTAGATCTAAATCTTGCTCTTCAGGTGCATTGGGGTATCCAGAACTTGCTGTGGTAGGAGAACCAGGTTCTGATGTTGTCAAGTAGCAATGACTTCTTTTGCTTATATTCTTGTTCTTGCTTTTTACCATCTGGTTATCACTGGTGCAACTGGCCTTGCTGTCTCTGACTGGAGCCTATCCCTATTGTGATCCTGTGATTCTGTGATCCTGCTTCTGTTAGAACTCTTGGGGGTCCAGCTGTCTCTGTGATTCTGTGATCCTATGATCCTGGATGTGTCAGAGCTGGTGTCCTGCTGACTCTGTGTGTGGACAGAGTGGGTATCTATATAACATATATATATATATATATATGCAACATCTTCCCAATTCTCTGTTTAGAAGTTTCTAACAATCAGATTCACTTTATTGTTTAGATAAAGTTGATTAATCATGATCTTCATATGAACCCAAGAAAAACAATTTTGTCTTTTATGATTAAATATTTTACATTGTAAAATATTTTCAAAATTAATTTTATGCACTGGTTCAGTTTTTTTTAAGGTATAAATATAATTTTCTTTATGTGTAGCACACAGTTTTTCTTCTGCTTTTAATCATTTTTGGTATTTTGTTCATCTATTCAATTCATTATTGGTTATTGTTATTTCTTCCAAATCCTAACTCTTGTAAATACTGCTATGGTAAGCTTCTAGAAATCAATTTCAATTACCTGGAAATTTTAGTCAAAAGTGAAATTCCTAGATTAAACAATGATTATTTTTTAATACTTTGAAGTTCAAAAATATTTTTTTCCATTTTGGCTACATTATTTATTAATTTGCTTGTTTATTTATTTATCTTTATATTTTCTCATTTTTGACATGAAAAATAAATTATATTGATATAAAGCATAGACTTTCATATTGAAGTTGGTCACAGCAATCCAACATGAAGAATTTTTCCAAGAGCAGGCAAAAGTGTCAGATATTCATTTGTTTCATAGTTTAAGAGTCCCATAGAAATACTAAACTAAAAGCTATAATATATACACAGCGAACCTGTTGAAGACCCATGTATGCCCTGTGCTTTCTATTTCAGGTTATGTGAGTTTATATGACCTTACCCAGTTAATTCAAAGGACTTTGTTCTCCTAACATTCTTCAGCACCTCTTACACATTTTTTGACACCACTTTTGTGATATTCCTTAAGTTCTGAGGGAAGGGATAAAAGAGAAACATCCCATTTAGAGTTGTATATTTAAAGGAGTTTTTCTCTCTGTGTAGGAGTAGTATCTGGTTGTGTAATCTGTATCTGTTTCCTTCTGCTATAGGAGGAATCCTGTGTGCAAAGTATTATTATGAATCATTATATAGATTATTGCCATCACTGGAATGTCTCAATATGCCCCCTTCCAATAATGACATAAAGACTCAGTATTATTTATTAAGCTTAGGCTATAGCTGGATACCTTGCAGCTAGCTCATCTCACTTAAATTAACCCAACTATTTTATTCCACATCCTGTCATGTGGCCTATTACCTCTCTCATACACAATCAATTCCAACATTTGTTTTTTTTATCTCTATGTCAAGCTTGTGAATTTTTCAAGCCTGATTCTTTCCCAGAGTTCCTTTCTCTGCTCAAAATTCCCTATTATTCTCTCCTTTTTAGCAATTAGACATTCAGCTCTTTTTGGAACAAATTATATGCCTTAGACAGGTGAGGAAGGACAGAGACACACCTTTACTTAGTGTACAAAAGAATTATCCCAACAATTGGTACTTTTTTAGAACAGTAGTGCTTGATATTATTGTAGATCTCTGGGATATCTAGTCTCTGTTTCTTACTTATTCAAGCAATGGCCTGACCAAGTCAGCTATGGGTTCCATCTCTTCGAATGTCCCTAAGTCAAATAAGATATTGACTGGTGTTTCCTTCAGGTTCTGTACCACCATTGAACTAGATTATCTTGCAGTTAGTACTGATTGCAGGTTAAAAAAATTGTACATTATTACTCTGTAGGATCTAGAGTTGGTAACAACAACAACAAAAAATCTTTTCCCATTCACATTCAGTGGGCTGCCATACTGTCTGGATGACAGTGTCCTTCACCTTTTAGAATCTTGTACATTTCATGAAGTCCCATTCACTAGTTGTTGATCTTGGTCCTGTGTTCAAAGTTTATTGTTCTGGAAGTCTTCTCCTGTCACAATGTGTTCAATGCTATTCCGACTTTCTTGTCTATCATATTCAGTTTATCTAGTTATATATTTGATCCATTTGGACTTGAAATTTTTCAGGACAATAAGTATGGACCTATTTATATTCTTCTATATGTAGCCATCCAGTTTCATCCATATAAATTGGTTAAGAAGTTCTCTCTTTTTTCCTTACTCTATTTTGCACTTCTTTTTAAAACATTCTCTGTCTCTCTGTCTCTCTGTCTCTCTGTCTCTGTCTCCCCCTCTCTCTGTCTCTGTCTCTGTCTCTGTCTCTCTCTCTCTCTCTCTCTCTCTCTCGTGTGTGTGTGTGTGTGTGTGTGTGTGTGTGTGTGTGTGTGTGTGTTTATGATGTGTGGAGTGGATCTTCAATTTATTTCTCATGATCAAAGTGTTTTTCTCTATGCAAATAACATATAGTTCAGGATTCATTTGACAGTCTTGGGATTTTTCATTCTTATTCTTGTTTGTGTGTTTGTTTTCCACATAAAGTTGAGACTTGTTCTTTTAAGATCTATAAGAATTGAATTGGAATTTTGATGGGGATTATTTTGAAAATTTAGACTTCATTTTTTATTGGTTATTTTATTTATTTAAATTTCAAATGTTATAACACTTCTGAGTTTCCCTTCCACAAGCCACCTATTCCCTCCTCCCTCCCCTCTGTCTCTATAAAGTTGCTCCCCAACCTGTCCACCCACTCTTGCCTCAGCAGCCTATCGTTCCTCTATCCTGTGTCATCAAGCCTCCACAGTACCAAAGGGTTCCCCTCCCAGTGATACCAGATAAGGCAATCCTCTGCTACATATCCAACTGGAGCCACATGTACCCCTGTGTACTCTTTGGCTGGTGGTTTAGTCCCTGGCAGCTTTGGCGAGGGGTCTGGTTGGTTGATATTGTTGTTCTTCCTATGAGGTTGCAAACCCCTTCACCTCTTACAGTCCTTGCCCTAAGTTCCTTATTAGGGTCCGAATGCTCAGTTCAATTACTGGCTGTGTGCTTCTGCATTTGTGTTGATGGGGCTCTGGCAGAGCCTCTCAGGGAACAGCTATACCAGGCTCCTGTCCATTATTGTAAGATGACTATTTTTACTTTGTTAATCCTGGTGATCTGTGAGCTTGTGAAACCATTTCATTTTCTGATAAACTTTTCCAATTTCTTTCTTCAAGTACTTTTCATCATTTAAGTCTTTCAGTTCTTTGGTTATAGTTACTCTAAGTTTCTTCAGGCTCTTTGAGACTATTGTGATAGGTGTTCATTTTCTGATTTCTTCTCAGTCCTTTTATCATCTATGAGGGCAATTGATTGATACTTCATATTCTTTGAGGCTATCATGATAAACATAGATTCCCTGATTTCTTTCTCAGTGCTTTTAAAATTTGTTTATATGAAGGCTACTGAATTTTTTAAGTTAATTTTGTATCTATCTACTTTGATAAAAGGGCTGTTCAGTTGTAGGAGTTTATGGGTAGAATTTTTAGTGTCATTTAAATATAACATCTTATCATGGAAAATAAATAGACTTTGAATTTTCCCTATCCAATTTGTATACTCTTCATTCCATTCCATTGTCTTATATTTTGAATAGGTATGGGGAGTGTAGAAAATTGTTTGAGTTTCTTTCCAGTTAAATTGATGTTAGCCATACACTTATAAACTCCCTTTATTATATTGAGGTATATCCCTCATAACACTAGTCTCTCCAGTCATTTTCTCATGAACTTTTTATTCATTGTTGATATTGGTGTCTGTGTTTGAAATGGTCCTGTTATGGAAGTCTTCTCCTATTCTAATATGTTCAGTGCTATTCCCCCACTTTCTCATCTATCAGGTTCAGTGTACATTGTTATATGTTAAGGTCTTTGATTCATTTGGACTTGAGTTTTGTTCAGGAAAGAAGTGTGGACCAATTTGTACTCTACTATATGCAGCCATCCAGTTTGACCAACACCAATTGGTAAAATATTCTATAAATTACTTTTAGGTATATTTAGTTTATAACTTCAATTAGCACTAGCATTTCTCTATTTAATTTTTTCATGGATATCCTCTGTTCTTTGGTGAGCATTGGATATTGAAGTCTCTCACTATCACAATGTAACTGTCTATATATGATTTCATCTGTAACAAAGTTTCTTTTACAAACCTTGGTGCCTTTGTGTTTAAGGCATAGATGTTAAACATTTAAGTATCACATTGATGTTATTTTGCTTTGATGATTATGTAGTGACCTTTCCTACCTCATCTGATTAGCTTTGATTTGAAGTCTATTTTGTCATATGTTAAATAACTACATAAGTTTGCTTGGAGAATTTTTTTAACCCTTTATTCTGAGGTAATATATTTCTCTGGTTTTGAGGTCTGTTTCTTGTATACAGAAGGATAGATTTCATTTTATAATTCATTCTCTTATTCTGTGTATTTGTATTGAGAAATTGAGACCATTTATATTGAGAGATATCAACAACCAATGATGGTTAATTACTGTTATTTTTGATGGTGGTGGTGGTAATGGTAATGCCTATTGTGAGTGCATGCATTCATGTGTGTGTACACACATATATATATATATATATGTATATATATACACATATATATGTATATATATGTGTATATATATATATATATATATATATATGTTTGCATGTATGTATGTATGTATGCATGTATATATTACTCTTCTTTTGATTTTGCTGGTCAGAGATCACTTATTTTATATGTTTTCATGTGTAGTCACCTGAAGTTTTTGAGAGTATTATTAAAATAGTTATAAAAGATTTGAATTTCACAGCCATTTTTCCATCTTTATGCTCTCACATTATTTCCAGATTTTGTTCCACAATGATCCCTGAAACTTAAAGAGGTTAATACAAATGATTTGAACACAACCATCACTTATAACTAGCATTTTGTACAGTATCTGTCTCCACATTAACCAAAGTTAATTGGAAGCAATATCTCCTTTGATTAAGTCTGAAAATGATGATTCTCTAGACTTATAAGTATACATACTGAGAAGGGAGATTGATACCATCTCATCTTTTAGGTAAACAAAAGTAAGCTCACCCTTGGCACTCAATACTTTCTTATTCATGTCTTTTGGACAAATATATAGTTCTAGACATGGGTTCCCTTCAGTGGATTTTGACATAAATTAAGTCAAGAAAGCAGTTGGTTGTTCAAATAACAGTATTTCCACTACTGTATAAGAGTGCATACCTTCCTAATAGGTTGATATCTCAATTAGAAGGGTTAACACCTGGATAAATCTGTTGAGACTTTCTCGCTGTAGCAGTACCTTCAGCCAAAATGAGAGCTAGTATACAGGGAGTAACAGATTCCAGGTTTATCTTTCTATACCCTGAAAACAAAGTATGCTGAATCTTTAGTAGTGAAGTCTCAACATAAATTTCTAATAGGCAACCAAAAGGAATTACAAAAGACTGTATTGTTACAGATATTTATAAATTGTCCCTGATTATTTTATTGTATTTGAGTTTTGGTTTTCTCTGTATTCTACACAGTAATCTTTTACTTGATATCTAATTTAAAGGTACAATTTTCATTTTTAAGTTATCATTTGTATAAAGGAAGGCTACTGATTTATTTTAGTTAACTTTAAACATGGCTACTTTGCTGAAGTTGTTTTTTAGTTGGAGAACTTCTCTGGCAGAGTATTTGGAGTCACATATATACTATCATTTCCTCTGCAAATAGTGATACGTTTATTTCTTCTTTGCCAATTTGTATCCCCTTGATCTCTTTTTGTTGTTTTATTGTTCTAGTTATCACTTCCAGTACAATATTGATTGATATGGGAGAGTAGACATCCTTGTCTTATCCCTGATTTTAATGGGATTGCTTCATGTATCTCTCCCTTTAATTTGATATTGGCTGTTGATTTTCTGTAATTTGCTTTTATTATGTTTAGTTATGGGCCTTAAATTCTTAATTATCTAATACTTTTAATATGAATGGGTATTGTATGTTGTCAAATGCTTTTTCAACATCTAAGGAGATGATTATATGATTTAATCTTTGAGTTTATTTATATAGTAGTTCCCTTAACAGATTTTTGTATATTGAACCAACCTTTCATCCCTAGGATGAAACCTACTTGATTTTGGTAAATGATGGTTTTGATGTGTTCTTGGATTTAGTTTGAAAGAATTTTATTGAGCATTTTTGCATTAATACTCTTAAGCAAGATTGGTCTGAAGTTCTCTTTTTTGTTTGGGTCCTTGTGTGGTTTAGGTATCAGAGTATTTGAGGCTTCATATAATAAATTAGGTAGTATTCCTTTTGTTTATTTTTATGGTATGGTTTGAAAAATATTAGTATCAGGTCTTCTTTGAAAATCTGGAAGAATTCTACACTAAATTTATCTGGCCATGGGCTTTTTTTGTTTGGTAGTTTTTAATGACTTCTATTTCCTTATGTGATATGGGCTAGTTTACATAGTTTATATGCTCTTGATTTAACTTTGGTATGTGGTATCTGTCTAGAAAGCCATTCATTTCATCTAGATTTTCCAGTTTTGTTGAGTATATATGTTTGTAGTAAGATCTGATGATTTTTTAAAATTTCTTCCATTTCTGTTGTTATGCTTCCCTTTTCATTTCTGATTTTATTAATTTTAATACATTCTCTGGGCCCTTTAGTTAGTTTGGCTAGGGGTTTCTCTACCTTGTTGATTCTTTCAAAGAGCTAGCTTTTAGTTTTGATGATTCTTTGTATTGATTTATTTGTTTCTATTTGGTTGATTTCGGCTGAGTTTGACTATTTTCTGCCATTTACTCCTCTTGGGTGTGTTTGCTTCCTTTTGTTCTAGAGCTTTTACATTTTTTTAGTCTTTTGAGTACATCTTTGATATCAGAACATATTATTTTAAAATTAGTATATCAAGTCTATATTTTTGTATAACTCAACTCAAATATTAATACTTGAAGTATATTTTTTTCTGTAGTAATTTTGCCAATCTTTAGAATTTTCGCATTTGTGTTCATGTTATATAGTAGATTGTTATTTTATTCTTGGAAAATTATTGCAATGTTTCAGAATCTATATGATTCTAGTCTCCAAAGCAAAACATAAGAGAATAAATAAAGAATATTTTTATTTTTATAAAATTGTGTTGAACATATTACATTATTCTACATGATATGTAGAATTTTTGCTAAAACACAGATTCCTGACAATGTATTCTTTTAAATTTAGTTATTAATTTCTGTTGCACTTCAAAATTTATTAGGTTCAAAGTCTGAAAAGTTTTATAGAAGATCAACTAAAGAAGAATCAGAAGAAAAGAGTCACTTACCTCATGGTTGTGAGCAAGCAAAAAAAAAAAAATAGTAGCCTGGTTAGTAGTATTTTTTTTCCTTTCTTTATTCTATACAAGTACGTAGGTTATGATATCTTATCAATCATTTTCAAAAAATATTTTTCCTCTTTAATTATTTTCAAATGGATACTTCTATACAGATGTAATAAAAACTGATCTTAATACTCTGGTTTATTTTCAGATAGTATAAATCTTTCGCCTTTAAAAAATTGATTTTTAATGAATGTTTGTATTGTTCCCACTCCAATCAGTTTGACAATCATTACTGATTTTGAAACATATTTTGTTAAGTTTGCAATATTTAGAGAATTGACCTATATTTCTGTTTTCATTCTGCTAATTTCTATTTTTATCAGTCAAATTTTTCATATTTTTACTTTACTAAAATGCTCAGAGTCAACTCTTGCTGTGTTTGCTTAGATGTAGCTCATTTCTTGTGTGTATTTGTGAGTGTGCATTTGTTTTATGTCAGTAATATCTTTGTTGTTATCTTTTTCAATGTCTTTCCAAACTTAATTAAAATGTTAGCAACTTTAATTTTTTTAATCTAAGATTGATCCTCAGCTATTCTTTCTTTATATTTACAGTACACTATAATTTTAAACATAGTTCTAGTTGTTTTCAAACATATATCATATACACCATGGTCATCTATGATTAATTAATTAATATTTATTTCTAGTTTTTGTTGTGATTAGTCATTATAAAAATTAAAATATGTAGATGTATTATGTTGTCTAAATTATAATTTAAAGGTAGTTAAAATTAAGTCTCATGCAAGAGATATAACTCTATCATAGGATTCTTAACTAGCATGTGTATAGCCCAATGTCATTTCAAAATGATTGTGGAGTCTCAATATTATATTACAACACTTAGAAAGAGGAGGAAGAAAGGATCTAAATTCAATGTCTTGCTAAACTATTTATTAAGTTCAAGACAAGTCTGGAATACATGAGATCTTTCTACATAAAAGAAGTATTTTGTCATTGCTGGACTAACCGCATCCCCCTATATTGAGTCCAGACAGGCCATCCCAGTTAGTTTAACTGGATCCACAGGCTGATAACCAGATCAGGACAGTCCAGCCCTGGCTTTTTTGAAGATGCACAGGAAGACAAAGCAAAAACAGTTTTAGGATTTTCATTGTTAGTGGATTCTAGTAAATATTTATGTATTACAAATTACATGATGAAATCACTCCAATGTTATGTCTTAAGTAGAGATGGTTTTATTTTTAAAAACTGTCTTTGATATAGAATATATATATATATATATATATATATATATATATATATATATATAATATTTTTATAAATTTAACTTGTTACCTTATGAAGAAATGTATTCCTTGATATATCATTGCAATTCTCGATATATTATTCACTTGAGTAAATCATGATTCAAACTTACACACATAAATTTATATCCACATGTTCTCTCTAATGTCATTTATTAAAAAATGTTAAAATAATCATGATTTTATATTTACTATTTTTTCATCTAAGACATTTCTATCATCATAAAAATTATATTCATATATGTTTTACTTGATATAGCTCACTATTTCAATGAATATTTCTGTTGTTTCAAAGGCTTTTGCTTTGTAGAAATGGTCTTCCTACCAAATAGTAATATATCTACATTAGAATACAAATCTCAACAAAGACAAAATGTTAAACTAATTTAAATTTATTTTATTAGCTGTAGCCACAGCTCTTATATATTAATGTTTAAAAATAACATACATTTTGAATTTTCTAGATTAATTAAAAGTACTAAAATTTATCAGTTCTTTAAACATGCAATTACTAAATAAATTAAAATTTTAAGTTAAAGTCAATAACAAACAAAGTGAAGAACATAATACAGTTTGTTTTCAATGGATTAGATAGTAACTACGCTTGAGCCTTTTAGTTAATCAAGTATCTTTTCTACCTACTACTTTCAAATTTAAGAAAAATATATGGACAAAAGGCAAACTAGGAACTGCTGCAGGAAAACAAAACATTATTTTAGAAAACAAGTATTGTTAGCATTTTACAAACATATCCCCTACACACACACACACACACACAAACTCAAACTCATACAGTTTTTAATGTTTATGAAAAAACAAAATGTGAAATGAAAGGTATTTATTCTATACAATTAATTTGTGTATAACATCATATAAAGTAGTTCATATAAGCTTAAATGTATAAAAAAACTGTATTCTGCATTTATGAATATAAACATAAAATTATAGAAAATTGAAAAGGTTGAGAGACCACAATTAAATCTTGGTACTTTTGTGCTATACCTCATTGCCCTCTAGGAACAGGAATCTTGTTAGTTAAGAACTGTAGTTTCTATGACCTGAAAGATCAGAGTTGTTCAAACCATATACTTCTCAAAGGTGGCATACAACATTCAAGAAGTTCAGAATAGATAATGAGAACTTCTTCTCCTCAGAGACATGACCTTCTTACAGCTAATGTTGGATTGAATATTATACACTGGATACACAGACAACATATAAACTTTTTCCCCTGAACATGCTAATTTTTAATTTTATTTGTTTATTGAAAATAAATGCTTTTCTCATGTAATACTTCCTTCCCTTTGCTCTACCTATCCCTGTTCTTCCTCATATCCCCTCCCCTCCAGATCTACTTCCTTTCTGTCTCTCATTATAAAAAAAAGGCTTCTAAGAGATAACAAACATGACAAAATTAAATATAGTAAGATAAAGCAAGAAACATCACATAAAAGTTGAACAAGGAAGAACCAGTAGAAAGAAAAGAGCTCAAGAGTAGGCATAAAAATCAGAGACAAACTCACTCTCATAGTCAGGTGTCCCATAAAAATTCTAATGGATCACAGGGAAGCTCTATTTTTAAGTTTTGGCAGAAACTCTATATAATGTTCCACAAAGGCTGAGCATATTTATACTCCCCACTATAAACAATAGTTACTTTCTTCCCACATATTTCTCAACACTATCATAGGTCTTTCAGATATAATTATGAGGCAATATGTCATTATTTTTTAGATTTGAATTTAGTTCCTAGTTTGGGAAGATATGTACATATTTATATATCTGTTGACCATTTGGATATATTCTCTTTATCTTTCTCTCTTTGTTTCTTTGTTTCTTTCTCTTTGTTTGTCCTCATTTTTTTCTTAGAAATATCTAGTCAGATTTCTTCCCCATTTTAAAAGTCAGGTTTATTATTAGTTTGTTTCACATAAAGTTGTATACATTCATTATATATATTGAATGTACAAACCTATTTTGGAAAATTATTTGGAAATATTAAAAAATTTCGAGATAATTTTTGAGATGGAGGTATCACTATATAATCAAGTTTGTATTTGAACACATGTTTTCTTAGACTACTTCCAGAATACCAGGATCACATGTGTGTTTTACCAGCTCTAGTTTGTAAACCCATTTCTTAGTTTGCCTTTCAGTATTTTGGTTGTTTCTTTTGGCGTATTATGGTACTTACTCCAACACAAACCTACTTTTCTGTTTGCTTTTGTTGTCAGATCCAAAATATCATTATCAAGATCAACAGTAAAAAAATTAAAATAAAAAATGATATAAAATAAAATTAAAAAAAATATTGGGAGAAAGAAAATTCTAAGAACTATTACCACATAAAATTAATTTGGAGTCATAGAAGTCATAGAATAGTCTCCAATGAATAAAAATAATCACACAGAAAAGATTATATATTTTATAGATACAATTGACAAAAAGTCAACTCAAATAAATTGTAAAAAATGAAGAAATAATGCATATTTGTTCTTAACAATGCAGTCAATTCACAGGGAAATTAATATCTACTAAATCAACTTCAGGAAAAGCTTTGTGTTAAAATTTATTAATATTTATATTTAGAATATTATATATTTCAGAATAATCTTTTCATAAATAATATTTTTAATATAAACAAACAAACAAACAAAAAAAGAACCTATGGTATAGCTGCCAATACTGGGTTGCTTTTAAAATACTCATTTCTTTTCTCTCTTTTTTAAAGGTAAATTTATAAAGGTACTTGTGTGCTTAGGAATAACTAAGATCATGCACTTTAAGAATCACATCACCAGTAGCATTCTTCTAAATTAAGAAGAATCCATAAGATAACATAGGGCAGTATAATCTTTCTGTATTAAAAATATATGAAGTTATAAATTAAATTATATAGCAGCCAATAATTTCTCTGTTTTATAAAGATTTTTATAAATAAGTTTGTATTGGTTATTTGAAGAATACAGAGCAAATATTTTAGAATCACATTCAAGTTTTCATAGTTTCATTCTGAAGGATTAACTCAACATTTCAGCATAAGTGAATGTATTTTTTTTTTTACCAATAAATGGAAGACATTGAGGAGTTGACTGAATTTTATATACTTAAAGTGCTTTTCTGAGAAAATAATCAAATCAAATTTGCTAGAAAAACTTTTGTATTCTGTAGTCTCTTCTAATGGTGAAGGAAACCATTAAATCAAAGAAGGGGATATATATATATTCAGCATTTGAATGATCTGGTTTTAAAGGTTTAAGCCAAATTTTAAAATCCTCATTTCTTTTCTCTCTCTCTCTCTTTTTATGGTAAATTTATAAAGGTACTTGTGTGCTTAGGAATAACTAAGATCATGCACTTTAGGAATCACAAAATGGTATGCACTAATTTCAGATTAAACACAATACAAATAAATCATCACTTCTATTTACAAAAACATAAATTTTTTATGTCTTATGTTAATATATCTATCCTATTGCAATGATACTCTATCATGAGATTTTTACATATTAAAGTTGAATGAAACTCTAAATGATGTATACCTTAGTACTAGTTCTTAAAACAGTCTGTAATTCAGAATTTTTCTCAAAATAAAACTGAAAATTTGTTTAAAATCTCAGCTATGTTTTCAGAATTAACAGTGTCAAAAAATAAAAGAAAATTAACAAAAGAATGACATTTAAAATAGCACTAAATACAATAATAAAAAACACTTAAGCCACTTCTCACAGAAAAGAACTGAACCATTAATTCCTTAAATAAAACTGAGAGGCTGTCAACATACAATTTTTTTTTAAATTAATTATTTTGTTTATTTACATCTCCAAATGTTGCCCACATCTGGGTTCCCCTTCAAGAATTCTTCACCCCTTTTCCTTTCCCCTTCACATTTGAGAGGGTACCCCCTCATATACCCCAACACTGGAGCATAAAGTCTCTAAAGAATTAGGCACATTCTCTCCCACTGGGACAAGGTAGCCCTCTGCTATTTATGTGCCTGAAATCACTAAACACTGTATGTATACTCTTTGGCTCCTGACTCAGTCTCTGGTCAATCCCAGTGCTCTGGGTTATTTGACACTGTAGGTGTTCCTATGGGATTGCCATCCCCTTCAGTTCCTTCAATTCTTCCCCTAACTCTTCCATAGTTTTCTATGACCTCAGTCCATGCTTAGCTGTGAGTATCTTCATCTATCTCAGTCAGCTGCTGGTAGAGCCTCTCAGAGAATAACCAAGCTAATCTCCTGTCTGAAAATAAAATACAGTATCAGTAATAGTACCAGGGATTAAGGATTGAATATGGGATAGATTCTAGATTGGCCCAGTTACAGGTACAGGTTACCCATTACTTCAGGCTATGCTCCATTTTTATCCCTGCATTTCTTTTAGACAGAAACAATTTTGCATCAAAAGATTTGTAGGTAGATTAGTGGCCACATCCCTCCACTGGAGGTCCTCTCTGACTATTAGAGAGTCTCTTTGGGTTCCATCTGCCCCTGTTAAACATTTTGGCTACGATGATTACCCACATCTAGTCCTGAAAGCCTTGCCTGTGCCCTTCCCCCAGGCCTGCCAGTCATTTACTACAGTAGACCAAACTATAGGACATGGGATGCATTGCATTGCTGGGTCTTGGGATCTTCAGTCTGCAACAGGAGCAAAGAGAATGGATCGCCTGCTGAGCTTGCCTTAACACCTTCTGGCTACTATCTCCTCGCTCAGCCCCTGGGCTGAACCGAGATGAGACTCTGGGGGGTGGGGCTCCCCCTTTATTTGTGAAAGCAAAATATTAAACTTCCGGGCCTTGATCAGAATACATTGTCTTGGTCCCACATTTCTCTCACCCTCCATTCCCCTTTCATTCCTAGCCTTCCTCTCAGGTAAACCCGGTTCCCTTAGCAGCTGTTGGCTACACTCCCCATTTGGAACTTTCTTGAATGTCCCCAGCTCCCCAAGGACTCCAAACATATCTGTTCCTGCTTTTAATTTCTTAATTGTCTCTCCCCCTCCCCACCCAGGTCCCTTCCTCCATTTGATACCTATGATTATTTTACTACCCTTCTAAGTGTGATTTAGGCATGCTTACTTGGGCCTTAGATTTTGTTTAACTTCTCAGATATTGTGGAGTGCATCATGAATATTCTGCAGTTTTTGGCTAATATCAACTAATCAGTGAGTACTGACCATACATACCCCTTTGGGTCTGGGTTACCTCACCCAGGATATTTTACCTCACCCAGATAGTTCCATTCATTTGACTGCAAAATTCATTATTTCCTCACTTGTAATAGCTGAATAGTATCTCCTTGTGTAAATGAACCACAATTTCTGTATTCATTCTTTGGTTGAGGGACATCTGGTTTGTTTCCAGCTTATGTCTATTACAAATAAGACTGCTATGAACATTAATTAATGATTTTACATTTATTAAACATCAAAATACTTTTCACTTTCTGTCATTTTTATCACCCTTTCTGAAAAAGTCACTAACTTTTTTCTGCATAGGTTTAATTATATTCAATATCTAATATGTTTTATATATTTTATACTGTCAATACACACACACACACACACACACTCACACACACACACACACACACACACACACATATATATATATATATATATATATATATATATATATATATATATATATAGTCATAGAGACTCCCAAAATTTATTAAATTTCTGAGTGATGACTGAATGTTAAACTATTTGATTTATGTGTTATTTTCCAAGACTATTGCTTCTTTGATGATACCTATTCTGTTTGTGAGTTCTTTCTCTGGAAAATTTTCATCAAGGTATAAAATGTTTACTATTTTATGTTTGAAGCCTCTAGCTTCTACTTCACAATGCTTTTGATTTGCAATATATTACTATAGTATAATAATCATTAAATAAAATGTTATGTTTTGAAGCAATTACATTTCTAAAAATAAATGTTATCAATTTTATCTTCTTTTGACACATATTAATTCTGCCTTTGGAATTTATAGAATAACAGTAACACAGCAGAAGCTTTTGAAAATTATTGTTGTACCACATTCTCATTCTATGTTTAATTCATAATTTAATCCCAACACTAAATGACAAATTTTACTATTGGTAAAAATTAAATGGTTGTATAATAACTGAATTTTCTCTCTCATGTCTTATTACTATCTTCAAATCTTCAGCTGTAAGTAAAGAATATGGAGTTAAACACACACACACACACACACACACACACACACACATACTCAAATCAAACAAAAACAAAACAAAAACAGGTAAGTATAAGCTATTGGGGGTAATAGAATAATGAATATGAGTGATTATATCAAAAAAGAGGAGAGGATTTAATTATTTAATATAATTATATAATGGGAATAATATACTTATTATCCCAATGTTAAAGAACATTTTCTTAGTGTGTGGATGATGACTGTGCTAAATTTTCATCTGTTACGTGACACATTTAAATATGCATTAGGTGAGTTAAAATATTATTCCTCAATATTTTGTCAAACAAAATATTGTTGATATTTTCTGTCCATTCTGATCTTGATATTATCTTCTATTCTTCCTGTTTTTATTAACCTCACTCTATATTCCCCCAATTAAACCCTCTCCTACTTTTTGATATAATCACTCATATTCATTATTCTATTACCCCCAATAGCTTATACTTACCTGTTTTTGTTTTGTTTTGTTTTTGTTTGATTTGAGTGTGTGTGTCTGTGTGTGTCTTTGTGTGTGTCTGTGTGTGTCTTTGTGTCTGTGTGTGTGTGTGTATGTGTAACTCCATATTCTATGCTTACACCTGAAGATTTGAAGTTAGGAATAAGAGATGAGTGAGAAAATTCAGTTTTTGTCTTTTGGGTCCAGGTTACATCACTCATTATATTCATTTCAAGTTTTATCTATTTATCTACAAATTTTCTGATTCATTTTTGGTGTTAAATAGTATCCCCATGTGTATATGTATCACATTTTCATTATACATTCATCTGTTGAAATTAATTAAGGTTGTTTCTAATTCCTAGCCATAGTGGATAGAATGGCAATTAACATTACTGAAGAAATGACATCAAGGTAGGCGTTCATATATATATATTTTGTTATGTTTTATTTTACTGACTTTCTTTTCTTATTTTTTTAGTGAAGTAACAGTTTTTATATTGATTATTTTGTTTGTTTACATTTCAAATGTTGGGCCCCCTTCCCAGTTTCCTCTCTTCAAGCCCCATATTTCATCTTCCCTCTCCCTGCTTCTATGACAGTGCTCCCCCACCCACACACTCCCTTCTATGCTAGGGCAATGAACCTTCTTAATCTTAGTTTAATTCTTTTGCTTTTCATTTTTTTTTTTGTTTTTTTTCTAATAGATTGTTAATTTGGAGGAAAGGGAAGAGAAAGAGAGAGGAAACATGAAATTGGGTATGTGAGGATGTAGGAAACATCTGGGAAGGGTTCAAAGATGAAAATTAGTATCATAATATGTTCTGTAAAAATTAATAAAATTTAAAGAGAAGGGAAGACAAAGGAATGTGAATGTATGCTTACAAATGTTTTGAATACATAATTAAAGAGGTTCTTAGTACAAAATAAAGGTTTCAATTCTTTTCAAAATCCTTTGGATAATTCTTTGAGGATTTTATACATGCATAAAATGTATATTGATCATATTCTTTCTAGAACTAACCCTGATCCTTACCTCTCATAGTGAACTATACAGAAGAATGCCTGGTATTCAATTTTAGTTCACAAACTACTCCAAGACATGGGGTTTGATGGACACACCAGTTGTACTCAATTGGAAAAACAGATTTTTTTTTCAAGCTGGTATTAGTAATATCTTCTTGGTTTCTTGTAGGACTTTGTGTCTACTTACCCTTCTCAGTATTGGGATTTATTTTTTGGTTTAAACCTATGAGTTTCTTGTGAATATTGTCACAAAATTTTGAGTTCATATGTGTATCAGTACCATTGTGTCTGGAAGACTGTCAAAATTGCCTTAGTCATCTACTGCCTGGGCCTCTTAGAATCTCTCCAATTTTTTCCCCTCATAGATTTCTTAAAACTTCGAGGGAGGGATTGACAAAGGTTTTATTCTCAGCTTGAATTTTGAAAAATCAATTATTTACAAGTATAGAAATAAGTATTGTTCAATTTATCAAATTGTTCAAACACCATACAGGAGGGTGGGCAATTAATATGTCTTGGCCCAACAACAGCATTTAGTAGGTAAGTAAGTAAGTACTTCCAAGCCTGAACTTGACTTCTATATCTGTTATCCATATGGTTAATAAGAGCGAAATGATTTTCTTAAGTTGTCCTCTGTTCTTTATATGCATGCCACAGTATTTAAACACACACACACACACACACACACACACACACACACAAACACACACTAGTTGGAGTTTAATTTTTTTAATAGTATAAAATTTCAATATACTACTATAAAAAATCTCAGTTCCAATTTAATGACTTAGGTGTTTTGAAATTAAAAGAATGAGTAAAAGTACAAAATCATTGGGTGTTTAGTATATTATTGTTTAGTATATTATTTTTAAAATCAAAGGATATCTGGAGAGCTAAATTGGTAAGAGAAGTTTTAAAAAAAATCAAAATTTAAGGAAAGGAATGATTCCGAATCTTTATTGTCCAAAACAAAGTCGCAGAATGTATTATGAAACCCTCATATAGGCCTCAATTAAAATGAACAAATCCAATTGTGTACTTAGGAACTTTGAAATCCATTAAGTTACGACACTTAATCAGCATGAGTAAAAAACAACTTAATTATACAAAAAACTAAATGATCTTACTGATGTATTGATTGTCAACACTTCAACAGAAATCAACCAAATAAATGTCCATAGTACCTTCAACAATATTTGTCTATTAGGAATTATAAGACAAATGACCAATTTAAATGACAATTATATAGAATGAACTCTATAATTATAATGAAATAAGCTTATAATTTTAAGTATGTAAAAATATCAAGTAGAATAAAATGAAATGAGAGCATGTGCTAGTTAGCTTTAATTGTTAACTTGACACAGACTATATTCATCTGATTAGAAAACCTCACATGAGAAATTGCCCAGATCAGATTTTCCAATCAGTGTGCCTGTTTGGTTTATTCTTACTTTATTAATAAATATGTGAGGTCTTACAAACTGTGAGTTTCTGGAATAATAATTTAAGTATGACAGCACTACCTTCTGTGAGTGTCACCAGCAAAAGCCAAATGATCCTGAGCTGTGGAAGAAAACTAGCCAGTGCCTGAGAATAATCCAGCCAATGATATTCCTGTGTAAAGCTTCCTGTCCTCATTTGTCACAGTGATAAATTCTAATTTTAACTTAGAAGTCACAATTTATCACTTAACTTAACTTGCTTTTTGTCAGGAAGTTTTATAATAGTGAGAGAGAATTAACTAATAACAAATCAAAGTTTTAAGATATACCTAAATTAAATAGTTAACCAATAAACAATTTATATCATTAAACACTTCCACTGGAAATAAGGAAATGACTTATATGAGTACCTTGTTCAAAACAATCAAAATAAAAGATGAAAGTAAACAACAATTATAAGAAGAGAAAGCATTAAGATAAGAATAGTAATCATTACAATTATTTATTATAGCACAGTAACTTCAAAACATAAGTTGTTTTGGCAAAATCTAAGTCTGATAAGTGTTCAGCAGGAGTAACAAAATAAATAAAATATAGAAGTCGCCAATGACAGAAGTGAACCAAGATAAATCAAAATATATCCTGCAATCATTCAAGAAAATAGTAATTCAAGTCCCCAAACAACTCTACCATTCTAATTTTGATGATTTAGAAGAAAATTGCTAGAACCTTAAAATTTCAACTTACTAAAGCAAAATGTCTGGGAATACAACAGTATCGATAATTCAATAGTCAATAGAAAAATTTACTTCAATTTCAACCCATTTGTGCTGCTCCAAAAATACCACATACTAGATAAATTATAAACAGTAGAACTTTCACTTACAGTTCTAGAGTCTGGAGAATCAAATAACCATAATGTGGCAGAAGTTCAAGTGAATACATTAGAGAATCAATAAGAGAAATATTAATCGGAACACGTGCTCCCTATTTTATTTACTGGGACATTGTTCCCACAGTAACAAAGTACACTCATAACAGTTACATTCACGCACTCAGGAAGAAAGAACTAACACTTCCTAATAACACACTGAAAATCCTGCCGGGCAGTGGTGGTGCATGCCTTTAATTCCAGCACTTGGGAGACAGAGGCAGGTGAATTTCTGAATTCGAGGCCAGCCTGGTCAACAGAGTGAGTTCCAGGACAGCCAGGGCTACACAGAGAAACCCTGTCTTGAAAAAAAACAACAACAAAACAAAACAAGCAAAAAATTCTATTCCTTCCAAGTACTAAAATATCAAGGGAATTTCTACATTAGTCTTTTAGCTTGTTTTTCTGTAAACAACTTCAAAGAGAAAATAAAATAAAGGAACACTTCCAAAACCATCCTACGGCAGCACAAATGTGACTATGTTGTTAGTACATTTTGCTATCATTCACAAGATTTGACTTCAGTTATCAAGACTATCAGATGAATCATGACAATATCTAACTCCAGCTCTTAGATATCCAGTACCAACTAGGACCTCAATGGTCACCTATATGCACATGTCCACACGTAATTTAACACAAATGAAAAACATTCACATAAGTAGGCAGTAAAATAAAATGCATTTTACATAATTAATATTACAAATGGAGCAATTATAACTATAACATATATATATGTTAAATATATTTATATTTATGTTTATATATATTTATATGTATTTATATTATATATTTATATGTTAAATATATGTTATATTTCTATTCTAAATATAACATATATTTATATGAAATCTCTCAAGTATATCTCTATCTCTATTTATATTATCTATATATGATTTAACTGTATTCACTTCTATTTTATAAGTTTATTAATTATTTGAGATTCTCTCATTTTAATCTAACAATATTGATGAACTAAAAAAATAGAAATATGATAATGCCCACTGATTAAAAAAAATCAAGTTGTTAATATTCAAGACCCATTCCTGACAGAAAATCTTTCATCCTGGTATTATAATCCAACAATTACCAGTTGACAATCTTTTCATAACTATAAGATAAAATAATCTCTTCTATTTCAAAGTAGCATTTTTATAAAGCTACAAATAACATTATTAATAATGATGAAAGAACAAAGACTTTTCTATTCTAAGATCCATAATAAAGAAGTACTATTCACACTTTCTGTTTTACCTTGAAATGACCAGTTTTAAAACGAAGAATATTCATGAGAATGAGGAAAGTTTTGATGTGAACATTAGTTTGAAAGTCAAAGGAAATTTTTATACTTGCTCTTGAACCCAGGGTAATATTTTACCAATGGCAAAAGTATACCATAGCTAAGTATCAGTACATCTATGATTAATAAAGACATTGTTTCTTAACTATAGATTAAAAGGAGTTGGGATATTTGTGAGTTATCTAACTGCAATTTTCTCGTCATTGTTTATCAGTTATCAGTGGATAGTGACAAGCAGTCCAAATGTGACTTGATAGTAACTGAGGCAACAAAAAATAAATGACATCTTGAACTTTTTATGAAATTTGAATTATGCATTTTGAACAACATGAAACTTCACTGAAAGGTTTTCCTTCATGGCTGGAGCAGATTGGCATAGGAATACAACATATATATATATATATATAT